>CM065716.1:99501881-99504381 GCA_033310375.1 Conus canariensis
CCAGTTGACGAGGTTAGAGACAAGCTGTATTGAAGTCGGATTCGTAGGAATGAGTCTGCGTCACGGTTCTCCTGGTAAGAACATTTTTCTCTGGCGGTGCCCCTTTCGTTGTAAATAAACTGGAATCGAGAGCACTGTGTGTGCTTATGCGTGTGTAGGCCTCTCTCTCTCTCTCTCTCTCTCTCTCTCTGTCTGTCTCTCTGTCGCCTCCTGTCCCCCTCTCTCCCTCCCTTTTTGTCTCTGACTCCCTCCATTTCTCTGTCTGTGTCGTCTGTCTGTCTTGTCTCTCTGTCTCCCCTCTTCCCCCTTCCTCTCCTCGCCCTCCTTCTCTTCCCTTCATTTCTCATTTTCTTTATGCTTGTGTCTTACCGTAATTGCAATCGTATGATTGGTGATTGAGAGGCATTTAAGTATGGCATCTACTTTTTCACGGTTTAATCTCTTCCCTCGTCAATGAACGTCAAGGTTGATGAAAGATCAGCTAGTTATTCTGAAGATCCTCTTGGTGTGTGACCACCATGTAAATCAATCAGTCGGATGGGTTTGATCGAGTGGCGCTCTATTTGAATGGTTGGCTAGTTGCAGTTCGCGTTATATCTACTATATTGCTTCGATATATAGACTCTGCTCAGTCCTCGTTCCCACGGGCACCCAAGCGGAGTCGCTACAGATAATAACAGTGTGAGGCACGTTGTGGGGTTGAAAGGAACGCGGACTGCATGACCGACTCCCGTTTTTAGAATGGTAGAAAAGGGGTGGTGAGGTAGGTGGAGAGGCGAGGAGAGGAGGAAGGGTTGGCACTGGGGAGGGGGGGGGGGGGGGAAGGGACGGAACCTAATAATATACACATCGCACGTGGCCAAGACGAAAAAAAACACCAAAAAAAAACCCCCACTAAGTTTTGATCGGCCCGCTCTCATTCGCTTCATGTTTTGTTAAGGTGGTGTGGAGGAAAACGAAGAAAAACGCCAGTGCAAAGACACTACTTTTTTTCCTTCATAGACCCTCGTTGCTTTTTTTTTTTTCCCCACCTCCTGAAGTGGAACTTTTTGCCGTTTTATAGCGCCCTCTGCTTGCCCCTTCATTAAACCCTCTCCCCTCTCCTTCCTTTCTCTCTGTCTGTCTGTCTGTCTTCTTCAAACCGTGTGACCCCAGCGGTGTTTTCCCTCGCCAAGTTCACATACCTGGGGGTCCAGCCTTACCTGGCGCGCGGCCTTCCTTTGTTCCGCGGGCTTTTGTCCCTGCTGCTGCTGCCTTTTTCTTTTCTTTCTTTCTTTCTTTTTTTTTTTAATTTGTACAAAAATAAGTGCCTTTAATACTTCGGAGCGGCATTCCTGTGTTCTGCGTTCTCCGTTTTTTTCCACCCTCACTTTTTTCTTTTTTTTTCCTGTTTTATTTCCTTTTTTTCTTTGTTTGGCTTTGCACAGAAAAGTACGTTTCATACACCCTGCTGTGTGCCCCTTTGTCTCAATACTCTTTCTCTCTCTCTCTCTGTCTGTCAAATGCGCGCGCGCACGCGCGCGCGCGCACACACACACACACACACTCTCTTCTCTCTCTCTCTCTCTCTCTCTCTCAAGCGCGCACGCACGCACACACACACACACACACACACACACACACACACACACACACACACACACACACACACCACAGAAGACAGAGACAAAAGAAACCGACACTCACACAAACACGCAGCACACGGACGATGACGATAGATGGCAATATCACTATTTGGTGTCAACGAAGACAAAGCCACCACGGGAACAAAGGGAGGTAAAGTGGGTCGTCTCTGTCAGCTTTTGGTGTATTTACGCTGGTTTGGCCTTCCCCTTGCTTGGTTGGGCTAAGGATGCTTCCTCATTACATCGAAGTCAAGGCCCTCGTCACCGGCTGTCAGTGTCATGGAGAAGGGGATGGGTGGGGGGAGGGGGAAGTTGTGGAGAGGGCATGGGGGGGGGGGGTGCAGGGGGGGGGGGGGAGGTGGATGAGGAGAGGGCAGAAGGATATCTCCTCTCCCTCTTTACTGTCATGTCACTCCTTGCTTCTTTATTTTGCCAGAGGGCACGTTTGTAAAACGGGATAGGCAAGGAAATGTTTGGAAGTGGGGGTTGTGTGGTGGGGATTGATTGGAGTGGAGGAGAGGGGGGGGGGGAGGATTAGGAAGGTGGGGGATAAAGAGATGAAGAGGAGGTGTGTGTGTGTGTGTGTGTGAGGGAGAGAGAGAGAAAGAGAGAGAGAATGGTCAGTGAAAGAGGGGAGAAGGGGGAGGCAAGAAATGTTTGGAAGTTGGGGTTGTTTGTTCGGGAGGTTGATTGGAGTGGAGGAAAGAGGGAGGGGATTAGGAAGGTGGGGGATAAACAGATGAAGAGGTGTGTGTGTGAGAGATAGAGAGAGGGAGAGAGAGAGAGAATGGTCAGCGAGAGGGGAAGGGGGAGGATGCATGGACAGTCCAAACAACAGAGCAACTAAAATGGAGAGAGAATAATGGAGAGAGGGA
>CM065716.1:99509381-99526881 GCA_033310375.1 Conus canariensis
GTCCGTCTCGGTTACAATACACCAATTGCAAACCATTTCTGCTCTTCCGGCCACAACCTCTCCCACATGCAGATTGCTGCAGTCTGGCAAAATTCATCTTCCTCTATAAGACGTAAAGAACAAGAGTCCCTCCTTATTCACAAACTTGGCACTATCCACCCAAATGGAATCAATATCAAACACTGACTTTCCTCCATAACAGCCCTTTGTTCTTACTTATCTTGATTTTGTCTCTTAACATTATTATTACTATTTTTATTTACTTTATCCCCCCCCCCCCCCCCCCCCCCCCCCCCCCAGTCCTTCTGCTCTTGACCCATTTCTCTCTTCTTCCCCACCCTGCCCTCTCCTTCTATAACCCCCCCCCCCCCCCCCCATCCCTTCCAACTCTCTCCTTCCTTCCCCCTCAATCCTTGCTGAACACTTTTCATCTTCTAGCAGTATTCACTTTTCAGCTTTTTGGCAGTGCTCACTTCCTCACTTCCCCATTTCTCCCTGCCCACTGTCACCCATTCCCACTTGTCCCTCTGAGCCAAGAAGGTTTTAAACCGAAGCGCCCTCATCCACCTCTTCCTCAAGGACCTGCTACCATAACCCAGGCAAGTTGTTTCATTGATCCAGGTCCTGCAGTCAACCAACTATTTGTATTCAAAAAGAAAGTATAACATGCACGTTATCGTGCAATGAAGTATATGGTTATTGTATCTTTAAGATAATGCTGATAAGGATAAATAATAACATTAAGAAGGGTGAATTCAAGCAGCAAAATCATTCAGAAAGAAAATATAACATGTACGTTATCATGCAATGAAGTATATGGTTATTGTATCTTTAAGATAAGGCTGGTAAGGATATATAATAACATTTAAACATTCATTTTTTTATCATACAAGATAACGAAAGAGTTTCCTTAGGTCCCCCCCCCCTTCTCCTCCATCCCCATTACCCCCACACCAGGCCCTTCCCTTGCCTCCTTCCTCCATAGTTCATCCCCAAGAATTCAGATTTTTTTTGTCCCTCCAGTGGGAACTGCAGAATTACAAGCATGGATGTAGCTTAGGAATCTGCACAGCAATCACCCAGCAATGTTTGAATGTTTGCTCGTTTTTGTACTCTCAGTTCTTATAGAACAGGGAGTACTTTACAACGGGAACGAAGAAATGCTGTCTGTCTGTGTGTCTGTCCATGGTCAAAATGTGTTCCACTCGCTCCAGACAAAACTTCTGGGCCGATCTTTCTGAAAATTGGTAGGTATATTCATTATGGGTCATGGATGATGCCCGATGTTTTATTTTACCAGAATAGCCGTTACTAACGGTTATAAATGATGATTAAAAAAAAAATCAAGTCTGATAAGGGAAATAACCACCGTGCTGTCAAGTTTTTTTTCTTCCACTAACTGGAAATTGTCTCCCTTCTTGCAATAACCGTTTATAAACTTATCTGTCACCAAACTTTGTAAGCTCCTCGGTAGTATAGTGGTTAGTATCCCCGCCTGTCATGCGAGAGACCGGAGTTCTATTCCCCACTGGGGAGAGCAACATTTTTTTTTTTCTTTTCTCTTACATATAAAATTTTTACCACCAAAAGGGGAGGAAGTGCTATAGTGACTGATTTTTGGTTTTTTCTTTTTGTTGTACTACTGTACAGGGAGTACGTTTATATGCTTTGAATCTTGTTGTTTCTTTTCTTAAGTTGTCAGAGTTCTTTATCAATCGCTATTGCAGCTTTTATCACTTCTTTTGATGGAAGGAATTTTAAAAGCTGGGGTCAAGCGGAGAGAGGTTGAAGTGGTTCGTTGATTGTATCAGAGTGGTCACTTAATTCCGTGTAAGGAACATCAGTCACTGAAGGAAGGGACAAGATGGTCACAGTGATAGCCAGGAGACCAGCGTCCAGTCGTTTGTTTCAGCCCTGACATAATTAGGTCAGCCCAAAGGGTGGGGGAGTTTCAATGAAGCGGAAAATGTTTCTTCTGTGTCCTGGATCAAGGGAGCAAATTCTTCGGCCAAGAAAAGGGCCAGCTGCTCATCCGCCATTCCACCCCTCCCTCTCCCACACATAATCAAAGACAAAGCTGCTTTGATTTTGACACAGGATAGGATCTTATTTCTTTGGAGTTGTTTGTTTGAACTTTTGGTGTGTGTGAGTGTGTGTGTGTTTGTGTGTGTGTGTGTGTGCGTGTGTGTGTGTGTGTGTGTGTGTGTATGTGTGTGTGTGTGCATGTGTGCGTGCATGCATTGGTGCATGTGCGCACATACCCATATGCTTATCTGCTTTTGCAATATATTTAAGTCCTTCTGCATCTCATAGCCCAAGAGGAAATTTGTAACATTTCGATTTTTGCAGTACTGTCCATGGCTCTTCATAGATTTTACCATGCTCTGGGGTATATTGTTGAAATTATGGGAATAATACACTCTCAATTTGCTAAACTACGGTTGCACACATGAGCAGCCAATGTTGTAAACAAATACCAGAAATATTAACCAGCAGACCAAAATATAATTAAAAGTAAAACAAAAAAACTTCAACTGAATTTGGCTGAAATTTATGCAATGTTAAATCATCAGAATTTTTTTTGTTTTGACAGAAATATTGGATAGACACACTGTGCTAAGATCATAAATATCTTTTTGCTTCTGGTTTGTTTGTTAGATATGTTGATTACTTCTGTCCTTCTTCTGATTTGGGGAAATTGTTTACATGGACCTGAGAGTAGAATTTGTACATGATCAGATGTTTAGTATGTGACTGGAAACTGCTCGTCTCACTCTGAATGCTAGTACATCCCTCTGGAATCCCATGAACAAGCAGATCCCTGATTGTTATAGTAAGGAACGCACATGGGAATCCTGCCAGTTTGTATTGGAAAGTTATGCACTCTTTCACCTCTTCACCGAATTCTGTCATCTACTTGGCGGAAAATCTAACGTCCATTTCACCTGTCCATTGTCTACAGAAGGTGACCAGCATGGAGCGCATGGCCATGGAGATGCAGAAGAAGGTCATCGCCCTGCAGCAAGAGCGCGATGGTCTGGAAGAGCGCCTGATGCGCGGCGCCCCCCTCTCCCTCAACGCTGAAGTGGAGCGACGTCAGAACCTTGAGCTCAAAGTGCGTGTTGCTGAAAGTGGTTTGGGTGTAATGTTTTTCCTTCATGTGTCATGTAACTTTTATGATCTATCAGAATATCATGTTGAGTGTGTTTTTTCACAGTTCACATGTGACATACTTGTCATTTTTACCTTTGTGTTACTAGATAAGTAGATTATTTACAGATTGATCCCATATATGGTGGATAGCTTCTGCTTGTATCTTTAATAAACTGTTGTGTAATGACAAAGTTGCTCATAATCAAATGGTAAGAGCATTTGCCAGATAATCTGACAGTCGAGAGTTCACACTCCACCTTTCCATCGTCTACTGTCATCTGTTTGATGGAACATAAATCTCCTTAGGTCAGATCTTTTTTTTTTTTTCTAAACCTGGAAATCCTTTTCATCTAACTTAACACAAATGTATCAGATTCACTGTAGGGAAGGTTGATGATGGTGAAAGAAGAGGGATGGGCGCTGCATTCCCTCACTCCTTGTCCATAACACAGTGAACATTTTCGCTGTACCGGCTGTTAGGCTATGGGACTTTCAACTTGCTTTAAAACTTTATCATTTCGAAATCGTTTGAAGATCAAAGAAAGAAAATGACAGCATGACGACAGTCTGGACTGACACAGTGTCTGTGTGCTCTGCTGAAAATGTTGTGCTGCAGCTGGATGGCCATACTATGAGACATTTCGCCCTTTTTCTTTTTTTCTTTTTTTTCCGTGATCATAGATTTGCAGAAATAAGCCAGGCAGAGCTTCCCTTTTGTTGAATAAATGTGGAGGGTGGTCATGGTGTGAATGTAGAGAATGTCTGTCGTATGTAGTATGTGTTCATAGTGTGGATAGTATGGATGTTGAGTGTGTTATGGTGTGAATGTAGAGAATGTCTGTCGTATGTAGTATGTGTTCATCGTGTGGATAGTATGGATGTTGAGTGTGTTATTGTGTGAATGTAAAATGTGTGAATTTTGTCTATGGCCAGTTTGTAACAGTTCATCTCATATTCCTTCATAACTTGACAAAAAAACTTGAATCATTGAGGATAAACTCTGATAAGCAGTTCAGTTCGTGCTTGAAGTTTAAGGTACTCCATAGTAAATTTTCTAAAAGTAAAATATTGTACAAAACACCAAATTAAAATTGATAATAAAGCATTTGACATTAAAATGGCAAGTACCAGTATTTGTAAAAAGCTACACACATACATACACACATGCGTGTGCGTTCACGCATGCACACACACTCACACACACACACACACACACACACACACACACACACAACACACACACACACACACACACACTCGCACAAGTTTTCAATGTTGCTGGACATTTTACAAGAAAGTCCAGTTTTTAAAGTGATGATCATCATTCTAGTTTGTCATTAACATGTAACCATTGAATATGTTGTCAGCGAAAGATATAAGAGACAACTGCTCACGAACAAATACACATCTTAGAAAAAACAAACAACTTTAGAAAGGTTTGTTTAGGGATTACTACATACATGCATTGTGCTCACGATCAAATACACATTTTAGAAAAACAAACTACTTTAGAAGTGTTCCTTTAGTGATTACTACATTCATGCATTGTGCTCATGGTCAAATACACATCTTAGAGAAACAAACTGCTTTAGAAGAAATGTTTCTCTAGGTATTACTTCATACATTCATTGGCAGAAAAACTTACTGCATTACAGTAACTTTGTTTCTTTGCGTAGTTTAAACCAAAAGGATATTTCATAGTCATCTGTTATAAATGCCAGGAAAACTTAGGATGTGCTCTTCTTTTCTCTTCTACCATCACTCTCAGAGCCCTTTCATAAGAAGTTCATATTTTTTCAACTGAGGCGAATCTTGGCTGTTCTTGTTTGATGCTGATGGTGGGTGAATTTTACTTTTTCTGTTACATTTTTGTAATAGTCTGAATTTTTTTTTTTTTTTTTTTTTTTGGTCAGTAAACATTGAAATGGAACAGTTCCGATGCAAGACTAGTTAAACTGTCAGTCATTCTTGCAAGATCTGAATCTTTGATATCGTCTTCTCCTTCATATTGCTCAGACCATATCTTTGCGATGGTTGTTTACAGGAAGAAATTAGTCGATTGACTAGCAGCAAAGACAATGCTGTGCAGAGAACAGCCGTCTTGCTAAGCAGTTGGAAGAGAGTGAGCACTTGTGCATTTCACTCCAGGAACAACTGAAGGAATTTCTGGAACCATCAGGTTCCCTCACTATCGGCGGCCAGAGTATCCTGGGGCCAGGTCAGTCAAACAGAGCAGACCTGTGGAGCACAGGAGAGGATACCATTGTTAAGAGAGTGGCACCCAGCAGCAACAAATACATCCAGACCGACAGGAGCTCTGACGCCAAGCGAAGAGAAAAGCAGTCCCGCAGCCGAAGCAGAGACAATGAGCGAGCGGAGATACAGGCCCTCTCACAGAAAGTCAAGAGCTTGCAAAGCCAGCTGAAAAAACTGGAAGCGGGAGAACTTGGAGCTGGTAGAAAAATCCATGCAGCAGAGCAACGACTCCTCCTCTGACGACGATGACCTCTCCCAGACGTCCATCAAACATAAACCCAAGCAGAAGGTCAAGACTCTGGAAAGGCAGCTACAGGTTCTTCACTCGGAGAACATACGGCTGGCAGATAAACTGGGTGGGTACTCGGCAGGAACTCGGCTTGACCCTGAGGAGGTCATTGAGAGAATCGTGGAGCTTGAGGATCACTGCACAGACCTGCAAGATCGAATGCGCGAGACGGAGGGTCACGAACGCCAGACACGGGACAAACTTCGAGTGGCCGAGCAGACCATCAACGAACTGGAAATCAGCGAGGCGCAGTATCGAGATAAGTGCGATGAGCTTTCGCGGCAGGAGCGAGAGACGAAGAAACAGCTGCACAGCTTGCACACCACTGGTCGCGAACTGAAGGAGATCATTCTGGACAAAGAGATCTTGGAGCAGGCTTTGAAGGAGAAGGTATATCGCGGGAACGCTTTCGTTCCAGTTTGGTTTGCTGCCTTGCCTTCGTGGAGTTTTTCATAACAGCACGGTTTGAGACTGGACTGTGTGCACTGTTGAGTAGAGTATGGTAGTGTCCTGTCTCTGCAGTTTTGTGAAGACTGAAATTTAAAAAGTGAATGAAGTGGCATGGAGAAAATGTGTTCTCTTCATTTGGTTTCATTCTTAAGTCTAATTTCATGTTTCCTTTTTTTTTTTTTTTTTCCAAGAATGCATTGCTGATCAGTGTTTAATGTAATGTTTTTCCATGTGCTTTTCAGTTGTCTCTTTAAAAGCATGTATATTGTTGACAGGGGGTTGTTTTTACTCTTGTTAGAATGGAGTGAATGTTAACAATGATTTAATATCGCTAACTACTTGACTGCCTTTCTGCTGACCCACAACTTGGCTGTGACAGACCATGACACTTATTAATATTTGTTTAATCTTCATTCACTGCCCTGTTTGCGTTTTCAGATGTATATTGTCGTTGTTTCTCAGTGTGTGTGTGTGTGTGTGTGTGTGTGTGTGTGTGTGTGTGTGTGTGTGTGTGTGTGTGTGTGGTGTGTGTGTGTGTGTGTGTATGTTGTGTGTGTGTGTGTGTGTGTGTGTGTGTGTGTGTGTGTGTGTGTGTGTGTGTGTGTGTGTGTGTGTGTGTGTGTGAGAGAGATTTTGGGGGGGATATTATTATAAGAGTGCTTATAAAGCAACTTGGTTAGAGCTCAAGTTCAATCCATCCTCTTGTTTACACAACGGGCTGTCTTCCTCTGTGTATGTGTGTGTGTGTGCGTGCATGCATGCGTGTTCATACATAGGAATAGGGTAGTAAGGGGGGGGGGGGGGGGGGGGGGAGGGGGTGGAGGGAGTGTTGGGGGTGGTAGCAGAGGCATGTGCATGTAGGAATGAGAAGAAGAGAGAGAGAGAGAGTGAGAGAAAGAATTTTTATAAGAATGTGTGCTTGTGGTATATGCATGTTTGTTAATGTTAGGGTGTAGATGCATGTATGAATGCTGCCATACATTTGAAATGGTTGGATATGTTCAAAGCAAAGCTGGATTATTTTTTATCACAAATGTAAAATATTCTGGAATGCGAGTACATTGAACTGATCAAATGTCACATACCACACATGGTATTATTTGAGGAAACATAAAAAAAAGCTATTAGGAAGAAATGAAGAAATGTTTGAAATTTTTTTAAAGAGAAGCTACTGACACAGGATGAAGAAGGGTAATTGTTGTGTGAATTATGTCTTTTAGAGAGCAATTATTAAGAAAAAATTACACGTTTGCACTGATTTGGCCTTTGCATGAATAACAAAGTGCATGTAGGTAAGTAAAAAGACGAGAACAGTGCATGCTGTTGTTTGTGTCAAATTCTCTACAGCAAGACAGAAGTGAGAAAAGGAAAGACTGCATGAATTGATTCAGGGCTGAGAATATGTAAAGTTATGTATAAAATGCATGAATGAAAAGATCTAATGCATGGATCGGTGCCAACCAGATTTGTAACTGAAAATGTGAGAACTCTCATGCAAGAGATGAAAATATGAGAATTGTCGAGCAGGAGATGGAAGAGTGCCATTTGGAGTGACAGTAACTGTTTCTGTGGAGAGAATGACTTTACTTAACATTGTGTTGATGCATTAGTGTTGTGTACAGGAAGAGATAGGGAAAGAGAGAGTGTAATAACTTTCTCTGGTACCACACTGTTACCCTCATTCGATGAAGGTAAAATCAATGAATTATTAAGAAGCCGTGGGTTGCCAGTTTTCCTGAAAGCAGTTTGTTTTCTGAAATAGTAATGTTTTCTTCTTTCGTTTTCTTTTCATTTTTTTTTTTTTTTTTGTAATTACCTTTCTTTTCATCACTTACTTTGTCCTTTCTTTTTTTTTTCTTTTAAATCTCTCTCTCTCTCTCTCTCTCTCTCTCTCTCTCTCACTTTCTCTCTCTCTCTGTCTGTCTGTCTGTCTGTCTCTGTGTCCCCCCCCCCCCCACCCCACCCCACCCCACTTTCTTTTAGATAAAAATTGTTTATGTATGTGTGAAAGTATAAAAGATAAAGACAAGGGTTGTGGAGTGTGACATGAAAAGTGTTTTCAAAAGAAAAAAAAGTTCTATGTTTATTGCTTCTTCTAGTGTTGAAACCTGTTGCAGTGTCATGAATGACAGGTAATGTTAAGATAAACGATAATAGCACATCCATCTGTCAGCTGGTTGACATCAGCAGTTTGTGCCTCATTTGATTTAATGGTATATTTGTAACAAATTCATGCTTTTTGCTGATGGTTGACCAAGTAATCATTGGTTGTTGAGTGACTGAAGTTGACTAGGTACCTGTCTGTTGGATCTGTCCTTTCTGCCTGTCTGTGTGTTTTTTACTTTTATTGATTTTGTTTCTCTTGGTATTGTGTCTCTGTTTATATCATCCTTTATTTAGATACATTTATCATGGATAGATAGATGAATTTAGATATGCAGTCTTTCCATATATGTTGTCATTTAGTCATCATTATTCTTTTAGCAAATGGCAGTACATCAAAATGATACAGCCTGCCAGGTCACTAAGCTAAAGCTGGTCCTTACAGGTGGAATTCCTGGAAAAAGTGGAAGAACAGTCGTCCCAGCGAATCACCGAGCTGGAAGCCGTGGAGAGATCTCTACGAGAACAGTTGGAAGCCCGAGACAGCTCTAGCAGAACAGACCCTGCCCACCAAACCCTCAAGGAAAAGCTGACCGCCGCGGAACAGGAAATCCACGACCTGAAGGAACGCAACAACGAGCTGGAAGAGAACGAGGAGATCCTGCGCGAGAACTGGCGGAGGGTGGCGGACGAGGACGCCAACCGTCTGCGCTGTCTGGAGGAGAAGGTGCGCATGCTGGAGCTGACCAACCAGGACCTGAAGACCAAGCTGGCGGAGGCTCAGGACTTTGTGGTCATCAACTCCACCCCCACTCAGGTCTCCTTGGCGGAGGAGCTGTCGGCATCCAGAACAGCTTTGGCCAGACCTCTCAGCGATAGTCCGGTGTCTGGTGGCTCTGATGACGAATCTAGCGAGGAGACGCCAAAGAAAACGGTAATGGTCGTAGGGGTAATGGTAATGACAGTTGCATGAGAAAAACCTTTTTTTTTTCATTCATATGAGTTATTTTCTTGGATGTCTTCCTCCATTTTGGTCAGAGGGCCTTTAAATGAAGCGAAGAAATTTAGACACACACATTTGTAGAAAAAAAATAAACATAATTCATTATAATCTGACAATGTGGAGGATGGTTCAGTCACTGAAGGTTTTGATTTTGTAACCCGTATTTTCAATTTACATAGCCTAATGCATTTTCAATTTATATAGCTTGAATGGAGAGAGTGTGTGTGTGTTTATGTGTGCGAGTGTGTATGTTAACATACTGCTCATGCACATTTTCATGTTTGTGTATTTTTTCTATATTTTTCTGTGTACTTTTGTGATTATTTCTATTGTAATTTTGTGTGCATGCACAGATGCACTTTATGTGTTTGTATGTGTTTTTGTGTGTGTGTGTGTGTGTGTGTGTGTGTGTGTGTGTGTGTGTGTGTGTGTGTATTCCTGCAAACGTGTGGGTAGTTTGTATCCATGCCTTGGTATGTTTTGAAAGATGCTGGCAACAGTAAATCTGGAGGAAACAAAAATACCAGCACTCACTGTTTTATGTTCTGCCATATCTAGATACATTTTAAGTCATCATTTGTTTCACAGTTTTGCTTACCAATTCTGCTCATCTGTTGAGGCCTTTGTTATTACCTCATAATGTTCCTCAACCAACACAAATTGCGAATGTTTCTGATCTCCATGGCATTGTCTCCTGTGCATTCTGGTCCCGACAGGTGGTCAAGCTGAAGCGACAGCTGAGCATCCTCGAGGAGGAGAAGAACGGGAAGATCGCCAACCTGCAGGAGAGACTGGCCGACTTGAAGGAAAACGAGATCAAACTCAGCGAAACGCTGGTGGAGATGGAGATGACGGAGCGAGAGTTGAGGGCAAAGCTGGCTCTGTATGAAAGTTCTGAGGTGAGTGAGGTGTGGTTTCCCTTAGTTTTGTGTCTGGGTGTGGACATCAAGAAGGATTGGTATACATTACTCAGAAATTGCAGGATTAAATTCACTCTTTTGTTAACAGACATCTGATTCTTCTTTATGTTAGCATAACCATCATCAGTAAAGCTGATGGCTGTGTTCTGATTGGTGCATGATTGATGTTTTCCTGTTTCTGTGTCCCTGTTAATGGGAAATTTAATTAGAGCACAATCTGTCTGGCTCAGGCACCCAGGAACTTCTAAATCTAGGATTAGGTTTAGACCATGCAGATGTGTTCAAAATCGGTCTGACTAAAGGGACAGCGACTCAGGGGATTAAGATCAGTATCAAGATTTCTGGATCTTTATAGATCATGTAAGTGACCCCAGGGATCATTCATAAACATAAGCAACACAAGTACAGACTCATGTGCTTCAAAGTACATCGACTACCAGATTTTTGTACAAATTTTGATGTGGTTTGGACTAAGCCCTTTTTTGTAATTTGAAAATGTTTGGCACCCAAGAAATTTGGTTTGGGAGTTTAGTACCTGTTTTGTTAAAGGAAAAAAGAAGATGGAAAACTTTTTAGATAAAAGATTAGGCTGATTCAGGCAAAATACTGCTGTCATGCATGCTTGTCCTTTTTTGTAATTTGAAAATGTCTAGCACCCTAGAAATTTGATTTGGGTGTGTAGTACATGTTTTATTAAAGGATAAAAGAATATAGAAAAACGTTTAGATAAAAGATTATACTGATACAGGCAAAATACTACTTTCATACATACTTTGTGATGCTACTAATGATTGGCAGTAACACGATTAATTGTAGTGTTGATGTACACATTCTGTTCCGATGAGGCACAGTTCAGATCAAAGTATTTTAGAGGTGTAAGCAAACCAGCAATTATAAAGCTGTTTTTTTTTTTAGTCGGAAAATAAACAGAACAAATAGTTCAGTTCAGAAGTGGAGAAACAAAAAGACAGCTCTGACCTGGTACAAAAGCAGCTGGCACCCTGGCCACTCTGGGCAGTGCCAGAAACCTGGTAAGACATCCAGAAAAAAACAGAATGACTTAACAGATTCAAACATTCCTTGTGTTTGGATGATTTCTTTTAGAAATTGAAGGGTGCCAAGTATTCCAAAGGGCCTTTTTGGTATGAAAATTGTGATACTTGGCCATTGCACGTGTCACTGTTTATATGTCTAAATTGGTGGCCGTCCGAATGTGTGTGTATATTGTGTATATTATGTTTGTGTTTCTTTCTGTGAGTCTCTTTATTGTATCGGAAGCAGTATAGTCGAAAGAATTTTAACAGAGAAGGACACAGACATTTATATGTGCACATCCGCTAAACATGCTAACAGATGCACACATACATGGAATGTGTGGCAGGGCCGTGAAATAAAATACAGTAGAGTCCAAAGCAACATTATGCAACTTGGCACAACACAGCGGCTTCATACGTCTCTTTCTCAGTATTGTTAATGCATCTATTTTTCTCTGCATGTCTGTATTTTTCTTTGATTGCTTGTTTTTTTGTCAGTGTGCCTGTATTTTTCTGTGCTGGTTGTGGGGCTGTTAACTGATGCTGACACACCACAGGTGTTGCTGGATTTTATTTCAGGGGGAGGGAGGGTGGGGAGGATGAATTGGGAGTGGAGGGGAGGGGGGAATGGAAGGAAGCGATGTGACTGTTCATAATGAAAAGAAAAAATGAGTCATATACCTGAAAGCCGTTTGTTTTCCCCGCGAACCAGGTGACGGTGGAGAAGATGCTGAAGTACCAGGACAAGATCCACGAGCTGAGGACGTCCCAGGAGTCGCTGCTGGACCAGCTGGAGACCATGGAGACTCAGGAGGTCAACCTGCAGGAATGCCTGGAAGAGACCGAGAGGCGACTCAAGGGGAAAATTGTGACGCTAGAGGTGTGTGTGTGTTTTTGTGTGTGTACATGCGTGAATGGGTAAGTGTGTGCATGTGTGACCACAAGTGGATAATAGGTATAGTGTGTTTATTTATGTGTATGTTTGTGTACATATGTAAGCAGTTTTGCTGTGAATATGTATCTGTATATATGTGTGTTCGTGTGTGTGTGTGTGTTGTCATAAGTTTCACCAGGTGTAAGCTCCACATTCTTTCCAGCCATTCTAACTTTAAAGGACAAGCCGTCAGTGTTGACATCATTACAACAGTTCCCTCAGGACATTGCATATTTTTTTGTTATTTTTGTTTGGTTCAGCGTTACAATTATCTTTACAGTTATAATTACTATTATTATCATAACAATGGAAATGTGTGTGCACGTACATCCAGAAGTCTGCTCCAGCATTTACGAAAGAAAGGGAAATAATAAAGAATCAAAGCAGAAAAACAATGAAATAAACAAAATGGAGGTAGTCAGTGTTCAGTGCTCCATACAGATATACAAGCAAGAGAAACATGATTAAAAAGAGAATACTGAGGTACTTCTAATACCACGCAGCAGTACATGCAGGGAAAAACAGAATACCAAGCACACACCCCCTCCTAACTCAAAGATGCATGTTCAGTTGAGAGTGCCTGTAGGACATCGTGTTGACAGCTCTGAAAATGCCCTGTGTGGTCGGCTGAATAGTCATGATTATGATGATGTAACTAAACTCAGGGGAAGACTTTCCTTTTCTTTTGATCATGTTTGCATACAGAATATTGACTCCTGAAGTTGTGTTGGTTCTTGCAGGATGTGTTGGTACAAAGCCATATATTTTACATAATTTGTTATTAGCAGCATGATTTACTGTCAGATACAATCGTAACATCTTTGTTTGTAATCTAGTTTTTACCGCTTGAACTCATCTTTTATTAGTTTTGTTTGGGTTACTCCATTTTTTTTTCTTCTTTTTTTTTTTTTTTTTTACTCGCCAGAGCAAAATTTTTTGCAAATAAAAAGAAACAAATGAAGTGAAATAAAAAAAAAACAAGCAACTGAATAAATCCTTGCTGTTCTGTCTACAGGTTGAATTAAAGAACCTGAAGCAAAAGGAACTCAAAGGGAATGCCAGGATACGAGAGCTGGAAAAACACGAGGAAGAACTAACAGAGAAGACGAAGAAGCAGGCAGAGAAGGAGAACGGGCTGTACGTGCGCATTTCGGGCCTCATGGACCAGCTGAAAGAACACAAGACCAAGATCACCGAGCAGGAGAAGAAGCTGGCGGAGAAAGACGAGCGTTGCCGCAAGGTGGCGTCCTTGGAGGCCAAGTTCCTGCAGATCGAGGGAGCCTACAGGGAGAAGGTCACCATGCTGGAATCGAGCCTGGCCGAGGCGCAGTCCACGCTGGAGGAGGAAAAGAAGCAGCATCAGGAGACCAAGCAGTGTCTGGATGACGGTTTGCAGTCCAGGGATAAGGAGCACAGTCAGCGGGTCTTCATCCTGGAGGAGATGTTTGCCCAGAAGGAGAAGGGTCTGAACGAGACGATTGCTTCCCTTGAGGGCAGTGTGGTGGAGAGGGACAGGACAATATCCCAGCATGATAAGGTGTTCCATGACAAAGACAACCGTATTGCTGAGCTGGAAGAAGAGCTGAGTGTTAAAGAATCAAAAATCAGTGAGCTTGAGACAATCACAAACAGTAGACTGTCAAAGGAGAGTGAGCTTGAAAAGAATATGATTTTAAAGGACGAGCATATTGGAAACATCGAAAAAGATCTGAATGACAGAGACATGAAAATCAGTATTCTAGAAAAAGATCTGAGTGAAAAAGAGTCTCGTATTTCTACACTTGAAAAGGAGGTGTCTGACCTTCAGAAAGATGTCTCTGAGAAAGAGAGCAGAATTGCGGACATGGAGAGAAGTGTGAGTGAAAAGATGGATCATATTCGTGAGTTGGAAAGTGATCTGGACAAAAAACAGTCCAGGATTGCTGAAGTGGAGAAAGATGTGAATGAAAATGAAACGCTCAAGGCACACCTGAATAAACTTGAAAATGAACTCGGTGAAAAAGTATGTAATATTAGCAGCCTCCAACAAGACCTTAGTAGATCAGAGTCTAGTGTCAGTCACCTGGAAAAAGATGTGTGTGAGAAAGATGAGCACATTTCAAAACTGCAAAAAGAGTTGAATGACAGGGTTTTACTTCTCAGTCAGCTGGAAAAAGACAATGCCAAAAAAGATGAAGAAGTCAGTAGAATCGCAAAAGACCTTTCTAAGAAGGACAACCACATAAGTCATCTTGAAATAGAAATATGTAGTAAAGATTCTCGTGTGACTCACCTTGAAACCATTCTAGGAGACAGAGAAAGCCAGATTGGGGAACTTGAAGCCCAGTTAGAAGCTAAGGATCGTGAGACTTCCAACAAGCTGGAAGAGGCTCACGAGGATATTGTCAACAGAGACAGGCACATTGCAGCGATGGGGGAGCAAATCACAAAGGTGACAGCTGCTATGTCAGAACTAGAAAAGAAAGTGGATGAAAAAGACTTGAGCATTTCCAACTTGCAAGCCCAGCTGAAAGACCAGGATGTTGTGGTTTCTGAACAAATGACCAAACTTCAGTCCAAGATGGACACAGAGCAGAAATCTGCCTCTACAAAACTGTCTTCGTTAGAAGAGGAATTAGCTGCAATGAGAGTCCACCTTTCTCAGTCAGAGGCCAAGTGTGAAGAATATTCCAAAAACCTTGCACTCAAGGAGAAGGAACTGGAAGAAGAGAAGAGCAACGTGCAGTCCTTGAATGTTAAGGCGGAGTCCCAAGCAGAGGAGAAGGAGCGTGTCCAGTCTGAACTGACAGCCAAGCTGTCCGACCTGGAGATCCAGTTGAAAGAACAGGACAGGGACTTTCACACACAGCTGGCTGCCAGAGAAAGTGAATTCCACCAGGCGTGTTCTTCACTGGATGCAGAGTGCGAGTCTTTGAGAAGTGATTTGATGGAAAAGGGCAGAGTCATTGAAAAACTGGAATCCACAAAGAATGACTTGCTGTCCAAAATTGAAAACCTGAAAGACAGAGAGAAGGAAGCGGCAAAGAAGCTATCAGAAGTGGAGGCTGACCTCAGCGCTCTTTTTGTGCAGAAAGACAGTGAAATGCAAGATGCAGTGTTGATTTGGGACAAAAAGCTAAAAGACGCAGAACAGGAGAAAGAAACAGCGATCGAAAAGACGTTTTCACTGGAAGCAGATCTGCTTTCAAGCAACAGCACAGTTCAGCAACAGTTGGAAGAGATGTCCCATCTTGAGACAAAGTTGACTGAAGCTAGATGTGAAATAGAGACCCTGCAGAACACGCTGTCCCAGCTCCAGCACCAGGAGGAGGAGGGCAGGACACAGAGGGAGCTGTTTGCACAGCAGGAAACCATGCTGAAGTCCAGGGTGTCCCAGGTGGAGGCCCAACTGCAGGCCCACCAAGAAGATCAGGAGGCACAGAAGTTGAATGTCGACGAACTGTTAATGCAGAAACAACGCCTGGAAGAAGATTTGCTGAAAGCCAAGACGAACTTGACTGATAGTTATGCACTGAATGCCAGTCTGCAGGAAACAGTATCACAGCTTACCGAGCACACCAAGAGTCTGCAGACAGAAGTTGCAGATCTTCAGCTGCTGGTCAAAAAGCTTGAAGTTTGCCAGGAGCAGGAGAAGGAAATGCAGAAAGTGTTGGAACAGGAGAAGGGACGTATGCAGGAGCTTGAGTCTGAAATCAGTAGTTTGAAGGACCAGAGAGAATCTGCTCTGGTAAGGGCAGAAAACCTACAAAAGGAATTAGATATGTCCAAGGAGACCATCGCAAAGCTGGAAACTGATATAGTGATGTTAGGGCAAGCTGAAGAGACCTTGAAATCTCAGGTCTCGGCTGAACAAAGCTCCAGGCTGGAGGCAGACAGGAGGCTGAGTGAATCATCTGAAAAAGCCACAGCCAATGAGGAGAGAACCATTCAGCTGCTGAAAAAAGCAAGCGAGAACGATGACGAAATCGATAAGTTGAAGGTAGAACTGCTGCTGGTAAGACAGGAACTGCAAACACAACAGAGGCTAGGCCTCAGCATTGAAGAGAAAGATCAGGAGCTTTACAATCTGAAAGAAAAGGAGGCAGCCTTTAAGAAGAGAGAAGCCGTCCTGCAGGAGAGGTTATTATCAATGGAGAACCAGATGGTCAAGCACCAGGAAGACCACAGCCAGATGTGCCAGAAGCTTCAGGAACTGGAGAGAAGAGAGAAGGAGCTGCTTGAACAGATAACAGACATAGAACAGAGTGTCATTGTGCCATTAGAAGCAGAAAATGCAGAACTGAAAGAAGAAGTAGTGTCTATGAAACAGCAGACTGAAGCACTCAATCTCCAGATAGACAAGCAGGAAGAGCAGAGTGGAGAAGATTCGGCAGAACTTGAGGTTTTGAGGAAGACTGTCACTGATCTTCAAGTGTCTCACACAGAAGCAAAATCCAGACTTGACGATGTGATGCAGGAGCTTCGCGACAGGGAGTCAGACAGTGGGTTGCTTCAGATTAAAGTCACAGACCTAGAGGCTTTGAATGCAAGCATGAAAGACCAGCTGGAGAACAGCACAACAGAGCTGGACAAGTTAGAACGACAACTGAAAAAAGACCTTAATGATCAAGAAACACAAACTGACTCCAGTACTCAGGTGTCAGAAGGGGAATGGCAGAATCTCCAGCAAAAGCTAACAGTTCTGCAGGATGCGGAAGGTAAGTTCATGACTAGAATTGTTGATCTTGAAGAGCATGAACAACAGCTTAGTGAAGAACTTGAATGTCTCTTGAAAGAAAAGGCTAAAAATCAACAGCTACGTGCTGAAGAATCCTCATCACATGCTCAAATCTTGCGCGACACTAGAGATGCTTCTGTGGACACTGAAGACCTTCAGGAAACCAGCACTGCCAAAGTGCCTGAGCTGTTTGCCCGAGTCCAAGAACTGGAATCAGCCAATCAGAGACTGTCTAGCAACCTGGAGCAGGCAACAGCTGGTGAAGTGGACAGAAGGCAGCTGACGGACAGACTCCATCTGCTGGAACAGGCTGAAGACCGCTTGATGGAGAGAGTGATGGAGCTGGAGGAGAGCGAGGTCATGCTTCGCACTCAGCTGGAACGTTCTCGCCACCGAGCTAATGCAGCTGACAAACTGGAGGAAGAGGTATCCCTCCTGCTACAACAGGAAGACGAGTGGAAAGAGAAAGTGGCATCTCTAACAGCAGAAAACTCCACTCTTTATGAAAAACTTGAATCTCTGCAGAGTCAGGTGGGTCACGAACAGTCAAAGAGTGACAACCTGGCTTTTCGGGTTGAAACAGAACAAAGGCAGCTGCAAGACGCTCAGACGGAGTTGAAGCTTGTGCAGACCAAGCTACA
>CM065716.1:99531881-99556881 GCA_033310375.1 Conus canariensis
TGTAATTTGATCAGTTTTCACCTTGCTTCATAATTTCAAGCATTCAGAAATGTGCATATATGAATTTGTTTGGGATATCTGTATATTTTCAACAAGAGCTGTATTTTTGTTAGGCAGACCAAAACTACATTGCAGTATACTAGAATGGACCCAGCCAAAGATTTCAAGAGCATTGCTGTATACCCACTATATTCCATACTTTTCAGACAAAAGACCACAGCTCTTTCAGAATGATGTTCAGGTTATTTGTTTGTTTGGGGTTTTGTTTACACTTTGCATTTCTATGAAGTGTTAATGTATGTGCAGTACATACAATGGCAGACAAAAAGCGGTTTCACTTTGGGTAAAAGCCAAGAGACTGCTAGCGTAATCTGAAAGGGATGAAAGACGGGGTTGAAAGGGAACCTTGGTAACTGGGGCCAGGACATGGGGGAATGTACCGTGATCGGTCTTCATGGGGTGAAATGGATGTACAGGCGCCTGCGTGTTGATATTACTATGAAAGGTTTCAGTTCTATTCAAAATTTTTCATTTATCCCACAAAAGGCATTTGTATGACTTGACTTTGTACAAGAAACGACAGATGCCCAGTGAAAGTATGAAATCTCAGATCCAGAAACATCTGGTTCATGTCCATATGAAGAACAGTGTCAAAAATAATCAATAAAACGTTCATACATGAATATCTATGGACAAAAAGCAAGCCAGATCAAAATGACACACTACATTTGCATGTATGAACGTATTCTTCCATACGTTACAATTACATGCGTACTTAAGCATGCTTACACACATTCTAGCATACAGCTTCATGCACACATACCCAAGAAACAACAACCCCCCCCCCCCCCCCCCCCCCTCATAACACACATACCAGCCAGTTAGGGTTTTGCTTGTTTGATTTCATACAAAGACCTTCACATGAACAGATAAAAGCAAACCTGAGAGCATGAAACAGATCGTAGCATTACTGGAAAACAGGACAAAATGCAAATAAACACACAAAACAAAGTGTGGAATAACGCAGATTTTATGCACAGGACGAAACAGACAAGTGATTTTTCGACAAATATGTCTTCTTAAGACCTTACAAACAGTTAACAGAAGTGCACAAACCAGTGTTCCCCAGACAGAAAGTCAGCATTAAAAATGACAAAATATGAAAAGCGAACGGGAAGGGAGCACAGATCCAGAGGGCAGGAAGGGGAAGGGTGAGAGACAGAGAGCATGAGAGGACAGTAGATGGAAGGGAGGAGGGTAAGAGGTGAGCTCTGTGTGTGTGTGTGTGTGTGTAAATGAATAGAGAAGAAGAGCATGGAAAGGCAAGGAGAGAGGGGGGTGGGGTGGGAGGAGGGAAGAGGCAGAGGAGAGGGAAGGTGGAGAAAGGGAGGAGGGGGTAGCAAGGAATATGTCCAAAAGTTAATATGAGCAAGTAATGTAATGAACAAGCAAGCTGAGAGCGTTTGTCATTTAAAATGTATAGAGCAAAGTAGACCAAGTAATCCTCTTGTGCACACCTGTCTCTTGAGGAGGTGTGCCTTCATACACATTCAAGTTGTTGCTCACAACACAGGTACCGTGGCAAAGGGTAGGGGTGGATAAAGGGGTGGGGTGTGGCGGGCGGGGAGGGAGGGATAGGGGGCGAAGACAGGAGCACGACGTGCATTCAAAACGGTTTGCTGCGCGGAGTTTCATTCACCAACATAATCACCAGTTTATCACCACCTCTCTTCCACAAGCCACACCCACGCCAAGGTGTCGCCATAAAAATCACCCCTCTAATCAAAGAGACGCCTTTGCGCCAAACCGTTCCAACGAACACAATACTCGGGGCGTTTTAGAACCGGAGGTCACGCACCGTGCATGCATGATGAATCGGCATATACAATAGCTGTCGCGGCACCGCTTTCTCCTGGAGGTGAGGGGTGGGGAGAATGGAATTGCCAGCGAAAGGCTATAACCGATTGAAGAGAAGGGGTTAAACCGGATCCGTGTAACTTTGGAAGATCGTGGAGGAATGTGCCATGATCGGAGAAGGCAGTGAAAATACACAGGCGCCTGAAAATCGGCACCATCACAGTGTCTAACTTGTGCCGGAGAGACTTATTGAATTTGGGATGATGGAAGGTTGACATCGATCTTCTGGAGGCGTAGCGCCTGAAAATCGGTATGGTCACGATCACTGAGAGAGAGAGAGAGAGAGAGAGAGAGAGAGAGAGAGAGAGTGTGTGAGGGGTATGGATGGCTGGGAGAGGGAGTTGGTAGATTGTTAACCGAGTTAAATCGGGACTCTCTCTCTCTCTATCTGTGTGTGTGTGTGTGTGTGTGTGTGTGTGTGTGTGTGTGTCCCTCCCTTTCTCCCCCTCCGAGCTCTTTCTAAACATACATGCCGTCATGAACGCGAGTTAGTTCTGTCTGTTCAGGCATGCTAAGACAGAGTTATAATTATGCTCTCCACTTCCCACACACACGATTTACGCGTGCAAGACACTATAATGAACTCGGCGAATTCTTACACAGAGATACAAACATAAAGACACACCATACTTGACCACATTTCTCTCTCTCTCTCTCTCTCTCTCTCTCTCTCTCTCTCTCTCTCTCTCTCTCTAAAAAGACCTCTTTGGTAATGACAATAAAATACCAAAGTGTCAAAAAGACTCTCTCTCTCCTCTCTCTCTCTCTCTCTCTCTCTCTCTCTCTCTCTCTCTCTCCTCTCTCTCAACGCACAGAAACGGTACAGTTCCCTCTTCTTTTACAGTCTTGGAGAATCGATCCTACAACTCGTGGTCATAGTGTATCCACAATCTTTGAATCCAGAGTTCCACATACTTGAGAGATCAACTCGGAGTCGCTGGTCGCTGCACAGGGGCGTGATCAGCTTTGCCATTTCTGCGTTGAAATCTTCGACGTTGCCCCATAGAATGCGGTCGCATAGCGCTCTTTCTTTCTTTCTTTTTTTTCGTAAAAAAAAAAAAGTCCTTTAATCTTACGTCCATCCGTTGAGAGCAAAAGGCTTTGGTTTAAATGGTGGTGTAGGACCACTACTTCAAGCAAGAATACATCCAAAATGCAGGCCACGCAGTTATGTATGAAAGAATACATACAAGTCTATGTTGATTTGGCTATGGTTGACTTCTCCAAACGTTACAGACAACCCTGGCGTGCAGTGCCGTTATACAATTAGGCGTACAAGGTAACACGACCCGATTCCAGCCATCCCTGCCTTCCACCCGTAGAGTGACCACAGTAATAGCCGACTATTTGTCACCTTCTCGGAGATCTGCGGAAAGGAAACCGTAATCTACAGAGAAGAGAAAAAAATTGGATAAAGTTCTAAGCGCCCCCCCCCCCCCCCCCCTCCGCCCCCGTTGCCCTCCCCAAAAAAGGGATGGTGACGAGGAGTGTTCATGGCCAGGTTGCTACCTTTAACTCCCCCCACCCTGCCAATATGCAAAACGTGTAATTGTCAAACACGTTTGACCGGGGACAACAGAAATAAAGAGGTGGTCGAAGGCAAAGGGGGAGGCAAAGAGAAACACGGTAATATACGAGCTGAAGAAAGTAAGAGGACACCAGGAGAATACAGAAGGCAGTCCAGCAACGCCAACAGAGGCAGTGCACAACATGGGAAAAAGCTCTTCAAAGAAGTCTCACGTGCAATGACATATGGCACATAGCGCCAGCGAGGATTATCTTCCTCCTATCTGTATGATGCCTCCAGCCCTCGAATTCAAACCTCGTGAAATGGGGGAAATCAGACGACCCTGCATGTTCGCTCTGTCAGGGCAAACAAACGGCGGAACATGTCACGAGTTCACGCGAAGCAGCGCTTCTTAACCCACGAAGGTTCACGAGAAGACACCATCAAGTGCTTAAAGAGATCGCACATGCGGTCATCACCGCCAGAGCGTGGGAGAGGGGTTTACTGCATGGAGTGGATGACTGGGAGTGCTCAGCATACCTTCCAGAAAGTGAAAGCCATCCAGAGGTCATCAGGAAGAGTGGCATG
Organism: Conus canariensis; assembly: GCA_033310375.1. Taxonomy (NCBI): domain Eukaryota; kingdom Metazoa; phylum Mollusca; class Gastropoda; order Neogastropoda; family Conidae; genus Conus; species Conus canariensis. The sequence continues at coordinate 99,535,894 of CM065716.1, forward strand.
AGATCGGATACCGTGCCCCACACGCGTTCATCGTAACAAATGATTCTGATTGAAATCGCTGCGCCATGTAAAAACAGAATGGAGGACGCTCACATAGATGCTACTACTACAAGACATGCCAGTCTAGCCAGCAGCTTGAGGGAATATGGCTTCCAGGCCCTAGTCCTCGCCACAGAGGCTGGAGCAGGGAACTTGTAGCTCATCAGCAAGTGATCTCATGAAACAGCTCGTGATTTCTGGTAAGAAGACCAAAGGCAATTGAAAAGAGTTCCAGCTGGATCTGGTTAACAAGGAACAAAAGTGAACTTGATAAAGCTTAAATTTCCCAATTCATGTCACCCATTGCGAGGTGAGTAAGACAACCGTCTCAAAAAGCAACGCCTTGAGACGCCCATCCATTCAAAAGTTGCTGTTTCGAATCCCGGCACCGCCAGGAGAAAAAAAACTCTGACTGCAGTGTAGCGCATAGGAGTCGCAACCTGGAAGCGGTCGGCCCCATTAAAGTGTAAGGAGTTACAGGCCGAAAGCGTGCCTGAGTGGGGTTTCTCTTCTGAAGACCTTCTACTGTCAAACTCGCTTTTCGAGAGCGTCGGCCCCATTAAAGTGTAAGGAGTTACAGGCCGAAAGCGTGCTGATGGGGTTTCTCTTCTGAGACCTCTACTGTCAAACTCGCTTTTCGAGTTTGTACCAACTGTTGCCCCCCCCCCCCCCCCCCCAAAATACTGTTTTTGCCGGTGGTAGTGACTTGGAGATCCTCAACACAAAGGCACCGATTGTGTTGGGCTCCAATGTGTTTTGGCGACAAGGTATTCTAGTCTGGATCGTTACGTTGGAGGAATCTCGCTTGTTTTGTTGTTTTATGTCCTACAGAAGATATGGGACAACTGTTCTGTATGGGGGCGTTGTTGTCGCGATGGTGGAGGGATAAGCTTCAGTCACAGGGTGCTCCCGGCTGGTTGGTTCTGCAGTTGAGGATAGTACCTTCTCTGGGTCTCACGGGCACCTTCGAATGTATCTTTTTCTTTGTCTCAGGATGTCCTTTTTTTAGACTGTCAAGGAGCGGAACCATGGATCTTGATTAAATCGCATGTGGAGATGCCAATACGAAACTCATTCGCTTTTAGAGAGCGGTGGGCTACGAGTGACACTCAGTGCGAGAAAACGCAAACAAACAATATACATTACTGTACGTAAGGCAAGAACTTTCTTGGAATTTTTCTTTTCATCAGAGCGCACAGCCTCATCAGTCACGCTGAAGTTGTCGCTACCGACGTGTGAGAAATCCATCACGTTGTGACAGACACCGACCCACATACAAGTAAATGTCCGCTTGTGCACATGCACACTGAGATACAGAGGCTCGCGCGCTTTTGTGTGTGTATGTGTGTGTGTGTGTGTGCGCGCGCGCGCGCGCGCGCGCAGAATTAAGAATAAATCGACCGTTGCCAGTGCGTTCATGAATGCGTATTTGAATGTTTATTTTTGCGTAAAATATGTATCATTCAATCAGTTTACTTGAAGTGCTTATCACTCACGATCAGAGATAAAGTCTAGCCTACCCCAAATTGAAACTTACAAACAGCAAGCTAGAATGAAGAGGAGAGATAGAGGGCGACGAGTTATAAACGCAAGCATAGACGAGGGGGGAGGTTACCACGTAGGCATACTGAACCACGGGTAGTGGGAAGATGGTGGTTGGAGGGGAGGGGGTGTAAAATGGAGAGAGAGAGAGAGAGAGAGAGAGAGAGAGAGAGAGACGTATGCTATGCATTGCATCTAGATCGATCAACGAACAGGGGAGGGGGGGGGGCGGAGAAACAAAGGGAGGAGAGAGAGAGAGAGAGAGAGAGAGAGAGAGAGAGAGAGAGAGAGAGAATTCTTGGAATGTAGAAGAACCATAATACACACTATAAACACATGACTTTTGTCTTCCCCACTCGACCTTGCCACCACACCCAACCACCTCTTTTCGTCTTCCCCAGTCTCCGTGCCACTCAGGTGTTACAAATTGCCTGTGATTAACAGTCTCTTTCGCCGTGCGGTCGACTGTCAGTCTGGCATAACTGACTGGGACGGCGTAAGGAAAATGAAGTGGTCTGGCAGCACTGGCTCGTCACGTCCAGACGCACCCCCCCCCCCCCCCTCTCCCGCCCCCAAACGTTCGGCCACACCTGCTACGGTTCGCACCGATCATTGATTGAAGCAACTTCCCTCGATTTTCCCCCATTGAGCGGTCGTCTGCTTCACAAGTAATAAAATGTAGCCTCGTTTTGGACCAGATGCGATTCTCTTCTTTACATTTGCAGGTTGGCTGATTCATCGGAAAAAATTGATGAAGGCAGTATGTGCGTGTGGACGGCAGACAGTCGGGTGGCAGTCAAAAGACAGGGTGGATTTAAAGCGCAGACGTTGTAGAGAACGTAGGCCAACTGTAGTGGAATTGTTGGGTTATCGATATAAGGCTATATCGATAGACCCAGTTCGTGTCTCGATTACGCACCCTGAACTGAGTAAACCAATCGAAACTGGTATCGAGAGGGGTCGTTGTCAGTGTCTTGGATCAGGCAGACTTGAATGTTCGTTTTTACCTGATTGTGGCGTTTGAAGTTTGTCCGCGCTCCGCGCGGTTTTTTGCAGCGTTCAAGTTGGGGCATGCTCGTGCAATAAGTTGACTTCTGACTGGACTGTCATGCCAAGTGGGTCGCGCCCAGCGCGCGCATTCCGAGGAGAATTACAACTGCCAACTGGCAGTCGGGTAGTGGACTGATAGTACACGAGGGTGTGTGCGTGCGGGCCCACGTAGAGGGCTTGACTGAATTATTGATACACAAGACTGGCCACGGTGAATATTGGATTCCGTACGGCACGCACCGTGCGCTTGCTTCTTATTCCTGATGCTGCACGTTGTCTTCTGCTGAGGAGAATCGTTCACTGTCTGCAGTGAAATTTACCCATCGTGTATGATCATCGGATCATCAGTGGTTTTCGTTCTACGGTGGCTGATCTTCAGACAACGTCATTCCGGAGTATTTTTACGTCATCCCGGTGTTTTTTACGTCGGATGGGTGTAATGTTCTCATGTTGATTTAGCGCGATACGCAGATCCACGTTGATCATTTGTGAGGTAACTGGAACTTGGAAGACTGATATTTGATATGAAATGGTAGTCTTTTTTTGTTGTTGTTTTTTTTATAAATGAAATGTTTTTTTTGTTGTTGTTGTTTTTTTGTCTGTGTGTGGAGGGAGCCGGACAGTTGCAAGTTCACATGCTTGTATTGTGCGTATGGCTGAGATGAAGAGTCGGGGTCGAGGGTTTTTTAATTGTATCGGTTACATTGAATCAGTAATTACTGACTGTGACACTTTTTAAGACTGGAGTTTGTACACACATAAACAACAAAATTGCTTGAGTATGCTTAGTGTGTGCTTGCGTGTGTGTGTCTGTGACTGTGTGGGTGCGCGCGCGCAGGCGTTTGTGTGTGTGAACTCACTAAACATGTGCGCACACACCACATCACACAAATCACACCATACTTGTGCGTGTGTGCACATGCGCTATCATTTACTGTGATTTACACATGTGCACTTGCACAAGTCTCCCAAGACATGCATGCACACACACAAATGCACGAACACACACACACACATACACATTCTCTCTCCTCTCTCTCTCTCTCTCTCTCTCTCCTACCCTCCCTCCCTCCCCCACCCCCACATGTTCTATCTCTCTCTCACACTCTCTGCCTCTTGTCTTTCTGGTCTTCTCTTCTCGCTCTTTCTCTCCCCCCCACTCACACACACACACACACACACACACTCTCTCTCTGTCTCTCTCAGGCACACACACACGCTGTGGCTCATTGTTCTGTTGGTGTGATCCATACAATTGTGCTGGGTTGTTCAGTAAAGCAAGGCAAAAAGGGAATCGATGTTTATCAAACCATTTGAGAAGTACCGGGCGTGTGGTTTGAGTTGGTTTGTTTAGATAAGAGCATTTGACCCTGTTCATAGAAAACAGAAGTACGTCTTTACAGGAGCATTGATAACGACAGTGAAACCTGTCAGTAAAGACCTTTCCTTTTAAAACACAGTTCCCCTAAAGCTTGTTTTTCTGGAAGTTCTTTTTTTTTTTCTTTCTTTATCCATCTACACTAGACCTGTTTCCTCCAAAGATGGAGTGTCGATGCCTACGTGGTGAGGAGAAGAGCTTTTATCAAACTTAATATCTTCTTCAAAGGCAGAGCTAAACAATTGACATTCCAGTGGAACAACTAGTATTGAATAAAAGTAGCACCAGGAGTGGCGGTCAATGTTATACCATACCTGCATCAAATATTGACAGCCACTTACATTCATTTTATCGTAGTTCTGTACGGCTGTGGAACTCACTGCCGGGTGCCATCAAGATTGCCACAAATGCAGTCTCATTTAAAAAGCAAATTGATACGACAGTTTTGAGATCTGCATATTGACGATTTTCTGTTTTAACTTCACAGATATTTTATGGTTACCTGGGCCTGAATCTGGCCATTGCTTTTAACTTCTTGAATATCGAGTGCGACCCCTTGTTGCCAAATTTGCTCCAGAGGCCAACAGGCTGAGTCGCACTATTTTATGTTATTTTATTTTACTTTTTAACATGCGCGCTGGTGACCTCCTCGTTTTTGAGTGAACCAGTATTTTAGGAAGAAGAAGAGATCCCAAGGGGCTTTGCTTGAAGTCCTCTTGCCTTGTGAAATGTTTGATCAATCTGGCATTTGTTAGTGACCTGGGATCATAAACGAACAACAAAGTTCAAAGTGCGAGACATATCTCCTGATGAGGACTTGCTTGTGTTGAATACATCCTTTCCGCCCTATCACCATATCCCAATCCCCATTCTACACCCCACCACACATACATCCACCTATTCACACATTGTGTATGTGTGTGTATGTGTGAGAAAGTGTCTGTGATGTGTGTTTGTGCGTGTGTGTGTGTGTGTGTTTGTGCTGTGTGTGTGTGTGTGTGTGTGTGTGTGTGTGTGCTGCTTGCTGTGTGTGTGTGTGTGTGTTTTTTTTTTCTAGTGATCATTAAGAGGCAGGAATGTTCTTAGGTTGCTTGAGAGACATCGGGTTTGTCTTGAGCACACTCAGAGAGAGGAAGAGGGGGATTGGAGAATGATTAGGAGAGAAGGGAGAGGGGAGAAGAAAGGGATCCCTGAAAGGGGAGAGAATGGGCATTGTGCATTGCCGATAGAGAATTCGCCTAAAGCACATCATTAGTCCATTCTTTTGGATCTCCTCACTGTTGAGTTGAAAACATGGTCACCTGAAGAATAGCTTTTCCAGACAGAAAAGATGCATGGAAATATCGACATGAAAGAATGGGGGCACACTAGTACACACACACTGAAACACACACGCGCACGCATGTACGCACGCATGCACGCACGCACACACACCTACACACACACGCATGTATGCATGCACACAAGCACAGAGAGGAAGAAAGAGAGCTGTAAAGAATATGCATGGACGAATGCTTACACCAGAGAGAGACAGAGATGGCAAGTTGGAAAAATGAAAGAAAGCAGTATTCATATTATGTCAGTTCAAACCATGACTGTTCAGCTCCATGCAGATTTTTTAACAATTCATGGTGAATCCCACACACAGGAAGATGGTTCTCAGTTACCACCAGTACTACCGCCATTTGCCCTGTACCCTCATCTCTGCTTACACTCCCCACTTCCGATCTCCTTTTGGGGGGGTGGGGGTGGGGGGGGGGGAACAGGGTTGCACCTCCTTTCCTCTCTCTTCTGTCAGGCACCTTTCATCACCCTGATCTCCTTTGCACCCACCCCACTTGTATTCTTCATGATTTAGTGCTTCTTCCCTGCCTCCCCCCCTTCTCTTGGGCACCTTTTCCATTCCTCCCTCCCATCACCCCCCCCCCCCCCTCCTGCCTACTGGCATGGTAGCTGAAGTAATCCATATTGATCAGCAGGACAGGCCATCAGTCTGTCCATGTATGTCCTGGTAAATTCTTGATGAACAAAAAAACATCTATGGAACTACATGGTTTTACTTTCAGACTCTCTCTCTCTCTCTCTCTCTCTCTCTCTCTCTCTCCTCTCTCTCTCTCTCTCCTACCCCTGCTCTACCCCTTTCCCTCAGACCCTAGCCTCCCACCCCATCCTTCTTTCCCTCGCGCTGTTCATGAACTGCAGAACAGAAAAGATGTTTCATCAAGACAGTCTTTGTGTCCTGTTTGTAAGCAGCATGTTGAAAGTAAAATTAATGGTTGGTTTGATGTTATCAACCTTTCGAGAAAAGATGTCAGTTTTTCTCCATAGATCAAATGGCAGTATTGATGTTGTAATGTCATGTGATGATGAAGAGTCTGTAAATCAACTGTCTTGGTGGTTGTATAAAGTATACAGAAAATGAAAAAAAAAGTCAGAATTTTGAATGAAAGAAACATGAGAATAATTAGTGTGCTGTATTAAAAAAATCCATTGGAAAGTTTGATATGAACAGGTCATTAAGTGCAAAAGTCAGAATTGAATAGGACCAGTATCATCTGATTTATGCACATATAGTAGATATGAAACTGGATAGATGAATGAATTTTGTGGCCTTTAAAATTTAATGAAACTTCTGTCTCTTCATTATTCTCTCTCTCTCTCTCTCTCTCTCTCTCTCTCTCTCTCTCTCTCTCTCTCTCTCTCTCTCTCCATACATATTTCACATACACACACACATACACACCTGCTGTCTCTCTCGTCTCTCTCTCTGTCCCCCAACTCTCTCCTATCTCACTGCATACAGATTTCACATACACACACAGATACCTCTCTCTCTCTCTCTCTCTCTCTCTCCCCTCTCTCTCTCTCTCTCCTCTTTCTCCCTCCCTCCCTCCTCTCTACATTCATATTTCACATACACGCACACACACACATACACACCTTCTGTCTCTCTCACTGTCTTTCTGTCCCCCAGCTCTCTCCTCTCTCTGCATACAGATTTCACATACACACACAGATAACCTCTCTCTCTCACTCTCTCTCTCCCCTCCTCCTCCCTTTGCCCTCCCCCACCCCCACTCCCCCTCCTGCCCCTTCTGCTTCTCATTCAGCTACCTCACTGGAGAAAAAAATATGATAGATCAGGTTTCTTTGGGCAAGATCCCAATACGCACACGCATGCACGCACGCGCAAACTCATGCATGCACACACACACACACACACACACACACACCACACACACACACACACACACCACAGCACACACAAAGCGAATTTAATGCTTGGACGGATACTGACAATAATGCTGACAAGGCATTGAAAGATTATTTCTTCATTCAAGAGAGGACAACGCCCAAGAGTTCTTTTGCTGTTTTGTATAATGCTCTGTGTGTGTGTGTGTGTGTGTGTGTGTGTGTGTGAAGCCTTATTTTAAAGTAAGCAGGCTTTTAGCACTTGTTTATCCTCTGTGTTGTGTGTGTGTGTGTGTGTGTGTGTGTGTGTGTGTGAAATCTTATGTTAGAGTAAGCAGGCCTTTAGCACTTATTTTAACCTCTGTGTATGTGTGTGTGCGCGCGCGCATGTATGGGCATGCAGGTTTGGGAGTACATTTCAAAGTCTGTTCACATGATAACATAATAGCAATGATGTTAAAGCAAACAAGAACTAAAACAGCAGCTTTCTTGTTGCCATGGGATGTGACTTTTGCTTCATGGTGCACTGTACACATAGCCTTGATTTATCATACTAACATGGAAGACCAGAAACTAGACCAAAAGTCAGCCCATTTGGGACTCGAACCCAGAGCCTGGAAGTTTTCACGTCCAAGACAGGTGTGGCACCCACTGGACCACCATTCTGCCTGTCACCAGAACCCTCAGATTTGTTTATTCTGTAAATTTGTTCATGTTCCAACACATGCACATGAAGACATGGTGCACAACTAGGCAGCTACACACACTCGTACATGTCACTTTATTTAGCTGACATAAATATACAACAATCCATGAATTGTGCGCAAACATGCACACACATGCTACGTCAGTGTCAGCATGGAAAAATACAATATATAGTAAAATGATTGTATTTGGATGTCTACGATTGCTTTGATGTAATTTGGCACCGAACCTTGGCGAATTGTTGAAAATATCTTTAACTGGTTGAAAATGGTATTCATTTGGCCTACGAGCAGAAAATTTTATCAAGGTTTTCTTGTCGCAACCTATGTGGATTTATCAGAGACATGAACAAAGACAGGAATTGGTTTCACAATATTTGGGTTCATGAATTTATGGATTGTACAGTGATAGGCCTAGCTACAATCATTGTGTTTACAGCTAGTGTCTTTCTTTGACAAATTCCCAGCTTTCTGCACCCTTTTTCCACAATTTGTTTTGATTCTTGCATTTTGACAACCCTGTTGTACTCAGGATTCCATAGGAACCCAAAGAAACCCGGACTCATAACCAGCCAATGATTTCTCTCTTTTGGGAGAAAAGACTGATCTGAAACCACAAAGTCTGTCAGTTGATTCATTTTGTTTATTGACAATACATACAGCACCTGTTTCAGTAGAGATCAAGTTCTAAACACAGTACAGTCCACACTCTTGTTTATACAACAGGCTGCCAACATGGGTTGAGCCGAATGAGCTGAACGCTGGCACTAAACGTTCATTTCCCATGTCATTCAGTTAAATATCAGTCATTCCTTCCTTCAATATTTCATGAAGGATGAAATTATGTGTGTACTTGTTGTCCATACCAATAGCCAAACTAGCCTTTTCTTCTGAAAGTTGGTGATGTGACTATACACATGCACATGATGTTATGCATGCACTTATACAGGGAACCTTGGTTTATTGTCTCTTTTTGACTTGATTGGGTATGGAGTCAAACATTTTGTGTTCTGCCTACACTAGGACTTTAACATGGGTCACACCAATGCATAGTTTGCCCATCTTCTGTACACTTTTCATTATTGTTTGTCAAGGAGTAGGAATGCATGAACAGGGTGCGCTTGTGTGTGTGTAGACATCATCCCTAAAAATGGAATGTGCTACCTTGATGCTTGGATTAAGTATCGTGACATGCGTAAAAATCTGACCAGTGGTGATCCTTTATGTTCTGGCTGAGAAATGAAAGAAAACGCAGGGAAACTTTTCTAAAATTGAAGCAATGTTAACTCTGAGGGAAACATTCCACTGTACCAAACCAGCAGAGAATTGAATCAACAAGTCCAGGATCACAAGTCTGATGCTATACCAACTGGCTCTATTCATTGATATGAGAAGGCTGGACATATTTCTGGGGTAGAACTAGAAATCAAATGTTTGATCATGCATCAACTTGGTGTTTTGTGTGAATTCCTTGTTGACTGACTGCTGAAAACTTTGAGAGACTTTCCAGAGAAGGACCTCAACATGCTGAAAATGGCAGAAAGAATTGTTAGGCTTTAGGTCAAATAGCCCAACAATCAAATTTCTAACTACATCTCTGCACTTGTGTGCAGTTGGATGCGTATACATACGCAAAACATGTTTGTGCCACACACACACACACACACACACATCACACACACACACACACACACACACACACACACACACACACACACACACACACACACACACATTCACTCACTCACACACATACACACACACTCTCTCTCTCTCTCTCTCTCATATATACATACACACACAGACACAACACACACACACACACACACACACACACACACACACACACACACACACACACATTCTCGTAAACACACGCATGCACATACACACACACTCACATACACATACACACACGCACACACACAAACACACGCACACACACACACACACACACACACACACACACACACACACACACACACTCACTCACTCACCACATCACACACACACACACACACACACACTTGCTCACATTCACACACAACCACACAACACACACACACACACAACACACACACACACACACACACACACACACACACACAGATTAATACTTCCACCTTTGCCCATGCCTCGCATGATTGACTCTCCTGTGAACTGAATTAAAGCAAGTTAATGGTGCGAGGTCTTGTGTCAACATAACGTGGGAAACCCAGCCTTGAAGCCTTGCCAGATCAAGCACTGGCTGGCACCAGCTGGATTTCAGTAAATTCTTTCGGAGGTGAGGGGGGTAGATGCAAAGTAGGCACATTTCACAATATTTCAACGTACAGATCTTGTCTGTATAGTTTAACAAGTATTCATGAACCTGATAGATGGTAGCTCGCAGCTGGTTGAGTTATTCATATCAGTGTTTTGCTTGGCAGTAGACTCTGCCAGTCAGAACATCGAATGTCTCTTTTTTTTTTTTTTTTTTTCTTTTTTTGTAAAATGGAAGATAGTAAGCTCATCGAAACCCTGCAATTTGTCTTTTCTGTAAACTTACTGATGTCCATGAACATATGCACATGCTTATGCATATACACATGTATATAACCATGGAGCCAGATACAACCTCCTAATTTTTGCGTTGTGCCAGTCTTGTACATACGGAAGTCAGTCAGTACATTGTGTCACCTGTTGTTATGTGTAATACAGACTGTATTTCACTGTTTGTGACTTACTAGTTGTGGACTTATTTGGATATACATTTTGTGTTCTGTCTGCGCTAGGACTGGAACAGTGGCCACACCAGCACATAGTTTGCCCGTATTTTATGATATTTTGATAATTACTTGTTGAGGAGTGAGCCAGCATGTGCCAGTGTGATTGATAACATAACAGAAACAAAAATTCATGAACACAGTGTGTGTAGAGATTTTTCCCAAAGATGAGATGTGCTATCTTGATGGTGGGATTAAAATTGATGACGTACAAAAAAATCTGACATTTGGTGATCCTTTATCATTACGTTGTAGTTGAGAAATGAAAGTTAGCGTATAGAAACCATAGCAAAAATCTAAGTTCGTAGTTCACCCTGTTCATGTGAAAGTGAATCATTTATTTTGTGCATTTACTTTTCTGTGACTGTGTGATCATAGGGAGCAGAAAGGTAGATCTCTTTGTTGCTGTGTCTTCTCTCTATGGCATCATCTCCATCCTATTTAGTTCAGCTTCCCCATACATGTCCAAAGTCTAGTTCATCCTGCCACAGATCCATCACCACTATGTACAGAGCTATCTAAATCAGGTTGTCATGAAGACTCTGCACTGCTGGCAGGGACTGGCATGCAATTTGGCCTTCAGTACTGACTGACTTAAATTCTGGAATACTGTCTGGAGTGCATTTTTTTTTTTTTTCTTGGCATGAACTCTGACATTTTGACAGATGACTGACATTCGATGTTGGTCTTGCAGTCAGGGATTTAGGTTCAAAGCTGTTGGCGCTCATTGCCCAGTTTGCAGCAAAAGATTGCTTGTGGATCCCAAGCTGAAGCAGAAGGCCAAAGAAACTGGCAGAGCCAGCTGTACAGTCACTTTTCTGTGTATACAGTGGTCCCTGTTCTGATTCAATATGTGCAGTACACCATGTACAATGCTCCTTGCTGACAGCTGTAACTGTTCAGTGATAGAGTTAGCAGGAGTGAGGGTCTTCACCCCCCACATGTAAGGACAGTGCATATGATTTTACCAGCACTGAAGATCGTACCACAAACCTACCACAGGCCTAGATGTGGAGAGGAAATTGAAACTGCACTCGGTTTTGAGAGTTTGGACATAAAGGGCACATATTCCAAGATACCATGTAGTGACTTAGGGGGAAAGGATATTGATGAAGAGACTTTGAAGTTCCATCTTGGTCAGATATCTTCGACAAGGCTGTATTCACCTTTTCTGTTGCAATATAGTATGGAATCAATTAGATTTGAGAGAAACAGATCTACCCATGTCTGTTGATCAGGAAGATCAATCTGAGATGTGTCCCCATTTAAGTGGGTGAGATTTCACTGTGTGGCTCCTGTCCTCTAGTTTGAGCCCATAGTACAATCATTAACGTTGTGTAGTGGTTGACCATGAATACAAATCCCACAAATACATGCCTCTGATAGGGGTCCGAGCTCACAATCTCTCGGCCACAACCATTGAGATTACTACTTTGCCATGGAGGATGGGTAGAGAGAGAGAGAGATCCTTGACTACTACGTTTTGTTGAAATCTATTGCATCTTTTGCATAATCCATTCCAATTTCCTATGGGTTGCAGATTGTCTCGCTTTGGAGGAGGAATATCATCAACAAAAGCTCAGGGTGACGGTAGCAGAGCTCCAGTAGACAGCAGCAGAAAGACGAAAGAGCAATGGCTGGAACGGCAGGTGGCAGATCTACAGGTAAGGAGAGCAAGACTGTGTGAGTGTGTGTGTGTGTGTGAGTGTGAGTGTGTGTGTGTGTGTGTGTGTGTGTAGGGTGGGGTGGGGGGATTAGAATGTTGCCTAGATTTCAAGATTTCTCACATGTGCTTTCTTTCTTTTTTCTTTTCTTTGTGTGTGTGTGTGTCTTTTTGTTTGTTTTATTTTATTTTATTTTTTTTTGTTTTATTGTGTCATTCTTACTTTTTGTTACATAGATCAGATATCATATATATATGATTTGGTAAATTCAAGGTTTATTTCTTCGATTATCATTTTCAGTGAACAGAATCATTCATTATTTTAATTTGTCCGCAATGGTTACTGTGTTTCAAGTTCTTTCCCTTGCTGAATGAAGACTAATTTAAATTTTATTTTCAGCCTTTTAATACAAACATAAAAGCCAATTGTTCTATATGAGCAGAAAGGGTAAAACATGGACTTTGCTCTTAGCACGTGTTTAAATGACCTCTTACCGTAATGAATACCAAAAGGCTGTTGCAAAATTAACCAAGAAAAGATAAATTTTGACTGCCCAATACAAAAATGTCCAACATTGCTTACAAGTTTAAAGCTCTGCATCAAAAATACAGTCTTTATCATAAAGGAAACATTTTCCATTTGCTAGCACTTAAGGCTAAGTATGAAACACGATTGCAGGGATCCATTATTTGGTAGAAGGAAAACGGGAGAATTTTTTTTTGTTTAGACTGCCATCTCATACACAGGGCAGGGCAGAGAGAAGCAGCTACCTTATGGTCAGCCACACAAGGCATGTCCTGAAAAGTTGGTCATTGAGTCGGGTAAGAATGTATATAGTATCACAAGCAAAATCAGATATTTTGATTCACAAAAATAATAAAATGGAGAGCCATTGGTTATGCATATCTATCAGCCTTTCTTTTTTTAACGAGAAAATACCCTTTTCTCTTTTCTGTTTTTTGTTCTTTGCTTCTCTTTCTTTGCTTGCCCATTGATTCAGTCTCTCATTATTCATCCCTTCAGCTGGCCAAGACCAACCTAGAGCGCCGGCTACATGAAGCAGAGAGGAGACTAGCCTTCCGCCCCAGGCCAACGTCAGCAAACCGTGAAGAGCTGCTTTTCCGCATTGAGCAGTTGGAAGAAGAGCAAGGGGAGTGGCGGAAGAAGGTGGAAGACCTAGAAGCCCTCAACAGCCACTACCTGAAGGAGAAGTTGGAGTTGGCCAGTGAGAAGGACTCCTTGGAGCACAGGTTACAGGTCAGTGTATGTACAGGGAGAGGGACTTCTGGGAGCACAAGGTACAGATCAGTATATGTAAAGGGAGAGGGACTCTTGGAGCACAGGTTACAGGTCAGTGTATGTACAGGGAGAGGGATTCTTTGGAGCTCAGGTTATAGGTCAGTGCACGTATAGGGAGAGGGATTCTTTGGAGCACAGGTTACAGGTCAGTCTATGTATAGGGAGAGGGATTCTATGGAGCACAGGTTACAGGTCAGTGTATATACAGGGAGAGGGACTTCTGGGAGCACAAGTTACAGATCAGTATATGTAAAAGGAGAGGGACTCTTGGAGCACAGGTTACAGGTCAGTGTATGTACAGGGAGAGGGACATCTGGGAGCACAAGTTACAGATCAGTATATGTAAAGGGAGACGGACTCTTGGAGCACAGGGTACAGGTCAGTGTGTGTACAGGGAGAGGGATTCTTTGGAGCACAGGTTACAGGTCAATGTGTGTACAGGGAGAGGGATTCTTTGGAGCACAGGTTACAGGTCAGTGTATGTACAGGGAGGGGGACTCTTTGGAGCACAGGTTACAGGTCAGTACATGTATAGGGAGAGGGATTCTTTGGAGCACAGGTTACAGGTCAGTGTATGTACAGGGAGAGGGACTCTTTGGAGCACAGGTTACAGGTCAGACTGTGTATAGGGAGAGGGATTCTTTGGAGCACAGGTTACAGGTCAGTGTATGTATAGGATGAGGGATTCTTTGGAGCACAGGTTACAGGTCAGACTGTGTATAGGGAGAGGGATTCTTTGGAGCATAGGTTACAGGCCACTATATATATATATAGCGAGAGGGACTTCTTGGGCCATAGGTTACAGGTCAGTTTATGTATAGGGAGAGGGACTCATTGGAGCCTAGCTTACGGGACAGTGTAGGGAAAGGGACTCCTTGGAGCACAGGTTACAGGTCAGTGTAGGGAGAGGGACTCCTTGGAGCACAGGTTACTGATCAGTGTAGGGAGAGGGACTCCTGGGAGCACAGGTTGCTGATCAGTGTAGGGAGAGGGACTCCTAGGAGCACAGGCAACCGGTCAATATATGTATTGAGAGAGGGACTCCTTGGAGTACAGCTTGCAGGTCAGTACTTGTATAGAGAAAGGGACTTTGGGGAACACAGATTACAGTTAGTGTATACAAAAGGGAATCTTTGAAGCACAGGTTATAGGTCAGTGTGTAGAGAAAGGGGACTCGCTTGGTTTATAGGTCGGTATATGTGGAGAGCACAGATTACAAGTCAGTCAGTGTAAAGCCAGAGGGACTTCTTTCTTGGAGCACAGGTTATAGGTCACTGTATAGAGATGGATTCCTTTGAGCTCGGGTGAAATTCTTGGTACAAAGACCGCTAATTATGTAATGGCAGCCAAGCCTAACAAGGCACTATTATCGCCTTGCCTGTGCATGACAAGCAGTGTGTCTGTTAAGCGTGATAAAGGGGAGGAGGAAGGGGCAGCTGTCACTGGTCGAAGTGTCTTGTCTACGCCAAGCACTTGCTGATATAAGGTCACTGCCAGGTCATAAACTCGTTTCAACTGGGTCAACACCTACTCGAGGTTGGTTACAGACAGGTATGGGCTGTAGATCAATGTATGGGGAGAGGGTTTCCTGGGAGGACAGATTATAGGTCAGTATGCAGGTCAGAAGAATTTTGGTGGCACTGGATATAAATCATTGTATAAGGAAAAGGGCTCTAGTGAACAGAGGTTATAGGTCGTGTGTAGGGAGAACTCCCTTCTTGAAGCACAGGTTATGGGTTCATGAAAGCTTTTCTCTGGTTGATTTTTTTTTCCTTAGCTCTTCATAACAAAGATAGATAAACGTTAGCCATTGCGCTCTGTGTGCTGATTGTGCGTATGTAATCTGTTTAGTGAGAGAAAATGTTAGAGAAAAAAATTAGGTACACATGTTGTTAATTTTTACGTGTATGTGTGTGTGTGAGAAATATATTGTAATAGAATGTTATAAACTGACCAGAGGCACCTAACATAATAACTAATTTGAGAATATTTTGAAGTTTATGCTTTTGTGGAAAGATGCAGACAGGCATCCAAAATGGGCAAAATTTATTATGCCACAGGCTCCATTTGCTGCAGCAAGGTGAAGAGGGGGGGGGGGGGGGGGGGGTAGAGAAAATGGGTCAAAATAGAAGGGAGAAGGCCTTTTAATCCATTTTGAACACAAGAGTACTGTAAGCTCAAGCCAGATATGTTCATCCTTTGGTCTGAACCTTCAAATATATTGTTTTTTTCCCCCCTCCAGACTCAGAGTCCTGGTCCAGGCAAGGAAGTGAGCTTGCTGTTTGCGGGAGGGAGAAGGGAGGAGCCACTGGGACGCAGCGGTTCGGTGTCTGAGGGAGAGCACGGCACTGAACACGAATCGGACGACGCCATGCGGGACAAACCAGAAGACGTGCTCCAGAAGCGCATCAAGGAACTGGAGAACCTGGAGAGTTATCTTCGGCAGCAGGTCAGGACTTGGCATTGAGTTTCCTGTCTTCTCTGTTGCCAGATAGACAGTGAATGTTTACATCCATGTGATATGTCTTTGTGGCTTTCTTTTGTGACTTTTTCAATAGTGTTTTCAACTAATATCTTCACTGAGTATGTGCAAGTATTTGTGTGCGTGTGTAGTGTACATGTGTACTCATCAGTCCAGTTAACATAGATTTATACTGTTCAGATCGCCAGCATTTTAACTCAACGTTTTAGATAAACCAAGACTTCGCAGTGCTTTGTGTGTGTGTGTGTGTGTTGTGTGTGTGTGTGTGTGTGTGTGGCACTAGCTAAATCTGTACTGTTTAAATCATAATACAATATGGAGTAGATTGTCAGAATATAGAAAACATAGCCTGATAGCATTGTGAATTAAGTGCAGTCTCCCTGTGGTGCAGGAAGTAGTCGTGACAACACATGTAAACAAATCGCAAAGAGCACATGTAGTCTCATGGCAATATTATGCAATACTTTTAGGATATAAATCATATATTCGCAATACAGTCGAGGAATAACGTGCCTTGAGAGACTTTTTAAGTGGCAGAAGACTATTGACGAAAAGAAAACAGCTGGTTATGTCAGTTTCTCGTCTGTTAGAAGCAGAATCAGGGGAAGCGTTCCATGCTTCAGTCTTCCATGTTGATTTTCAGCTGACCGAGGTGGAGTCCGACAGAGAACAGCTGCATGAGATTGCACGCAAAGACAAAGCCACCATTCATGAACAGAATGTGCGCATAAGAGAACTGATGCTGCAGGAGCGCAACTTGCGGTCACAGGTGTCGGGTCTGGAGGACAGCGAACGCTCCCTCTACAATCGATGCAGCGAGCTAGAGGACAGCGTGTCCCGACTGGAGGATAGGGTTCATGAACTAGAGGTATGAGACTGTTCCTTTCTTTTTCTTTTTTTTTAATTGTTTTTATTAGAAAGGGGATGTTGGAGGAAGGGGGGGTAATCACTTGACTAAGAGACACAACATATTTGTGCTGAGCGTTAGAAGGAAAGTGATCATAGCTTCTGGTGCTTTGTGAAGATGATTTTCTGATTGATATGATAATGTTCTTCTGCTTAGTACTTCTGGTTCGGTTTTTTCCGAGAATTAGTGCAATACGTTTCAGAGATAGAAGTTGATTGATTTGAAAGGAATGATCTCTTATCTACACATTTGTTTTTTGCTTGATTTTATATGAATGGAGTTAGGGGGTGATTTTAAAATTTAAGATATTAATAAATGGTAGAGAGGTACAGGAAAAAATTTAGACAGGGTCAGTGAAAAAGTGGAAACAATTCCATCAGTGGATGCTATATTTCAGGTTCACGAGCGCAGACTAAAGGAACTGGTGCGCAAGCTGAAGCTGGATGAAGAGGTATGGCTGAGCAAGTCGGGCGATCTCACCGCCTCCATGGAGCAGCTCTCTTCCTCTGAAGTTTCACTGCGCAAGATGGTCCAAGACCTTCAGCTGGAGAAAGGAAGGCTATCGGACCGTGCTGAGTACCTTGAGGTCCGCGTCAAGGAGCTGGAGTCGCTGGAGACCACGTTGGTTCAGAGGCTGAAGAACTATGAAAATGTGGAGTCAAGTCTGCAGAACAGGCTGCAACACACAGAGAACTCTGAAGCAGCTGCCCACAGCAAGGCTTCCGAGCTGGACGTGATCAACATGGACCTGTCCTCGCGGTTACAGCGTGCGGTGGAAGAGAATGCGGTGCTGTCGCAGCACGTAGCACAGCAGCAAGGACAGATTCATGAGATGGATCGCAAGCTGTCAGCCGCCTCGGACGCCCAGGTGGGGCTCACCCAGCATGTGGAAAGCCTACAGAAGAGTGAAGCAGTGCTGCAGAAGAAGGTGAGTAGTAACTGCATCTTGTTTTTTGTACAGATGAAGATGCTTCATTATGGATTTGTTGTGATCAGCTTCTGAATATTAAACGTTGATTCACTGACTGCTGACATCAGACATGGTGGAAGAAGTCAATAGATTTCTTTTGATCTAATTGAAGGTTTGTGGTGGTTATTGTTTTTAATCTCCTGCCTTTTCTGTAACACTTCTTTTGATTATACATGACGTGCTCCGATTCAAAGATGTCTTTGCAGTCACCAGAGTTTAAAACAAAATCAAAATCAGTGGTCTTATAATACAAAATAGGGAGAAAAACTTGTTGACTGCATTGGAAATCGGGTAAGGGAGAGAAATTTTTTCTTTTATTTTCTTTTTTGTGTAAGAAGAAATATGATAAAACCTCTAAAACTTGGTATTGTTGCTGTGTTTTGCTGAATATTAGAGATTTTTTTCCTGTGCATGAGGAATTGTGAAAACTGAAAGAAAAAAAAATCCATCAATTATTGTAGGTATTTATATTTGCTCTGTGATCTCCAGGTGCGTGAATATGAACTGCGTGACATTGACGCTCAAGCTCGGGTGCGAGAATTAGAGCAGACAGAGGAAATCCTGAAAGACAAAATCAATCAACTGCAACGGAATGAGAACAGACTGAAGTCACGCCTTGTCGAGTTTGAAACTGTCGGCAGCCAGGTGAGTCTTCTGATATGCCATTCTGATCTGTTGGGCAAGTTTGTTTGTCTGGCTGATTCAAGGATTTCATTCTGGAGGAGAGGAGGAGACAGCACAACCCTGAGTGTGCATTTATATGGGAGAGTCACAATGGCTGACATGGGAGTAGTGTTGCAGAGAGGTCACTGAATGTAGGACAGAAAGAGAGAGAGAGAGAGAGTGTGTTTGTGGATGTGTGCTCCTCAAGATTGGTTAAGGACTCTTTCTGCTACTTCTCTAAAAGGAGTGTGAATACATTCGGATTATATGAAAGTATGAAGCCTGGAGAGAAGGGTCATTTTGCACATTCCTGTCCCAGTGGGATACAGTGTTGAACTGAAGCATGCTGTGTAATATGTGCTTGTTGGTTAACACGCCAATATATAAGAGTTTATGTGGCCATTGAACTTCTTGTTGTGTGTCTATGTGTTGTGAGAGAGAGAGAGTGAGCGAGCGTGGATACAGGCTTGCACATGCATTTGTATGCAACATTCTGTCTGCCAGTCCATGATCTTGCTAAAAAATAACTTTTTTTTTTCTCCTGAAGTATGAAAGAGCAGAGTTGATCAAACTGATGCATAATTTTCACAGGTGTATAGTTTTCTATGAAAGTAAGGTTATGTGGCAAAGATGACGTTGGAAGTATGACCAGTGTGGCAAAGAGTATGACCAGTGTGGCAAAGAGTATGACCAGTCGGTGAATTTTTCATTCATCCAAGTCTTATTCCCCCCCTTTTTTTTTTTTAAAGTGTTTCCCATGACATTGCCCCCTCTGCCAGGTGCTGGAGAACATGCCTCCAGCCCAGAGGCAGCAGTTGCCGCAGCAGTTGGAGGAGTGTCAGCAACGTGTGGTTGTCCTGCAGCGGCAGCTGGAAGCCGTGCAGGCAGAAATGCATCGGCCACAACCGGCTGAAGAAGATGCCACCTCCGTGAAGGTCCCCACGGCCGCATTGGTGGAGATGCGGAGCAAGGTGGCGCTGTTGGAGGGTACGGAGTATCAGATGAGCGAGCTGGAAAAACTGAATGCTCAGCTCAGTGACAACATCCTGCAGCTGCGACAGGGCAAGGTGAATTGTGGGAGTTATTTTTTGTCTGGCTGGTTTCCTCGATAAGTTTTTCTTTCTGCATTTGACCTTTCTCTCTGTCCTCTCTTTCTCTCTCTTTCCACCCTCCCTCCCTCCATCATTTTTCTCCCTCTCTCTCTGTCAACTCTCCCTTTCTAGCCATATTTGTCTTTCTGTTTCTTTGCCTAGACATCTTCAGTTACTCAGTCTCTTGTCTGTTTTCTTCTTTCCCTGTGAAATGTGTCAAACCTATTCTCTGTTGTTAGCAAATGTTTTGTGTTTGTAAATATGTCTGTAGCTGAATGCATAAATGTGATAGTACATATATTAATGTCTTTGAACGTGGGTGTATGCACATGTACATATTGCCATCTGCTTGGGTATGCATGTGTGCGAGTCTGAAAGATAAGCGGTTAATCTGCTCACCTGGATTGCCAGCGATGGGAGATAACTGCAACTCAAGATCCACAGCTGAAGTGGGCAGAGAAGTGCAAGATGAGATGTAGAAATAAAGAAAATACCCTAAATGCAAAAGAGCAGATCTCTGAATTGTAGATGGCAGAATGTGTTTTATGTCAATTCTGAATGAGCATGAAACCTGAGGAGACATGTAGTGTGAGCAGAAATCAGGGGAAGTAATGCATGTGTGTAGAGTGCAGGAAGCCTGAGGCTGTCTTGATCCCCAGTCCAACACTGCAGGAAAGAAAGCATTGTGCTGTCACCAGCAGCAGATCTCAAAATATGTTTTCTTTTCTTTCTTGCTGTTGTTTCACCTGCCTTTTTTTTTCTGTTCTTCTTTATGAAATCAGATCCCCTGATTAATAATAAAGTGCAACAGACTTGTCAGCAGAAGGATGATTCTTGATGCCTACTTTGTTTTTCCCTCTGCAGGGTTCCTGTGGGCATGAGGTGGAACTGGAGGTTCTGAAGAGGAGACTGCTTTCCTATCAGAACACCATCCAGGTACACATACCTTTCACTTTCATCCCTCTGGATATAAACAATAATGACTGTGAAAATGCTATGGTTTTCTCACACTTGCCTGTTCAAACAAATGTCTTATCCCTTGATGTGGAACATAGTTGTGTTATCGTAACCTGTTCCCCCCCCCCCCCCCCCCCAGGAAAAAAAAAAAAAAAAAAAAGGTGGGGAGAGAGCAGGGAGCTAATCGTACTTGCATAGCAAGGTAGGCCAGAAGTGTGATTGCCCTTAGTCAACATTATTACGCCTATTCACACATATAGTTTTCTGCTTTTCCTTGGCAAGGGA
>CM065716.1:99561881-99611881 GCA_033310375.1 Conus canariensis
GTGAATAAATATCACTGCATTTTCATCACAACTTATGTCATACCAGTCAAAAAAAAATCGAAAACAAAAACCTGTGTTTAAGTCTTAAACACTGATCATGGGACCTCTGATATTGGAGAGTCTTTTCTCTTTGTGAAATGGAAGCACAGATTTTATAGGCAGGACAGTCATAGAGGGTGTTTTTCAGCATGTTATCAGTGTATGCAGTGTCTGTTAGCAGTAACAATCGTACAGCATCCTGTAACTGTACTGTGTTGAGTTGTGGCAGTTCTACAGCATGTTACACTGTGTGTTACCAGTGTGTACTGTATCTGTTGATCAGTGACAGTCATACATATTGTACAAAATCTGTTATATGTTGTACTGTGTGTGTTGAACGGTAACAGTCAAACAGGTTGTTAACAACGTGTTAGCAGTGCGTACTGTGTATGTTGAGCAGTGACGGTCAAAGTGTGTGGTAGACATTGTTATTAGTGGTGTGTTGAACTGTTACAGTCAAATGGGGTGTTCTGTTGTGTGTTATCTATGTGTACTGTGTGTATTAAGCGGTTACAGTCAAAGAGGGCATTCTACAGTGTGTTACCAGTGTGCACTGTGTGTGTTGAGCAGTTACAGTCAAACAGGGTGTCAAACAATGTGTTATTGTGTAGTGTATGTTGAGTGGTCACAGTCAAAGAGGGTGTTCTATGGTGTGTTATCAGTGTGTTCTGTGTGGTGTGTTGCAGGTCAGGGCCCTGAGAGCGAGGATCTCCCAGCACGCCATCTGCAGTGTCTGGAATCAGAGAGGGTGCTTCAAAGTGTGCGTAGCCTGACTCAGCCACCCGGGCTCCCGCACACAGAGGAGGAGATTGTACAGGTCAGTCAGGGGGTCTTTCTGTTCCTCTCTCTCCCTCTTATAACATGGAGTGTAATGCTTTAATGAACAAATTGAGAAGGGAGTGGATAGGTGGGAGCTTGCAGACCCAAATCCATGCATTCTTGCCTAATGTTCGTGCCTCGTGTGGATCTGCACATGCAGAGAAACACACACACACACACACATGTATATGAACACACACACACACACACACACACACACACACACACACATGTATATGAACACACACACACACGCAAATCACCATATGATTTTCATTTTGCCTCTGCTTCCCAAATTTTTTAATATTCACTTGAGCTCCAAAACAGTCCATCTTTGTTCTTTCTCAAGCTTAGCATCTTCCACTTGGAACACGCATCCTAGTTGGGTCAGTTGTCAAAATTCAGAATTTCTTTTGTTGATGAAATATCTGCTAAAGAAAAAAAAATCTTCCTGTGCAAACGTTATTTTGTAATAGAATCTTTATTTTCATTCTTGTTTGTTGTTAGTCATCTTTAATTCATTGTGTGTGTGTGTGTGTGTGACACTGTTGGAACTTAAGATTGACTGGTAGAAAATGACCACTGTTGTCATTACGTTTCAGGCCCACAGTGGTACTCTACAAGTCGGGAGAGCCCAAGGAGTGGCTTCAGTCGCCAGTGAGCCCGAGGAGAGCCACTGGCGCACGGTGGAACTGAGGTGTCAAGCCCAGCAGGAGGGGGAGCCGAGGGGAGCGTCCGCCTCCATGCCTCACACCTCAGCCACCGCCTCTAGCGCTCTACCTGCACAGGAAGAACTGATGATGGGAGTCAGCCTTCCTTCAGAGAGTGAGCGCGGCAGTTTCAGATCACAGAATGACACGGACTCCGAGCGGTCAGGCATATCTCACCCCCACCTGCGAATGGTGGGGTCGACTACTACGCACCTGGGCTCACCCTCCACCCCTGGTGTTGTGCCGTCCCCCAGGGGTGGCAGGAAGGGCGAGACCCAGACTCCACCCATGCCCACCACCACCTCCAAGCCACCCACGTCAATGACGTTGCCCTCTGCCCAGCAGCAGCAGCGTATGAACTCTGGTTTCGTCACGGACGATTCTTTCTACCTGCCCAGCTCTGTCGCATCTGAATCAGAGAGCCAGGAGGAGGGAGAGGCTCCGCCTCTTCCCTCTTCAGCCCCGCCCGGTATGACCCTGTCGGCCCGCCTTCCCTCCCGCACCCTGCTGCCAGTGCTGAGAAAACATTTGTGTCGGCAACCATGTTGCCGAGCGCTGGACAGAAGAGTGGAGAGGGTGTGAAGGGTGGGGAGGGTGTGGCGGGACAGAGAGGGCATTCACAGAGCACGGCTCAGCAGCCCTCACTTCAGACCACGTCTGTGGTAGGGCTCAGCATTCGGCAGAGGATTGCACAGATCGAGAGGCAGCTTAAAGTGAGTGCTTTGAGAAGAGGAAGAGGAAATTTGGATGTGCTGTGTTAAAATTAGTGCATGCATGTGAGTGTGTGTGTATGTATATGTATGTGTGTTTGTGTGTGTGTATATGTATATGTGTGTGTGTGTGTGAGTGCACACATTTGTTTTAGGCAAAGTTTGGAATTCAATCTGAAATGTAAAATGTTGAAAAGAAATCTAATGTATTATCTCATTAGAAAATACTTCTAGTGTTTAGTAATGTGAACAGCAGACTGGTCTGAGTTTTATTTAATTCAAATTCTGTCAGAGGCATGATGGTTGATTTAAGACTTTCATAATATTTTTAACTGTGTATCAAACGCAGTACCAACTTGAAAAATTCTTTGAATTATGATTAAGGTGAGGTGAGATTGATTTCAGAGGAGGAACTCAATAGTCAGCCACTAAATGTGTCTTCTTGTTTTCCTTTTACACAGATCAGTGTGAGGAAAGACACCTGTTTCTTTGACCTCATTACTGTACTGTGTCACTTGCCAGCTGATCGGCCAGGCCCATAGTCTAGCTTGCTAGAAGTGAAATACTGACTAGTGCATGCCAACATAGTTTGAGCATTAACATGTCATCCGTTTCATTGTCCATTTTTATGCTAATGGGTAAGTATGAAAATGCTTCCCCTCCCCTACCTGTCCAAGGAATTTGGGACATTTTAACATAGAATTGAAGCAAAACTTCGTAGCATTTCATGCAAACAATGAAACGCCCATGAATTTTTTGTTTGTTCATTTAGTTTTGCCTGTTCAGCAGTTTAAACACAACTTTCACAATTCCAGGACATTCCACACAATTAAAACACAAGATCTTCAAAATATACTTACCAAGTTTTTTGTTTTTGATATACTGATAAATACATGCCAGATCTGCATATTTTGATTCTAACTTTTCCAGTGGCTAGCGAAAGAACATGTCTGTGATTTGCACAGTTGAAGTGTACATGTCTGTTCCGTCACCATCACACCCCTTCAACACATACCCTTGTCCCCTTGTCTAAAAGCAGTCGACCATCTGTCACTAAAGAATGCATTTTTACCATGCTTCTCATGTCGGCCGTAAAATAACCCTCACCAGCTGTGAAGACGGTCTCACTTTCGATCCAGTTATAAGTTCATTATTATCCTGTCCTCACATTCCACACACTTGCTGACAGGAGAAAGAAAAAATAACCTTAGTATGCACACCATTCACATTCCAAATTATCCAACAAATCCGTAGTCCAGAAGATCTGATTCACAAAGCTGTAAATACATTAGTTGCTTTTGCCATTGAAAAAGCATTTTTGTCCACATGTTTCTGGGCAATTCAGATTTTGTTAGTTATGTGTGCAACTTTCACCCAGTAGCATGTATGATCATGACTGTGGGGTATGGGCAGTAAACTCTAGTAGACATCATCCATACATAATCTGTATTCAATTGAAGTCTGAATCCTGTAGTTTTATTGCATAATTATGTTGTGAGTGGTAGGTAATAAGTATGTCACTAAAACTTTTTTTTTTTATTTTGGCTTCCCAACTCCTGTGCCACCTCAGTGGCAGTGCACCCACGCAGCTCATCCCACACCCCGTCCTCAGCCACAGCCCTGTCGGTCCCGCTGCAGCCCCAGCACCGGCAATCCACAGGGAGCAGTCAGTGTCAGGTCGTAAAGAGTCAACCCACCGGAGGAGACACTGCACTGCTGCCGAGTCACTTCGGTGGTGTTCAGTGGCGCCAGTTCTGATCCAACATACGCAGGACATCACCTGCTAAGCCCCCTACTGACAATAATAATTGCTTAGTCACGGAGCTGGCGTGAGTGAGCTCTCCCTCCAGAGGGCGCTACCATGTCCGTCCATGGGCTCGCCAATACTGGTGACCCCGACAGAACCAAACCAAGGCCAGAGACGTGGAGAGGACATCGAAACTGAGGTCACCATGAGAGCAGGGCATGAAGGGCCACAGAATTCGAGACTTTTTTTATGCTGGTCGATGAGAATGAGGATGATAAAGATGATGCTGCGGATTTCCATTTTGGTCTGAGGCTGCATGACAGGGCTGTACTCTACGCTTCCTTTCATAATATATCCCGGCGTCAACCAGGCCCGAGAGATACAACAGACACCTGCAGTGTTGGTCAGGAAATTTGAGCAACACTCTCAGAGACGCATCCATTAAGTGGATGAAACTCAACTGTGTGGTCCCAGTCTTCCCAACTGAGCCCACAGCAAACTCAACTCTGGGTAGGAGCCGGTCGGGGCATAAAAATCCCACATGACTCTGATGGGAATCGAACCCACAACCTACCAGCCGGGAGTCCGCGATGCTAACCACTTTTCGGTGACTGGTCATATGTCACTTAAACTTTCTAAAAGACTAAATTGGTCAGTAGCTCTGAATGAATGAAGATTTTATTTTTACTCTATTGAAATCCAGATGGTGGCACTGAAGCAAATCAGAATTGCAAATGTGCATGCACGCACATGTCTCACACAAACACTCACATGCACTTGTACATGCATGCAAGCACTTACACATGCATGCATGCAAGCACTCGCACATGCAGGCCCATACACAAATACGTACATGTCTACACAAGTGTGCGCACACACAACACATACACATGCACACACATGCACACACACACGCACTCTCTCTGTCTCTTCCTGTCTTCCCCTGAAGGAAATGGGTTGAAATCCTTTGAAGATGTTGACATGGCTAGAGTCTGGCTGTAAGTTCATTGAGGAGAAGAGCTTGGTGATTTCTCTCTTGGCAGGGTGCAGGAAGATGCCAGCTTTTTTTTTTTTTACATCTGTTCTGTAAGGATAGGTGTGATAGAGCTGATGGAATGGAGGTCAAGAATGGATGCTTATCGGATCGTGGCTGCGTAATGTCTTAAAATGAGGTCAGAGTTGAGATAGAGGCCAAGATCACCAATATAAGGCATGAAAATCATTGGAGCCCAGGACTATCGAGAGGTGAAGATTGGGAGTTTGAGCCCAAGAGTGAGTTGTAAGCCAGATAGCCTCTGTTTTATCATCATTTGATGTCAGTATACATGAAAGAAATTTTAAATGGAAGCATGTCGCTTTATTGTCTGTAACAAATGTTCAGTACATTGAGCTAAAGTGCCTGTTATTCTGATTCTCTGGGTCTCAGGAAAATCCGAGCCGTGTGGCAGGTAGCAAAGCTGAGGAAGAGGATGTGTTTACCTGGAAAGCTAAAGTGAGTTCAAGGGCAGTTTTTGTTGTTGTTGTTTTGTTTTGTCGGTTGGTGGTGGTAGTTTTTCAGGGATGGAGAGGAGGGTGTGGGAGTGGCGGTGTTGTCAAAATTTGGAATTGTTATCACTTGTTACTTGTAACAAAATGAAATTCCTAAATGTATCAAGACTTTTAATGCTTGTCTCTATATTTTTCTCACCCTTTCTTTCTCTGTACCTATGTCTGTCCTCCTCTCTGTCTGTCTGTTTCTCTCTCTCTCACTCTCTCTCTGTTTCTCACTCACACTCACACACCAGGAGTGGTGGTTTGGGTGTTAAATGTTTTACTGCATTTAGGTGAGATGACAGATTCTCACTCTTCCTCTTTGTCTCTCCCTTCCTTCTGTCTGTCTGTCTTCTCTCTCTCTCTCTCTCTGTCTCTGTCTCTCTCTCTCTCTCTCTCTCTCGCCTTATACAGACGTAAAGCCCATTTGAACCAGATGTGATATCCACCCATCTGTTCCATCTTGCAGGCAACAGAGAGTGCCCGCCTGCTGGGAGCAGCAGAACGGGAGGGCAAGCAGCTTAAAGAAGATGTGAGTTGTTGTGTTTGGGTCCGTTTGCATGGTTTTTGTTTTGGTAGTTCTGCTAACAACAGCTCCCTGCCCTCAGGTCCCCCCTTCCCCTTCCCCGTTTTTGTGCTTCTCTCATTTCACGCCTGAACAGGCAGAAGACTTACCATGGTGTCGGGTAGACCTGAAATAGGAAACTAAAGTCAGCTAACTGATGTTTTTTAAACCTACATCTAAGATACTTGTCAGGGAAAAAAAAGTACTGTATTTCGGTAAATCAAAACATCGTTGTCAAGTGTGGAAAAGACAGCTGCTATTCATTTAAGTTTTCTTGGACGAAATATTAAGTCTGTCGGTTTTCCTGCTGTAAAGGTGTCTTGAAAGATCACAATAGATGTCCAAGCTGATTGTAGCCACTGAAAGTGTTATTACGTTTGCATGGTTAGAACATGTCTAATACCTCATTTCACAATGGAATGATTTCCACAAGAACTAGACATACATAGGTTTCAGACACTATTAAGGTGCTACCTAGATGTAGATGGTTCATCAGTTTTAATGCTACATATGCTCTCTTCAGTTTAAAAACATCTTGTCCATGCCATCTTGAGTTGCTACTGAATATGATTGTCAACCTTGAAAACGATGTAGTGTTCTGTTTAAACCCCCCACCCACCCTTTTAATTTTTGCACAACATTCCTGCTAGTACCAAATGACTTTGTAGAGCACCAAATGAACTAAATTGAGTTTTTGAAATTTGGATACGTTTTTCCTAAAAACAAAATGATGAAAAGAAATTGGATCTAAAGCACACCAGTTTATTTCTTTACAGAGAAATCTGGTTGTGGGTGTAGATTGCTGTGTGTATCTCTGTGTACTGTATATTTCAACCATTGTGGTCACTTGCCTGATCATGGAAAATGCACAACCCATCTGTATTCTTGTCACTTAAGTTTTAAGCAAATGTAGACAAACCCGTAGCGTCAATGCGACTTTCTCGGCTATTCTTACCTATTCATTGGCATCCTAGGTAGTGCACAGTCACCTATCATTGTCATTTACAGTCACAATCAACAAGCTGGAAAAAACAAAGTGCAGCAGCCACTGCTGCAACAACTGTTAACCTCAAACTGTGTGTCCTAACACTCAGAGCTTCCCAACTAATAGGTGTGGGAATGAAATAGGTAATCTTCGACCAGAGGTATAGGCTGGAACAGCAGCTTACTGGAAGTGGTGGATGGGCCATATTTGGGTGAAGCAGTACTAAAACGATAAACTTTTGGTTTGTGGAAAACCACTGAAGATGGTGTGAGGGACTGTTGTTCTGGGGGGAAAGAAATATGAATATACTTTAGGTAGACCGTTTCATTTCCCACCACAATGGGATGCAAAACCAAAAACTTGTATATATGAAAAGCAATTGTCGTGCATAAATAAAAAGAAAATCTCTGTCTTCAGTCCCTTCATCTTGGAGGTCCATGGATATGTCTACCATGAAGAACATTAGGATTATCATCTGTTGAGAAAACATACAGTTTTTGAGGGGAAAAAAGTTAGTATTGATCAGGACAGTTGGATTTAAATCTTTTTTTTTCCCAGTTGAAATTCAGGTCCTAGAAAAAGACAAAATTATTAATGATTAAAAAGAAATGATTGTAAAAGTGAGAAATATGGAGGACTCTGCGGAAGTCATCTGTTCATACCTAAAAACTGACTTTATGAGTTTATGAAAAATAACTGGGCAAAAGAATTATTTTTGTGTGGTGCGCATGTGATTTGAATATGACACTCTTTAGAATAAAGAAGGTATGGCTGACACCAGGTCTTTGCCTGATTGATGTGTGAAATGTTGACCTGGTGGTTCTGATCTGTTTGGTTTGATTTAAGCCGACAAACTGAAAGTTGCTGAGAGTTTTGTTTTGAGCATGCATTCAAGTAACATCTGCCCTGTTTCTAGACCATGTGGAGAAATGTGGATCATATTAACCAGCACATTTGTGGGTTTTCAATGTGTTTTGATATCTGTTTGTATGCTTTGTTATTTGATTTATTTGGTCGTGTGACTATATCAGTTGTACTAACAGATGCAGATGGTGGGTATTGACATTTTAGAATGTTGACAATTTAAGATTTTATCATGTAATGGCAGTGGGAATACTGTTTAAAGATGTACATATTTCTCTTTCATTTTTTTTCTACTTTTTTTTTAATGACACTTTGCCTAGAATAAAGGATTTCATTCCAACCAAGATGCCTTTGCAGATGCCAGAGCTGTGTAAAGCAGTTATTCCAGTGTTTTAAGTTTGCATCGATAACTATGTCATCACACCAGTACTATGAAATGGACTGTAAAATGGACTCTCAATTGCAGTTATAACCTTCACCTTCCGTGAAGGTTGAGGTCAGCCGAATAGGATTAGTGCAGTAAGTAGTTCCGGAGAATTTCTTCTCTCTTTCCCCTGTCCACCGTCTCTCCTGCCTTTTAACCCCCATCTCCTTGTCCCTGCCTCTGTATTCAAGCCTTTTCATTTCATGCTTTTTAGATATGTACTGGGTGGCTTAAGGTCGGTTTGTTTTTGTTTAATCAGTATTATTATGAACGATTTGTATGTCTGGTACTGTATATCGAGTCTTTTGGTACTGTGTTGGTGTGGATGTAATGGTGAACTGGTATGTAAAGTAGCGTAGCCCAGGGTATGCTTTGACTGTCATTTAGCTGGACCTTTGGTGTGTCTGTTTGTGCGCGCGTGTGTGTGTGTGTGCGTGTGCGCATGCATGCATTTACGCTAGCTGCCACCTGCGGCTCGGCGTCGTGAGAAGGTAAGGTTATATAGCATGGTGAAGTCTGACTCTGGTGTTGCATGATCTTCATTGTTTGTTTTGTTTTGTTTTCTTGTTTTTTTTTCACTTAAAAAAAAAAAAAAGTCGCTTTCTTCATTTTTTGGGGACTGTGTTACAACAGATGTGGTGTATCAGTTACTATTAGTAACATGATATCTTATTTTCAGCTAGAGTTTTGTTTTTCTGTTCAGAATGGTTCAGGACTGGTATCTTTAGTTCATTGGTTTCTTTTCTTGCCTTTTTTCATCTTTTCTTTTTTTCCTAAAATGATGACCTGTCAGTTCAGCTCTGTCCTTGGGTTTTGTTTCTTGAACATCTTTACTTTTTGAGTATGATAGTGGGTATTGATTAAGTGCTTTGAACAGCATTTTTGTTGTTGTTAGTAATTCTTGAACACTATCTCTCATTGTGTCAATTTCTTGAACTCGGAAGTCTTTAAGTTCTCAGAATGTTAAGTTGTTATCAAATTCTTCAACACATGTCTCTGTGTTGATTCTTTGAACACTTCCATGAAAGTTAATTATTTAATGATAAAAAAAATTTTTGTATACCTGTCTGTGTGAAAATTCCTTCAATGTGACTTCCAAGAAAGTTAGTCACTATCAAGAAAAGTTCTGTGTATTCCCGATTTTGTAAAGATTCTTTGAACATGACTTCCTACAAAGTCAGTCATGTGAATACCCATCAGAGCACTCATCTTTGTGCAAGTTCCGTAAAAAACTCTGAAGAAAGTGAGTAATTATAGACAAAGTTCTTTTAATTCCAGTCATTGTGTCGATTCTTTGCACACTTTATCTTTTAACTTTCTGGAATGATAATCGTTAATGAGTTCTACGGACACAGGCCAGTGTGTTAATTTCATTAATGCATAGTCTTCTTCTTTATTTGGCTTTAGTTCCTTGGAGTTCGGGTCCTTGTTTTTCTTCTACAAATACAAATATCCATTTTGCTTGATTTTGTGTTTTTTATTACTTTTGATTACAAAAGATTATAATATACGAAATGGAGATTTTTCAAGCATTGGAGAGCGCACCACCAGAGTGTCACTCCCCATTCCACTTGGTCACAGTCCTCCCATGTCTTACCCTTTCTTCACCATTTTTTTCTGTCACATCTCTGTTTATGAGATGGTTTTCATTGTTTTAGTTCTTCACTCTCTATTTTTGTTTTTTTCTTTTGTCTAGTCTTTTGTTATGGAGGTGTCTATCTCTCAGGCTTGGTTGACACCAGGACTATATTGTATAAGGAATATAGAGTTTAGGATTTTTGTGTAATCTAAAAATGGATCTCCGCATCGTCATTAGTGGTCATGGAATACATCTGGGGTTTAATTTTCTCCCCTCATGTGCCGTTACTGAATTGATGCTAAAGTCAGATGTGTTGGCCTATTTTTGGTAATTGTCAGTGGAGGAGTTCACCGAGGGTCTGTCAGAGGGAAGGTGGAGGGGTAGGGGATGAATGCTCAGTGTACTATGACTCCATCTGTGATGAAGCAGTTACTGTCATCAGCATAGAACTTTATGTTCTGGTTATGTTGAGTCAAAACAGGCAAAAATGTAAGTAACCCGTCAGGTTCTCCTGTGGTGGATGGCCTCAGAACCACTTGACATAGAGGGTTCTGTGAAAATGCTGGTCGAAGGACATTTATAGAACGACATGGTGTGTTATGATGTATGGAGGAACCCAGATGAACATGCTGTCAACAGAAGATGGAACCGTAATGCAGCAGTTCAAAAAGAGATAAAAAGCTTATTCGTTTGGCTGTGTCCATGGATGTATTCACCTATTTGTTTTCAGCTGTGCACTTTCATTATGTTTCTAGTGGCTCTGTTGGCAGCGAATGGTTATGAAATTTGTAAAATTTTCACTGTTGCTGGTCATGGACATTGACCGTGTGATCAGGAAAATTTTTACAGCATAGGTCACTACTATTGGCAGCACTTATGAACATGTACAAATACCTCCACCCCCTCTAACTACCTTGACCTCAAATCCTGCTGCTGTTTTGTTTTCCCTCATGCCCACACTACCCCCATATCTGTGAAGGCAACTATCATCACTTGTAAGGGGTCATACCTTAAATGTACTCTCTATATGTACTTTCTGCTCTCCTGTATTAAAGTTGGACGATTGTGGGTTTTTTTCCTTTTTTTTTTTTTTTGAAGAACTTTTTTTTTGGGTCTTCCGGCATAAGAAGAGAGTGTTAGTTCATGACATTTTTTTCTTAAAGCAAAGAAGTCTGTGGAACATTTTTTCCAGCAAATTTATTGAAAGGTTTCAGTTGTTAAGAGTATGGGTTTTCATGACAATAAAGTGTAATGCACAATACTGTGAACTGGCTGGCTGGCATTGTGGTGTACATGGGTGAAACTTCTCCCTCTCTGAAAGGAATTCTGTGAAAATTACTTTTATCTCGATGGAGCTTCCCTCAGAATGACTGTTTAATCTGACGGAATATGCATCAATTTCAAAAACAAACAAATCAAGATTGGTTTCCTTTGTGTCCAATTTTGCAGCCGATTCAAGTTCTCTATCACTTGATTCATGTAGCCATTTGCACCTGTTTCTGCTCTTCCAGCATGTTCACAGACATTCTTCAGGGTCTATTCAGGGTTTGAAGTCTCACAATATGCTTCAGAAATTAAGGAATACTCTCGTGGTTTTTTTTTTTTGTTTAAAGAAGGCGACCCAATTACATCCATTCAGGCTGTGCCCCACTGGATCCCCAACAGGGCGTTGCCCCTGTATCCTTCTAGGGCTTAGGTGGCCCCTGACCTCATCTCGGTGAAATCAGTTTTTAGAAGTTTCACCCATGAATGTACTGTAGGCAAGCAGACTGTCACTTAGCAAGCAGGCTGACAGGGAAGGGGTTGATTATAGTGATTGTTTGCGGCGGTTGCGGTAGCTTTCTCCTCAGTCCCGCCCCGAAACCACTCTTCCCTCCAATGCTGCTGTAGTTTTCTCCTCCCTTACCTCTCCTGGCCGGCATCTACGTGATGATTAGAGAAGTTCAGTGGTTCTGGTAACTGGTTCTGGTCTGTGCTTATGGTGAGGCTGCTTCCTTCTCTTCTCTTAGTGGACTGGTGTCTGTGATGTGGCCACTGTTGGTCCTGAATGTGTGTGTCACACTGGGAGTCTCCTGATTTGCAGGTTTTTTTTAACTTGCATAGTCCGTTTTTATTTATGTTAGCTTAATTTTGCTTCATCAGTCAGTTATTTTGATGGTGATGTTTTCTTGCGCGTGCGTGTGTGTGTGTGTGTGTGTGTGTGTGTGTGTGTGTGTGTGTGTGTTGTGACATTTCTTACAAGTATAAGATCATTGCATATTTAGATGAAGAATGGGAGGAGAAACATAATAATAATAATAATAATGAATACTTATATAGCGCCTATTCTCGGCTAGAGACCAAGCTCTAAGCGCTTTACAATCAACACTCGCTTACACATATCTTTATAACAAATCTTTTTTTTATCACTTCTGAAAGGAGTTCAAGTGCATTGATACTGTACTCAGAAAATTCACACACGTATTCCCATGGGGTATGTTTTACTAATTCTAATTGCTGTTTGCTACTAATGGTCTTGAACATATGCTGTGTCAGCTAGATGATAAACAGTTGTAGATTTCAATAGAATAATACAATTGTAGTGAGGATGATTACCTTTTATCCCAATACATATTCAGGTGGTAGTTGCCATCTTAATTGCTTGTTCACCATTGGAAAAGTACTCTGTTGTCCTATACAACAGATGTCCAAGCGGCCATTCAGTCATGCATTTCATTTTCAGTAAAGAGCTCATGTAAAAGAAACAACAACAAAAAGCCAAGCCTGAGACAGCTGTAGTTAATTTTTGTTGCTGAAAGATGTGACATTGTTGGTGAAACAGGTTAGCACTATAAATTTCTTCTTGTAACGACAGATCTAAGGGTGCTGCCACAAATGCTTGGACAGCCAGGAATCTCCACACCCTTCTTTCCCCAGTCATGCGTGACATGGTTGTACCTTGTCCAATCTTTTTCATACACTTCTTGTATCTACTTCAGAGGAACACCCGTCCTTTGCTGCCCTATATAGAATGGTATTAGACTCAGAGTTGTTATTAGATACATGTGTGTACACCAGTCATGCTTGGTAGATGACAATGACTTGATGGGAGTGTGTCAAAACAGAACTACTCTGAGCAAGGACGACTATGTCAGTCATGACAAGTTTTAGCATCGTCTTGAAAACTAGGTCAGTGGCTTCCTAAAGAAGGTTAAACTCTGCTTGTCATTTCCAACCTTCTGAATGCCAGATCTGAACACTGACAGCACATTTGGAGAGGGAAATTTCAAGAAGAGATCATTCAGACGGATTCTTCATAGCTTATGCCAAAAAAAAAAAATGAGATGAAGGATTGTGTCAGGCAGCCAGTCAGTGCATATGCAGGCGGACAACAATTCTCATAGTCATGTTCTTCTCTCCTAACTCGATAGGAAGTTACGCGGCCATTACACTTGAAGAACAATTCATCAGATTCGTTCCTTGTGTGTGCTGTGGCTTGGGTCTCGGCAAATGACCTGTCCATTCTGCAATGACGTCCATTTTTTTTGCTGTGATCTCTAACATCTCTCTCCTTCAACAGTCCTCTTGAGGGTTGTTTTAGCAAGGGCATCGGATCCAAGTTGGTATGGACATGCAACAAGTTCTCATGGTACTACTTGCAATAACAGTAAAAGTAATTATGATAATGCAGTTTTTGCACGCTCTGTCAGAGCACTTGCAGACACACAAAATAGAACAAATCATCTTGCACAAAAAACAAAATATTTTTTTATTACCAAGTATGCATTGTTGGGGAAATACTTTGTGATGCCGCATATTGATAGAGAATTCACACCAAACAACTTCAATCCATGTGGAGATGTTGCTACAAGTGAAGACAAAAAGAAAATTTGTGGTGATTTTGCTCATCTATTTAATCAGTACCCATCAATGTATCAACGCAAAATGATGCCAAGTATATCCATTGAAAGTTATGAAATGTCAAGTCATATATCGTCAACCGCTTCCCACCTCTGAACACTAACAGTCTCTTGGTTTTCCTGTGTCAGTAATGAAGACTTTATGCATAGTATAAATCGCTGGTATTGTGTCTGGAAGTTATTCAGGTTTTTGAGCTATTGTGTGCACAAGTAAATGAGATTTAATTGCTGGTATTTCATGTATAAGTGAATGAGATCTTATTGCTGGTACTGTGTGTATAAGTAAATGGGATCTTATTGCTGGTATTGTGTGCATAAGTAAATAAGATCTTATTGCTGGTATTGCATTTGTAAATGAATAAGATCTTATTGCTGCTACTGTGTGTATAAGTAAATGGAATCTTATTGCTGGTATTGTGTGCATAAGTAAGTAAGATCTTGTTGCTGGTATTGCATACATAAATGAATAAGATCTTATTGCTGGTGTGTATATAAGTAAATGAGATCTTAATCCTGATTCTGTGTGTGTAAGGAAATGAGTTCTTATTGCTGGTATGGTGTGTAGAAAGAATTAAGATCGTACTGCTGATATTGTATGCCGCATTAATGAAGATCTCATCACTAGTATTATGTGTTTTTGTAATTAAAGTCTTATTTCTGGAATAGTCTTTATAAGTAATTAAGATCTCATTTCCAGTATTTTGTGTATGAATAATATCAGGTATCATCACTGGAATTGTTTATTTAGGTATTTAAAGTCGTATTTCTTGTGGGCTGTTGTTTTTAATCCAGAAGAATGTGGGGGTGGGAGGGGGAGGGGGAATCACATTCTGTGTTAGTGTTTTAGCATCATAATAAGGTAAATGAAAGGAAAAGAAGAGGTACAGTCAATAAAATCTGTTCCTTTTTATTCACCAAGGTCGTTTCTTCTTGTATACCAAAATATTGTATGTCTGTGTATGTGCTTCAGACACTAATTGTTGTGGAAGAATGTGTGGGTTGTGGATTTTATACATGGCACTGTGTTCCCTCAGTGTCATTTAGGGTTTATATGCTGGGTTTGCATAAAGAACTCTTCATTTTCACTAACACAATTTAACCTGGGTTTAGGTGCTCTCTCCCTCCCTCTTCCCTCCCCAAATGACCTACCTACAGAAGACTGGAGTTGCACAGGTGCTGTTGATTGAAACTGGGTTGCATGATGAAGTTGGCAGCATCATTGTAATTGGACCATGAAAATTGGCGGATTACTTTTTTTGAAGAATTGGGTGTGAAGAGTTACTGGTTAATCATTGGACCATAAAGATTTGTTGAAAGATGTGACGGTGTACTTGAACATTAAAATGCTGACACTCATTATTGTGATAGTATCGGAAAGAACTAAAGGGAATTAATAACAATGTGTGTGTGTGTGAGAGCATGTGCATGTGAGCATGTGTGTGTGTTTGTGTGTGTGTGTGTGTGCGTGCGCCCCATATGTATGTGTGTATGTGTGCAGTGTGTGTGTGTGTGTGTGTGTGTGTGTGTGTGTGTGTGTGTGTGTGCTCTTCTTTATATATTAGTGTAAGTGAAAATAACAACAGTTTTCGGACTGAATGTGTGATAATACATATGAGACATAGTGAATACTGTGTCAAACATTTGTGTGTGTGTGTGTTAATGAGTGGGCACGCGTTTGTGTGTGTGTATGTGTGTACACCTGCCTGTATGTGTGTATGTATATGAAATTTTGGGGTTTGGAGAGAAGACATGAACTGATGTAACTGGAAGATTATGTGCATGTGAGCGACTTTTCATTGAATTCTTGATGTGCATGTGCTGATTTTAAATTTCAAATGAGTAAAGCACTGTATAACATTTCATACATTGAGGCATTTAGATGAAGATTAGGATACATATTTATATGAACAAGGAATCTAGCTAAACCTGTTGAAATTTGCGTGTTGCTAGCTCTCAGTCTGGTCTTGAGACCTTTGATCTGTCAGTTGTCATGCATCAAACCTGACAAAACATTCTTGAAGAGACTGCAAGCAAGTTATGGATTTAGTCCTATATATCATGTCTGGCAATGCTTGATTTACTCTGAATTGCAAGTGTGGGTGCACACGTGTGCGCATGCATGTAAGTGTGTGCTTATGTGCGCGTGTGTGTGCATGGGCACACATGTGTGTTCGTGTGTATGTGAAGTATAATGATAAAAGTCATCGAGGATTTTTCTTTTATCATTGCTGTGTACTAAGTATGTTTGAAGAACGAGCATGCAGATTTTTCAGTTGACTCGTAAAAGTTTGTGATATTGGTAGTCCTAGAAAAATGCATAGAATAGGTCTGGCATGTTCATCCATTTGTGGATACATATTTATACAAATTTATTTGTACAAGATGGAAGATACTAAACTATTTGATTATATCTGAAACCAAAATGATGAACATGGTAACGGGGAAGCTGGCATATTATCCACACACACCATGAACTGGTCACATGCTCACATTTAAAATACAAAATGATGCAGATAAAGATGCTGGTTACAGCACCATTTGCATATTCATATTTATCTGTGTACATATGTTTTAATGGCTGTGGTACTTCTTTTTTCCAGATAAATAAGTTGGAGAAGGATCTGGAAGAGAAGAGACGCTACATTTATATTTTTGAAAAGTGGATTCTGGATGCTGAAGAGGTGTTGAAGAACAAGGTAAATTTTGGCATTCACAGTGTCACATACGAAACAGATCTATTTTGAAAAAAAAAAAAAAAAAAATCGTTGAAGATAACCTGTCATTCATTGTAGAGTTACCTTTTCTCAGTTTATTAATTTAGCGAGCAATCAGTCTGAATTATTGAACACAAAACAGTTGACAGAAGACTTACCTTGACATATAGATCTGTTATTGTTGCAGTATTTTTCTGTCTTCGCATTTGACAAGGTTATGTTATGTGGAAATAATTTTCAACAGTTGACAGAAGACTTACCTTGACATATAGATCTGTTATTGTTGCAGTATTTTCTGTCTTCGCATTTGACAAGGTTATGTTATGTGGAAATAATTTTCACTGCAAAGACAAATAGTATTTTTCTGTCTTGGCATTTGACAAGGTTATGTTATGTGGAAATAAATTTTCACTGCAAAGACGAAAAGTGTTTTCCTATCATGTAATCTTTCTGTGAATTAAGATTACAATGTGTTGTCATGTTTGTGTGTGTGTGTGTGTGCAGAACAAGAAAAATGACCGTGACCTTGTCCAGCAGCTACAGACGGAGGTCAAACATTTGAAACAGGATCTGGGTAATGCAGGTTATAGGAAGGACGACATTTTCACTGACCCTGCTGCGCTCAAAACAGAAGTGGACCGCAGAGACCGAGAGCTGATGGCTAAGGTGCTCGTCTTTGTTTTGATACGTCTTATGTATGTGTCTGAATGGTGTGTTCAGACAACAGTATCATAATCATGTACTGCTGTTTGCAGAACTCAGTTGCTGTGAAGTTATGTTCATTTCCTCTTATTTCATATTGACAAGACTGCTTTGGAAATATGTTTCACATTTGTTGAAACAGACATTGCTGTTATGTGAGGCAAACATGCAGAATGATTGCTTCTGGTTTCTGGTCAACAAATTGTAGTAGCATCAGTGAATATGCATCTCGCAGACATAGGAGAAATTTACAGCGTTGAGCCAGTGTTTGACCTGTGTTATGGGTACAAGCGTAGACGTGGACAGCAACAGGACAGACACTCCAAGACAGACTCTGAAGCCATTTGCATACCTGACCTTTCACCTTGCTTCATGCGAGTGCACTCTGCCTTGAAGGCATGAATGCCTGCCCTTGTGACAAAGAAATTGAACCCTGACGAGATCATCATGGAATCAGTTTCTTGCAGTGGTCAGACGTAAACATTAGCACAGTAATGCTTGAATATTGACATAAATGCCTGCCTGAAACTTTGGTGTTGGAGCCCTGTGACTCTAGTGCACCATTACTGATCATTTGCCTGGGTCATCTCACACACTGTCACACTTGACAAAATCAATTTTCAATATTTTCTGTTCTCGATGCATTTTAGATCATCATAGGCACTTCTGCATTGTGTGTGCAATTCATTTTTTTCAGTGCTCTACATTTCTTAAGTGAGAAATATGCTGTATGATTGAATTTGAGTGAGCAAACAGTTGCCAATTGGGAAGGGAAGTAAGTCACACATGCATTATCTAAGCCTGATCTGGGAAAGCAATTGTAATTGGACATTGTAACATTGCAAGGCAAGGTTGATGAGGAAAGATCAGCCTGATGGAACAGGGTTCTAATCTGCCAACTTTCTGCCCTCAGGCTTGTGGACAGATCTGGCCAGTGCTTGAAACCAAGCGTCTAGACCAGTCAAGTCCTGAAACTTGCTGCATCTGCAGGCTTCATAAGCAGACATAAGGATAGACCTTTAGAATGCAAGGAAAGAAGGATGGGGAGAGACAGTCTGTATGTTAGAGAAGAATGTGTATATGTGTGTGAGAAAAGAGTGGGTGATTGCAGATGTACAAGTGTGTGGGTGTGTTTGTGTGCATATATGCATGCATGAATAAACAAATACACGGTCATGTGCAGGTAAGGAGCCTTGAAGACCTTCAGTGAACTTTCCTCAAGCGGCTCTCTTGACCCTTTTGCGTTTTCAGCGATCGGAGCTGGAGAGCATGGCGGAGGAGGTGCAGCGGTGGAAGCAGGAGGCCAGCAGCGTGGAGGCCATGCGTAAAAACGCCCTGGACTCCCTGAGGATGCTGGAGACGGAGGTTACCCAGCTGCAGGATGCTGAC
The DNA here is from genome assembly GCA_033310375.1 of Conus canariensis. Classification (NCBI taxonomy): domain Eukaryota; kingdom Metazoa; phylum Mollusca; class Gastropoda; order Neogastropoda; family Conidae; genus Conus; species Conus canariensis. The sequence goes on from CM065716.1 coordinate 99,580,558, forward strand.
ATCCAGCTGAAGCAGATGAAGGACGAGTACAACACTCTGCGGGGACAGGTGAGCAAATGGCTGCCAGCGGCTGTCATCTTCAGTGACTGTGAAATAGTCAGCTGATTCGCAGTGTCAGCATACATAATTTGGATGGAGATTTGGTTTTCTCTTGTTTTGTGTTTGTGTGAGGTTCATGTGTATGTTCTGTGTGCATGCACACATTTTTCAGCATCTCTTATCAATACTGAATGATATTTTTTTTAAAAGAAAGAAAGAAGAAGAAAAGAAAGCGCACAAGTGGTGAATCTACAACAGTTAAGTCAATTACATCAGCGCAGAAAGGAGGCTCTTTCCCTGGACAGGTGAGTGTGAGAGAGAGCCTAGATTTACAGTCCCATCAGCTTTCCTTCACCTGATAATAATACTTGGATTGAATTATGGAATACTGTTATGGTGGTTAATGAACAACATTCATGTTAATGAATTTCTGTTTTTTAGTTTGTTTTTTATTTAAATATGAATATTTATGTATTTGGTTAGGGGTGTTCAGAAAAAAAACTGAAGATAATTTCAAAGTTTGTGTGTTTACATGTGTGTGTGTGTGAGAAGTATGAAGATGTGTGGAAGAAGTATCAGGATTTGAACAAGGCCATCGGTGACAAAGACCAGCTTGAGTTCACCCTGAAACGCACAATCTTAGAGCGCGACCATCTGAAATGCGACCTTGCCAAGGTCATTGAGGAGCGTGATGATCTTGAACCCAAGTTGCATGAGATGCGTGCCAGAGTGCGAGAGCTCGCCAATGTGGAAGGAGAGAACAGTTCTCTGGAGGCCCAAGTGTCCAATCTTAACAAGAGCTTGAAAGAAAGGGTAACGTGTTGTTGGAGGCCACGATTGGTGCATGCTGTGTTGTTTTGTGGGATGGTAATTTCCAGATTTTAGTTTTACCACTGCTGCTCACCTACAGTGCTACCCAGCAATTTGGTGGGGGGTGGAAGCGGAACTGCTTTCTTCAGTCAGCATGTCTTTTGTTTTTTTTCTTTTCTACGAGGCCTCTCCCTGGTTTCTCTTTTCATTCCTCCCTTCCCACCTTCATTTTGTAAGAGGTGTAAAAAATACCATTACATTTCCCCTCTCTCACTTTTTGTTTATGACTTCATATTGGCAAGCTTGTTTTAAGGTATTTCAGTTCACCAACTGATCTGTGGAGCTGTCATTTTTTATTTGCATCTGGGTCCATGTTACATTTTAGGTTCCTATTTGTGGGGCTGTGGAACACTGCATCTTTTTCTTTTTATTTTCTGATTTTGTAAGAAGAGTGTAGGTATTTTATGTCTCTGTGATTATCCTTTGTTTGCATTCTTCAGCTGAGTATCTTGGGTTGACTTGTTTATTCACCTTCACAGTCTCCAATTTTGGTTCACCGAGTGTATTTCATAGGAGGAGAGGATTGTAATGATGGCTGCTTTGAATCACCTTACTATGCAGGAACCTACATTCCATCTTTAACCCTTTTTTCAAGAGAATGACTGATCTATGCACCTTTTGGTGTATTTTGTACATTCTATGATAAAAATACAATTAACACATCACTTTGCCAAAACAGTGCACCTAGTTGATGTCACACCCAGTTTCTTGTTTTGTATGTGTGTGATTTCACTACTAATGTCAGTTTTTTAAAAGGTCATGCGTAAACAATTTGATTAATACTACTGTCATCATCCTCAAATGCAAGTCATCTTCGGTATTCAGTAAAGCAGCTCATCTCTATAGAAACTATTAAAAGCAAAGAGGTTTCAAAAGTGAATCCATTTCTCAGGAAAAATGCGCTGTTCTAGTACACCAACAGTAAAGTTCAGGTACACAGGTCTTGAATGAGGATTGTTACAATATTTGATGTGATTCAGTATTGAATTTTAGACCAGATGCCAGTATTTGATCTTCTGATCAGCTAAACAAGGCTATATTTTAGCTTCATCAGTCTGGCCAATACATGATTCTGTGGTGACCTAATTGTTGTACTCTCCTGTAGAGGGCAAGGATGAGAGTGGGTAGTGGGAGATTGATATTAGCACAATGAATCTATCGCTTCAAAGCAGTGTCCATTCTGTTCTTGAAACTGTTCAGGATAGGTGCATAACAGAACTGAGCTGACCAGTTAATTCTTTTAGTCAACAACTCTTTAAGAGAAGAGGCACAGTTTGAGGCATGCTTTGCAAAACTGCTTTTATATATATATAACTTGAAATGATAACCTCCAGTGGCATTTGGGTTGTCTTTTTTTAAATGGGCTTTTACTGTCTCAAAAACCATAGAAAGCAAGGGTAAATGTCATAGAAACATTGAGCTCCATTGTACTAGGAGTTTGACATGAGTGAAGATAATCCATCAAAAAAGCTGCATCGCATCATGAATAGTGTTCACCCAGAACAGAGTTCAGCTCATATCCAAGACTGCTGTTCTCCAATGCCACACACTGAGGCACTGCAACCCATAATTCATAAGTTCACTGAAGTTCAGTGTCTTGTCTGATAGATTTGATGTCTGTATTGTTCGTTTCAAGTATAAACTATAAGGACGATGGGGAGAAGGCTGGGTGGAGGTAAATGTTCATGGCGCAGACAAGGGCTGAGAGGAAATTCCAGCCAGTGAAGGAATGACATAAGCTTGAGAAATCAATAGCAAAATGCTGTTCACTTGAAAACAAGACATACATTGGGATGTTGTGCTCACAGCTAAAGATCCCCCCCCCCCTCCCCCCCTTTTGTTTTCATGCAGCTCAATGCACTAACAATCATAACATTGCACATTGCTCACTTTATGTGAGGGTTGGCAGATTTTTTTTTTTTTTTTTTGGTCCCAAGTATATGTTTGTTTTTAAATTTTCTTTGTTTATTTCATATGCTACTCTGTGCCCACATTATTCATTCACTTAACATCACGTTTTATGAATCATACACTGCATTGTCAGACACTGATGTTAGTTCTGATTAATTCTAATGGTAAGAGAATGTTGTTTTTTTTTTATAATGTTGCCAGTAATGGCTCTCTTCTGTTTGCTCATGCTGTATTTTACATCATTCAGCAAAAGCCCTCTTCATCCTTTATTGATTATTCATAACATTTTCAGATGAAGGTTGTCTTCATCCTGATAATATTATTGTTCATAACATTGTAAGATAAAAGCATTGTTCATCCTGCTAACGATATTGTTTGTAACATTGTTTCCAAAGATTCTGTTCATTTGGCTAATAATATTGTTTAAGATATTGTCTACAGAATAATTGAGGTTCCCTTCACTTGACTGATTGTGCTGTTTACAACATCTGCTCTGATGGTGCTGTTTACAACATCTGCAAAGTGATTCTGTTTATCCTGCCTATGCCTTTACCATTAGCTTACTATTGGTGCCCTTCAGCTCTCATTGTTTGCAGGTTCATGCTTCATCAGTTTCTTCTTTGTTATTGAACAAGAGTTATACTACTTCAGTTTCTTTGCTCTTCTTTGAGAGGTGTCTTTAAAAAAGAAAAAGGGAAAAAAAAAGAAAGTGCTGTATATTATGTCATACCTGTTTCGGTCTTCTGTTCCTTTCTGTCTGTCTACTTATCTGTCTGTCGTTATCTGTCTGTCTGCCTCTCTCTCTCTCTCTCTCTCTCTCTCTCTCTCTCTCTCTCTCTCTCTGTCCTCCCCTTTCTCTCCCCCCCCCCTCCCCCCCCCACTCTCTCTTTCTTTGTATCCTCTCATATTTCCCTCTCGTTTTCTCTGTGAGTGAATTTCCACTTCTGTCAATCTCACAAAACCTGGTAAAAATCGAAAAAGAAAAGAAAAGAACAAAAATCAACACAAGTAACATGAGATATGTGAATTTGAAATGTATGAGAAGAGTTTACTCCATAATAGATGGAAAGCATGCCTTACTGTAGGAGTTGGTGTTTTTTTTCCCCCTAATGTAAGATATATCCTCGGAGTCATGAACGCTAAGCAAGATTTATTGTAGGTTTTTGTGTAAGTGTGTGTACGTGTGCTTTTTAACATTTTGCTGATGGTTCCTTTTTGTGGCTCCCATTTTGTCTTGTGCTCTCTGGCTGGACTGTGCTCCTGGTAGATGGACAAATTACGTGAGGTGTATGAGGAAAACCTCAATCTCCATGAGCGCCTTGCTGACTTGCAACTTCGGTTGGAGAGACTACGAGAGGCCAGGCGTGACCTTGACAATATGTGTGCACGGGCAAGTGCTGTTTTGTGTTTGGGGGGAGTTAAAAAAAAAAAGGACTCTCTGTGTTTCTTTTTCAGATTTCTGCAGCAGAGTGTATACTCATATATAGATGTGTGAATCCATTTCTCACAGTGTATATGCATGTACAAGTGCTAAATTTGTGTTGAGGGGAACAAAAAAGATGTTCTCTCACAAGTTGTTCAAGCAAGTTATGTACAGCTACATGAAACCAACCATTCATCCATCCATCCATCCATCCAATTGTATCACGATCACTAACAGTAAATCTCGTGTGTAGATTGTGAAAGCTTGTGGTTTGGTCTGTGATGGCTATGAGTTGACTTCGGGTTTTTTTTCTGTCTGCTTATTGATTTGGATATCCTTCAGTTAACCAGTCAGTCCCAACATGATAAGTAATGTGAGAGTGGTGAAGCTGTTTTGGATGTCATTGCCTGTTGATGGGAAGCTGAAGTTATTAATACACAGAACTGAAGCAACTTTTCATCCTGTTGCCTGCTTCTGCAGAATGGCAATGGGAAATTACTAACATTTGTTCACTCATCATATGCCCGTTATTCATTGATGTAATTATGGATAAATATGTATCCTCCTCACAAGGCTACAGGTTATACACAAAGTTTGCTTTTTGTGCGTTTTCTGCTTTTTTTTTTTTTTTTTTCCTTTCTCTTTTTTTGTCACTTTGATTTTAGGTAAGATCTTAAAGCACTTTTTGAGGTTGTTGTTTTGGGAAATATAGTTCTGATGACTTTTCAGTTCACTTTCTTGAAATGATCAAATGTTTCCTAACTCCAAGGTTTAATGGCACAGTCTGTAACGTTTGAGATAATACATTTAACTTTTGAGGACATGTATATTTTCTAGAGACATTTTGGTGTATACAGAAACTCAGTTTGCTTTAATGTGCAGAAAATTTACTGTGCAAGTATTTATTCTAGCACACTAAATTTCAATGCACATAAGAATTAGTGTGCCATGTAATCTGAAGTGCCTTTTGTATAGGAATTTCAAATTATATGACACTGTAAATTATTTGCTTGTCAATCCAGCAGTTTATCTCTGACCGTCTTCTGATCTGGTTAGACTTCTGTGCTTTGGGATCAGCCAGAGCCAATATTTTTACATAAATTTCTCGGCTGGTTATTGTATGATGTACCAAAGTGGCTATGTTGTGGTCGCCATCTCACTTTCTGTGCCACCTCAGTGGCACTAACCCTTGCCATTCATTCTGGCTTTTCATCCACAGCCACTCAGTGACTTGTCCTGCTGCAGCCTCGGCACTAGTAATCCACAGGAACCAGTTTGTTTAGTCATCAGACGCAACCTACCAGAGGAGGCACTGCACTACTGTTGAGCCACTTTTGTGAAGTTCAGTTATGCCTTTTCTGATCCAGTGTATGCAGGACACCACCTATGAATTCCCTTGCTGATGACAAGACTTGCTCAGTCGTGGAGCCAGCAAGAGTGAAAGTTCCTCTCCAGAGGGCAACACCATGTCCATCCAATGATGTTGTTATTGATTGTACAAACATGACCAACAACTTGGTTCTTTTACATGACTAGTGAAGTGACAGATCTTGGACCGACTTTTGGACAGGTGATGTAAAGAAAATAGGTGAATAGGTTTGCAAACTGTTGGTAAGGAAAGCATTCTGTAGAATTTGCTGACAGTGAACGTTAACTGTGAAATGTGTTGATACTCATACCTGATTGTGGACATCGTGTGTGGTTTCAGTATGATGAAGTGAACATTCAGAAGAACAAGGCGGTGACAGCAGTGCACATGTTACGGGCCAAGGTGACCAGACTGGCCCAGAAGTGCCAAGAGAAGGTCGGTACATGTTCACTGAATTATGTTCATCAAACTCTGTTTAAATACTCAAATTTTTCTTGATTGAAATAGTAGCATCAGTTGTAGAACAATCCCTTACAAAGGTAGTATCTTTAAGGTCAGTTTCCAAACATAGCAATTGTCGCATACACTACAGAGATTTCAGATAGAATACACTTGCATTATAGACACGACATAAAGCAGTGCCCAATAAGAAGCAGGTGTAGTGTCATGCTTGCAATGCCAATTAGCTGTTGCAGTGTAATAGGTGTTTTGCAACAACAAGCCCCAAGCTGCAACATGCAAATGAAAACTTTTTGAGAAGTTGAAGTTCATGTGGAGATAAGCCACAAATGAGCAAAATAACCTTGTTAATACTTGGTTGTGTGTATAAAAAAGGAATACCTATGAGTGGCAAACGTAAGTATTTTTTATGTACTAATATGTATTTTCAATTATTTGTCACATTTTTTGTAGCACTAGAAATATGGTTTTCACCAAAAATGAAGTGGCTGTGAACATTTACAAAAATGAGATGTTGACTTCAAATATGTTTGTGAATGCAGTTTGATAATAAAACAAATTGTGCACTCAGTTTTCGCAGAAATTTCTTTGAGCGCTCGGACAGCAAAAATTCAAGCCATTTTGTCTCTCCCCCCTCTCTCTCTCTCTCTCTCTCTCTCTCTCTCTCTCTCTCTCTATCTCTCTCTTTTTTTTCTTTTTTTTTTTCTCTTTTTTACGAGTACAGTGTATGTGCAACTTGAATTACCAGATCTTGATATTGATAAGTTTATCATTGATTTGTTTTGAAAGTGTCCATCTGAAGTGGAAAAAAAAATCAGTGGCAGTTTTGCTCTTGTCATGATTTATACTGCACTACAGTCAACTATCTGATGATCAGCAGATTTGTTTTGAAAAATGACACTGCCGTGAATGAAACTGCACTGACGCTGAACCCAACCCTACTGCTGTGCAGGATGAGCTGTTGCGGCGACTGTCTGAAGAGATGCGGGGAGGGCGGGGACGGTCCAGCTCTCTGCTGGAGGAACTGACACGCCTGGAAACGCTGGCTGGGGGCGAGGAGTATAACCGACCCTTGTCACCCCTTGACCTTATCACAGGGGTAAGTGTCCAGTACATTAATCTGTTTTGGACTCGGCTGCCAAACAAACCCAGCCCTGTGGTATGGGCTGCCATGAAGAAAACACTGGAGAACCTGTGCATTCAGTGAAATCAACAGTCCAAAAATTCCAGCACAGTGACAACACACGTTCGACATTCTGAAAGATGAATATAAAATGAGGCAGGGAACAGTAAACAATAAACAAGTAGGGTAACTCTTGCTCCCACAAGAAAAGCATAACTCCAAAGGAATGCTGCTTACGACGCTGAATCGCCTAGCAGACATGACAGCACAGAGCACACACAACAAACAAGGAAACATCCCATGAAAAGGATGCTCCAAGCTTGCCCATATACCCTGTACCGAACACATCTACACAGCAACGAGAACTGGTGAAATGAACAAATATAAAGTAACTTTCATTCAAGACTGGCACATGGGCAAGCTTGGTGCATCCTTTTCATGGGGATGTTTCCTTGTTTGTTGTGTGTGCTCTGTGCTGTCATGTCTGCTAGGCAATTTGGTGTCGTGAGCAGCATTCCTTTGGAGTTACGTTTTCTTGTGGGAGCAAGAGTTACCCCACTTGTTAATTCTGAAAGAGATGTTATACAAGGGAGATAAGCATGAAAACGCTGTCACAACTGAAAATAATTGGATTTGTGGAAGGATTTAGACTACCTTTGCTATTCTGAGTTATGAGTATTCACCTGAGGTAAAGGCCATCATGCTGCAGAATATCTCATGATTTGTCTGGAATTATTTGACAGTTCATTCACTAAATCCATGCAAAACCAGATTTATGTGGGAATTTACTGAAAGTTGATGTTCTTGGTTGTTTTGCTGTTGTTTCAATCATGGGATGTGTAACACAGGAAATTTCATTTCAACAGGTCCCCACATTAAGATTGTAAAGCGTGTGTATTCATATAGTTGGATTTTTCTGAGTGTGTGTGCACACAAAAAGAACCCGGGCACTTTTTAGACATGCTTTCCATTTGCGTCTTTATCTGATGTATTTTATGTATTTTATATTTTCGGGGGGGGGGGGGGGGGGGGGGGGGCTGTGGTATACAGATACAGATTTTTTTTTTTTTTTTGCAGTTTCTGGCTGGCATTGACACAGCATGTTATGTTCTAATTCTAGTTGTTGTTTTTTTTGGAGCCGATGAAGGTTACAGTAGGGGCATGCTATTTGCACACCAGTACATTGAGTTGAAAAAAAGGAAGGGGGAAGCATATTTGACTTTTGCTAGAAAGGTAACCTGGGAGATCCAACTAATCTTCAACTTATGACCAGCATATTCTCTTGGGATCTGATCTCCAAATCTCCACGTTAAAAACAAAAGTTGTTTTTTTTATTCACAACAATGTCCCCTGTCTTGTGTAATTAAACCAAATTGATACTTCTGGCTATTGAGCTAACCTTTTTAGCGGTACTGTCCAGGTGTTAAAGAAGAGGGATGGGGGTAATTAAGATCATGTAGAAATAAATCAGTTGTATGGATGCTGACATCATGAGGTGTTAGCATTCTGAAAAGCCCCTAAATACTTGCCCACTATGATATAGGGAATATTTCACTATAAAGTGGTGCAGAAGTATTTTATTGTGTGCATTTATTTCTTTCTCCCCCAGCCTGTCACATCAGACACAGAGAGACTGATGTCAGAACGCATTCCCCAGACACCATTCACCAGATGGTCTTCCACCACCTCCCTCGGTGATCACCATGACCTTTCTGCCGACATGCTTCATAGCGGTGACAAGTCGTCGATCAACAGACCTAGATCGGCAGAGCCATCCAGAAAGGGGCAGCACTCAGCTTTCCCTACAAAGCAGCCAATGGGACCTGGTGGGGGAGTTGGGTTTGGAGGAGAGACGCTGTGCGTGGCCATCATGGACTACGTGCCAGATGCTGCATCACGCAGCGGTCATCGCCACCTGGAACTGCTGCTGAAGGAAGGGGATCATGTGGAAGTCCGAGGTGAGCTATGGGTAATGAATTAGTGATCATTATAAAGGGAAGGCTTTTTTTGTTGTTGTTCATTTCAGTCCAGAATTGTTTGTCTGGGTTCTGCTGAACATGAAGACAGGTGCTTTCAAGTTTAAGGATGGACTGGAAGGTGCATGAAGCCTTGTACCACAAATCTTGGATTTGATGTAAATCCCATGCTTTTTGAAAGCTGACCTTTGTGTAATATCACAATCACTTGGTGGGGGGGGGGGGGGGGGGGGGGGGGGCATTGGAGGTGCATCTGGTTGTTGCAAGCTCAGTCAGTTGTACTTCAGCAGACGAAATGATGGTAAAGGAAACAATATCAGGGATTCATTTTAAAATTGAAAGTGACTGTGCATTTTGTATACAATTTGTATCCCCTGCAGCAAGTGCTTGCGGATTGTATTTGTTCCAGACAAGTTTCAGTTTGTCCTTGTGTCGGGTCCTTATGAGGTCCTTCAGAAGTCCTTTGATAATTGTTATTTGCTGTGTGTGTGAATGTTGAAGAGTGGGGAAATCTGAGACTTATTTCTTGTCGCTGGTTTGTTGCAGGGCCAGTGGACAGGCATGGGTATTGCGAGGCAGAGGTGGGAGGTCGCACGGGGCTGGTTCCTGCCAGCCATCTCTATCCTCTCACCGGCAGTGCTGCCACCTACAGGCCTGTCAGCCAGAAGCACAGTCTGCACAAGGTTAGTTGAGTTGATATCGTCAACTGTATTTTGTGTCTTTGATTTATCTTCTTGAACTGTTTGAAATACCTATCTGCATACTATTATTATTTAGTTAACATTTTGAATTTGGACAGAGTTTTCCATTGATGAAGAAAATCTAAGGTATATTTCTTTATTAAGAATGTTTATAGGTAAAGCTCACTGGTGCACATGTTTTCACGATGAAAACATTAATTGCAAAATGGCAGCGTGAGATACAAGGGGTGTAGAATTCTGTATCCTACTTCTTGTATTCATTTTTCATGAGTATGCGTGCATTTCTCAGTAATTGCTGAAGCCTGTGATAACTTACGGACCATTTGGTTGGCTGATTTCCTGCTAATTACCTACCTATCCCCGTGTCTGTCTCCTTTTTCTGCTGTTTTCTCCCTCTCTCTTTTAATTGTCTGATTGATGTGGTTTTATCCAGAAACCTGGAGTTGACAGTGCTGAACAGATTGTTCAGATGTTCAATGAACTTCAGGACCCCCGACTTGTGGCTGGCCTCTCTCAAACCCATTCCTCCCAGAAATCCCTGCATTCAAGACATTCCGCTGCCACTCAAACTCGCCAGAGACTATCTATCACCAAAACCAGTGAGTACTTTGGTATTCATGAACCACTAGAACTATGAATTTGTGTTCTCCATTAATTTTTGTCAGGTATCTTTGATTATTGCCGTCATGAGCATCATCATCATCATTGTCATCATCTCTACAATTGTTAGTTTTGTGAACTTATCTTGGCTATGTTTGTATTCTTTCCAGTCAGTTATGAGTTTTAAACTCCAGAAGTAATGAGCAAATGAATGTTCTGATGAGCAAATGGATGGAGCAGTATCTTCAGGGAAATAATGAACGTTTATTTAAATCCGTCTTTTAAGCATTAGAGTCAGGTGTTTATTTCTACAGGACACAACAATTTAGGTCAAGACCGTCACTCATTAGTTAGGGCTGTATGACATGTGATTCTGGCCATCATGAGAGCGACATGCTATGTGACAGATGTCATTCTGCCCATCCTGTGACTGTTGTGCTCTGATCATATGACAGATGGGATTATGTCCATCCTGTGAATAGTATGCACTGGTCATGTGACAGAACCATCCTGTAAATAACTTTCTCTGATCAAGTGACAGATGTGGATCTGTCCATCTTGTGAGTAACGTGCTCTGGTCATGTAACATATGTGGATCTGTCCATCCTAAGAGTAACATGCCCAGGTCATGTGACAGGCATGGTTCCGGAGGCACCCAGTGGACTGCATATCAAGGAGGTGGATGGCAGTAGTTTGGTGTTGGCATGGCAACCTCCCACCTTGGACCAGCACGGCTGCAGTAACGGCTGCAAAGTTGTTGGCTACAGGGTATGTTTCCTACCACCCTTGTTAGTTGTTTCATAACCTTCCGTGTCTCCTCCCTTACCACTTCTGTGTTGTTTCCTGCCCCACGCTACTTCTGTTTTGTGTCCTGTCCCTCACCCCTTCGTTTTTCTCCTCCCCACTAACCACTATTTTGTCTCCTCCCCCATCATTATTTCTGTTTTGTGTCCTAGCTCTGACCTCTTCTGTTCTGTCTCCTTATCCCTCACCGCTTTTCTGTTGTCTCCTCCCCTCTTTACCCATTTTGTGTTTCCTCCTCTCCCCTCACAGCTTCTGTTTTGTGACATTTGACTGGTCCGTTCCTTGCCACGTCTGTCTTTTCCCCTCTTTCTTTTTTATTGTAGCTGCCCACCATTGTTATCACACATGCACGCACGCTTGCACGCATGCACGCATACACACATACATACACACATGCGCAAAACACAAACACACATTCGCGCACGGACACACACACACACACACACACACACACACACACACACACAAACACAGACACACATTCGGGGACGCACACACACACAAAAACACACACACACAAACACAAAAGGAAGAAAAACTAGCATTTATTTGTTCCTGTTTAGTGGATGGTCTAATCTGAATGCAGTATCCTTTGGTCAGTAGTAGGCCAACAATATCTTTACTCAAGGATGAAAGAAAATAGATGAAAGTGACATTTCAGTTGTAGCACAAAGAAGTATTATCTGTAAAGGCAGTGATGTATCGGTGGTTACAAGAGGAAATGGTGTTTGTTAGTGTTTATTTCCGTATCATCTGTTATTTTGTGTCAATGTTTATGTCTATATGTGACCTTCCACCACAAAACCAGTCTTAACTCGATTTTTGAAAGTTCTTAGATATACATATATTTAAAATCTACAGATTTTTCTGATTAATTTGATATAAAAATGAACGCTATAGGGCAAAAAATAAGAAAGTTATGGTCATTTGAAGTGGATTACTGTGCCAACGGCCATTTTGAGAAAACGGCTTCTAACGTTTTTGCTATCATCTCCAGCATATTTTCCTTAATAACGGCATCTTACTTTTTACCATACTTATTTTTAGATGACGCACAGAGAAACCAGGAGAGTGTCACACACGCTTTCGAATGGTATATAACACGATGGGGTTCTGTAAGGGTTGCGTTAAGTTTTAGGCGAGTGAAAAGGGGTCATTTTGTGTTGAAAGAAGTTCATTTTGATTCGAGGTTAGGCTTTTAAATCTCAATTTTAACTAATGTATTGGTTGTTTTGGAGCAAATGGATAGTGCTACGTGAAAGTTTAGGGTGTAAGGAACACATTTCTGCAAAAAAGTCAAAATGCCCCAAGTAGACCCACACCAGCTATTTTCAGCTGTAGCTATGAAGTAGGCCGCGCGAGTTAAGACTGGTTTCGTGGTGGCGGGTCACATATTGTCTCCTATTACTGTTATTACTGTTTGATTTTTGGTTTTTTAACTTTGGGATGTATTTCCTGTTTATGTTCTGTTACTTTTGCTATTGTTTGAATTTTTTATGAACTTAATGTTGTTGTAGTTCTGATGGGTTTTTCTTCCAATGTCTTTTTTCACACACGCTGCAGATCTACCTGAACGGGCGTGTGTGCCAGCAGCCCCACAACCCCAGGTTGTCCCACACCCGCGTGGACGGCGTGCGCAATGACCGGCCCCAGCAGTTGGCTATTCAGACGCTGGCGGCCTCAGGTCAGGTGTCGTCCCGTGTGGAGCTGGCCTACCAGGGAGGATCTGCTCTGGCCCATAATCACAGGGACGAGGACGGGGAGTGCGACACGGATCTGTCCTCCATCCTCAACAGCGTCCATTACAAGACGGGCAAGAAACGCACAGTAAGTGAAATGGCTTTCCTTCAACTCGTTACCAGCTGATGATTTGCATTTGCAGAAAATGGCCTGCACTCAGCAGAATGTGGAATCTGGTGAACACAACTGAGATAGGAAGTGGGGCTATTAATAGAGTGGTCCTTTTGAAAAGTAAAGAAAGAAAAAGGAGCTGCTCTGTTGAAACAGACCTTTTTTTTCAATTTAGCATATATTTCTAGCATATCTCTTGCCAGATCTTTCATCAAACTAAACTTGTAGTTCTTATTGCATTAACACATGAACTGCCTTTTTTTGCGTAACATTTATGTCATGATTGTCGGCTTTATTTGCAAAGGCATCAGATGATATTTTAAAACTTGAGAGGCTGGACAGAAAGAAAAGGGATAGAAATTATTGGAAAAACAACTGGGTTCCAGGTGATGGGTCTGTACGACTATGATCCGGAGAAGCAGTCTCCAGGAGATTACACAGCCTGTGAGCTTGCCTTCAGTGCTGGCGACGTCATGTTGGTCTATGGCGAGGAAAGGCAGGATGGCTTCTTCCATGGCGAGGTTTGTAGACCAGTCCTTATTTGGAAAATTGTGTCTGTGTGCACGTGTGCAGAATCTTCAATTCTAAGCACAGGGGTGCAAGTCTTCCAAATTAAATCAGAAATCCGGATCATGAATTTTTTTTTTAAGTTTGTCTCCTTATTGACTTTGAACAGTAATGTGTGTATATATATATACAGTTGCTGGAAAAGTTTTAGGATCCCATCATATACTGTTATAAAATTTAGAATTGGTGGGATGCAATGGGATGGTCATAATCTAATTCAACATCAGAGTTGGTGGGATGGCCACGATTCAGTGTCGGGTCTGGGGACTGTTCCCCATTTGCACCCTTATAAATAGAAGTGACACTTACTTAACACTTTTCATGTTCTAGGTACTTAATCAGTAAGATAATCAGTTTTCTCTGTAATCTGCATTTCATAAACTTCTCATTGAAACTGTTTTTCTCATATGAACTTAAGTGAACACTTGAGTACCAAAGAATTTCATGGTAGGCGATATCAGAACAATAAGATAATTGTGTATTTTTGATAATTGTGTAATTGCTAAACGTTAATACAGTTATATGACCATAGCAACATGGCTTTCTGTTAGTCCCTTGTGTTTGAAGGGGGAAAAAGGAAATCCTGAATGTACACCTTCATTTTGGTCGTGAAGATTTATGTGTATGTGTGACTTTCATTTCTTTTTAAGATGATGAAAGTTTACATTGGTATCATGTTTTTCAAGCATTCATGATTTTAATTTCCAGCTGTTTTGATTTGTCCCTTATCAGAGAAATGGTAAAAGAGGGCTGGTGCCAGCGTGCTTTGTGGAGCCAGTTGTTCAGGACTCCAAATCTACACAGGTACGTGAACATCAATGTTCTGTCAACAGTTCAGCCCAGATCTGTATAACAAGTAGTACTTTTTTCCTTTTATTGACTGAGGGGAGAAGTTAAAAATGTATGATTTCTTGGTATTCATTCGAACTTCTTTTTCCAAATGTTTAGATTTATAAAAGATGAAACCACAGATGGATGTGAAGATACTAACAATTTTTTCTCTGTTTAAGTCTACACCAGTGAGCAAGACTTGTGTATTTTTAGCTGTCTTGGTTTAAAATGGTCAGAAGTTTAAAGAAATAGGCGAAGGGATTTTTTTTCCTGTAAAACTCAAACTGTCTGTTCTCTAGATTCTCATCACACTCATTTCTTTCTATCTGCTTTGAAGGTTTGTTACTTCATTTTCTCACTGAAACATTTCTATTTCTATCAAATATGTTTGTTGTATACAAAGTCTGGATGTACCATTTTGCTAAATGGTGTGGAAATGTAACTTGCTTCTCTGTCCGCGTGCAGAAACCTGGTGCACCCAACGGCACTGCCTCCCCGCGAAGCTGATGCCTTCGGAGTGTTCCGCTGCCTTATTGCTGAATCAGCTAGTTGCAGTGTGTGTGAATTGCCAAGACAATAGCAGTGTATGCGTGTGGCCATACTGAGCCTGGACTGGGTTCATGGTATGTGGCAGCATAAGAGGTGATGACAGAATGACATCTGTGAACTTCGTGGGCAGCACCAGTTTCCGGTCGCAGGGTCATCGTTTCTGTGTGACTTCATCTGGCACAAGTATGTGCACTAAAGTCTTATGGGTTGTGACGTCTCCTTACGTGTTGGTCCATTTGGACGTTCTCTGAGCTGTTTAGTCAGGGAGTAGTGAATGGAAGCTGTGATTCATGGATTTTGACCATGTTCCTGAGGATACTCTGATCCTGGTCTGATGGTGACCTCCCCTGTGCTGAGGGGCAAGGACCTACGCAAACACCCAAAGCGGTTTCTTCCAGATCCACGTATATCCAGACCAATGACAGAAGCATTGAAATAGTGAGGCCCTTTTAGGGGTCTGTGTTTTGCATGTGAATGGAGTAGCTACGGTTGGTGTTCACATCATCTTAACAAAATGCAATGAAAACGTGTCTTCCTACGTCTTTGTTTTTGTGTGTGTGTGAAAAAAAGTGATAGTTTTTAATCTTCATCTTCAGTGTCATAAAAAAACCCACTTGAAATGCAATTTGAAGAAATAAGGGCGTCGGTTGTGCATATGATCTTTGCAAAAGAAAGTTGCAGAAGTTTTGTAACTATACTGTACCAATTTTTGTTGACAAGTATAATTCATTCCATTATTGTAAATCAGTTTCTTAATTGGACAGTTTCCTACTTGTTTGATAATTTGTCTATGAGCAATGGTGTTGGCTTCTGCAGAAGGATACCCTCTGTGATGTACGTCATAGACATGTCTGTTGTTGTTGAAAAACTGAAACAAAAAATGTATATTATATATATCTATATCATCTACTTGAAGTTTTAAAACTACGTATTAAATATAGAGATGCTCTCATTATATTATGTATCAAAAGAAAAAAGAAAAAAAAAGAGTGAATTGTGTAGAAAGGTGCTAATTCATAGCTAATATCAAAAATTGTGTGTGTTTATAACATATTCCATGAAAAAAAAGACTGTAGACTAGTGTGTGGCTATGAGTAGATAGATGAATTGTATCAGTGCATGTGTTTTCACTTGTATGTTAGTTATGAAATATGAAAAAAAAAAAACCCTTCTTGCTCACTTCCTTGTGATCTGCTGTGGATGTGATGCGTCTAGTTTGGGGACATTGTCTGCAATTGTCAACACCTTTGCTGACAGTATCGAGTTTTTATCCCGCATGTCGGAATCTGAACTCTGCGCAAATGTGCATAGACAGACCATTACACAGATTTAAGTCAATAGTCATGCAGATAGCAATAAACTGGAAATGTAAAAAGTTTTTAACACTTTTTTTTTTCCTTTTTTTCATTCTGTGATATTGTGTTATGTTGATGTCTCGAGTCATTTATGCTGTTGAATCCTCTGTGTTTGCTGGGTGATGTGACACCAACGGACTAGTGTGAAAATGTTAATGCAGTTGATTGTTTTGATACCTATCTATTCCTATGTGATCGTTTCCTTTGGTGGGGGTGAAGAAAATCGCCTCTCCTTTTGTACGCAACAGAAGATTGTGAACTATGCAAACGCAATGATTTATGTTAACAGGCAATTTTGTTTTTGTAATGATTTAACTTGCATTGATGAATACATGTTTGTATACGGTTACTAAAAAGTGGTGTTTGGAGAGTGTGTGAATGATTTATATGATTTTTGCTGTCTTTTATATACACGCACACGCATACACACACTGTGACACAGACTGTTTTGCATATCATTTTGCAACTGAAAAGTTGGATTTACATTTGAATAGAGAATAATAATACGTTCTGCAGTAGCAGACTATCTCATCCTTGAGTTAAACAGCAAAGTGCATGTACATGACGATTGGACAAGCAGGCTAGCCCAGGCAACGTGAGCCAGTGATGCATGTCAAAATTGTATAGTTTGAAGGATCAGGAAACAAAAAATTCTACTGTGAACCATACAGTTGATTCACCTGTTCATGAAGGTGCTAATTAAATTCAACACAACTCAACGTGGATAATTCCAGGGGTATGGGGAAGGGAGAGGGAGCCCATCTTATGCAACACTCATGCTGCATGACCACCATCATCTTAACATGGGCGGCAAAAGTGCACAGATATTATATTTTGCACACACATACTTTTAAAAGAGAAGGACGCTTCAGCTGTTGGTATGGGTGACGCGTTACACACAGCATGTAGGCTGTGCGAGAAATCGGAAGAATGAAGAAGAAAAAAAGTCGAGTGATTGAGATTGACTGTACGACAGGGGAAAAGACTGAATGCAGTGCAAGCAGGCAGATCTTCAGTTGGCTCTACCTAAATAGGCTGCCCATTGTGTAAATGAGAGCATGGATTGTAAAGCACTTAAAGCTTGGTTTCTGACTGAGGATAGGCGCTATATCAGTACTCTTAATAAAAGCAAGATGTTTTCATTATGATATAAATTTTGTACATCCTCTATCTAAAGGGCAAATAGTGTTTAAATGTGGATGAAGTTGGTGGCGAATAAGTAAATTGATGCAATACATGAGAGATGTATATTACACAGAGAGATAAAGCAACCGAACATGCTCAAAGAAAGAGACATCACCAAGGCTGCTGTCCTCATTATTTTGCTAATGTGCTTGTTTTTAGTCATCTTACCTCCATATACAAAGATTTCGGATAAAACTCACCATGATATTGTCTGGTCCATCAAAAGTATGCATTTTTGCATCGCTCAGTATAAGTTGACAAAACATACAAATGTCTTCTTTTTTTTCATTCGAGTTTATTCATAGCTGACATCTTCAACAATTCACAAAATTTATAAAGTGTGCAAGTAGTTCTCTTCATTTTAGTTTGAAAGTATCATTTATGCTGGACAAGTGGGGACTGGCATGGTAGAAGAGGGGGAAACAAATGGTGGGGGCAAGAGAAGGCTAAAGCCTTCACATTCTACCATGTTAGAACGAAAGATCTAAGAAAGCGGACAAGCAGAAATTCAGCAGTATCCATAATATATCACTGCGTTATCACAATGGGATA
Organism: Conus canariensis; assembly: GCA_033310375.1. Lineage (NCBI taxonomy): Eukaryota > Metazoa > Mollusca > Gastropoda > Neogastropoda > Conidae > Conus > Conus canariensis. The sequence goes on from CM065716.1 coordinate 99,598,723, forward strand.
ATTGCATTAGTGCATGTTTTACAAGAAAATAAGTTCAAGGCCATGCGTTACTTCCATCCATCAACAGAGATCCATTGAGAGCTTTGTGCAAAACTCCTCCAATCAGATGTGTGAACTTCGTACATATCTGCAGCATAGTGACCTGCAAGAAAGACTGCAGCAACACAGTATCACAGTATGGGCCTGCAGCATAGTGCTGTCGGTGCACATGTTGATAGCATCTTGCTATCGGCACACATGTCTGCCACACTACAGTATTAGACAACATATCAGACACTGTCTGCCACATCGTGGGATTACACAACATGTCTAGAGCATCGTGCTTAACAGTGTACACTTTTGAAGCATCATGGTATCAAAGCACATGTCCAGCAACATTATGGTATCAACATACATGTCAACAGAAACGTGCAATCATCAAAATACAAGAGCATCGTGCTCTGAATGTACATCTGCAGCAGGGTGCTATCATCAAAGTACTTCACTGTGCTATAAAATAAATATCACATGTTCAAGCAGTGTCAGTTACAGTAAACTGAACGTTGCATTATTGGAACTCTCTCTCACTCACTCACTCTACTTCTCTCTTGCTCTCTCTTTAAAATGGATTTAAAAGTTGAAGAAAATCTCAGACAAAAAAAAACTTTTCCAAATAATTACAAAATCTATGCTTTCAGTCGTTGCCAACATTCTCGTGTGAAACATTTCGGTGGCATTATTTCAATCCCAAAGCATTCATGGTTGCCCCAATACTGTGTTAAAAATGTGAATGACCTCAGAAGTGGCCAAAAGCTTGACTGGCTTGTCACACCCGACTGTACAAACACCATTTAAAAAAAAAAAAAGACCACTTTTACTAATGAAAACAAAGTCATTTCATTAATCATTTTGCTACTGGATAATAGTAACAATACTGTAAAATTACCTCCCATGTGGTCTAATGAATGGAATACAGACTGACCACATCCAAATGATAGCCTATATCTTAAAGACAATATGCAAAACCCTATCCTTCTTGCTGTTTCAAGACCTTCCATGTGCAGTCTGGTCTTTGACTGTTCTTAGAACTAATTCTTTTTGGCAGGTTCCCATGCCTATAGGATTTGGTTGTAATGTAACAGGTCTGTGTACAATAATAAAACTCAGCATTCTTACGGACTGATAACAAAGTGGAGCCAATGTTTTGTGTTAATTACTGTCCATTCTGCAGCGATAAATGCCTAATCCAAGGTAGACTGATCATCATCCTCATATGCTTCAGACTGAGCGTATTCTGATGCTATTCCAGTGTAGTAGGTTGTGCTCCCAGCGTAGGTGGAGGGAGGTACGTTATCACCCCCACTGTCGTCCAGATAAGATGTAGCAACATCATCTGCCACCAGGGAAGGGTAGTCTGTGGAGTAGGTTGTCGACTGGGAGTCATCCTCCACCAGCTGAGCTTTGCCAGAACAGTCTGACTGATGCTCTGACCAGGGCACTTCCAAAGAGACCGCCACCTGCCCGTCTTCCTCTCCTCGACTTGGGCTGTTGGTGTTGTTGTCACCAGTCTCTGTGGTCTCGCCACACTCTGCGACATGGATGTCGACTTGTTGGAGTTGTCTTCCGTGGCTGTGTCCTGGTTGGATTCTGTGGGTCAGCTGTGGGGGCAGAGCAAGCGCTCTCACCTGGCACTGTTAAATACTTGGACGATCCAGGTGCGGCTACACTCAGACCATAATCAATCTTAACCAGATGATCGTTCATGTCAACGTAACGTGCACTCAACCCTAAATATGTGGCACTGATATGCTCATTAAGCTTTTCACGCTCACGGATGGTTTCTCGACTGATGACGGTACGACACCCGGACAACTGAGTGAAGCTGACCTGAGACCCCTTATTATCCATGACGGACCCAGAGGGCGTCAGGCCAAGACGTGACCTTGCAGGGGTGAATGCCAGGGGCAAGTTGAAGGTTTCCTGAGCGGTGGCTGTGGCAGCTGTCTGTCAACCTCATCGATGTACTCCTCTGGCAGAGAAGGCTTGGAGGTCCTACTCATGCTCTCTGGGGAGGTGTATGTGCCGGAGGTTTCTGTTTCCCCAGTCACTGTATGCGACTTGGAACTGGATCCTCTGGAAGGCATGCTGGGGGCATCCTCCCGATTCAAAATGGCTTCAAGTTCTTTGTCGGCAGATGGCGAGAACATGGTGCCCTCTCGGCTGTAAGGATCGGGTGTTGTGGTCTCAGACAGGGGAGATGACTCTTCATCTGTGGACTCTTTAGCCGGCACTGCAGAAGATGGGTGGGTACTACTTGGCTCCTCGCCGATGTTGGCTAGGTCACGCAGACGCTTCAGGGCTGATTCTTTGCGCTCCTCCTCCTTTTCCTACACAGTTAACAGGAAATAGAAAACATTCATTCATTGCATAAATTTTAGATATTGATTTGTTAGAATTTGTATGGCACCCAGAAGCCTATGTTGCTAAGATGGGTGCTACAGAAATTGTCCTCATTAATAAATCCAGCACAGCAACGACAGCCTGCACAATTACGACAACATGAAAATGTGTACACTCCTGTTTTATGATGCAAGTTTGAGACAGCGTGCACTATTACAGAAAAATAAAGAACAATATTACTGGACTTTATCCCACAAACTTCAGGCACCTTGCATAATTACATGAACATATGAACGAAAACATTCCTGACATCTCAAGACACCATGCACAAGAGAAATTCCTTCAGTCTATCCTGTAAAGTTAAAACAGTGTCTTTCATCATTGCCAGCAAACAGGAAAATGACACTAAGGTGACATTTTGCCATTGAAGGTGGTTCCAACTGCATGATGATACCTCATACAACTGTTTGGTCATACAGTGCTTCATGAATCGGAGGAAAACCGGTGTTCTCTTGACCCAAGGGATCTGTGTTCAATCCTCACTGAAGACAGCCAAACTACAGCAAGTTCTCGGTTCGGAATTAACATCCATGCAGACTCCAAGCCCCTTCCAAGTCCCCCAGGGTGAGACTTTCACTTAAATTCAGTCGTGGTATCGAGGACCGTAACACTCCCTCAACTCGCACAGTATTTGCCTACTTAAAAAGAAAAAAATCATAGACATAAAAAATTGTATTCATAGACATGAAGTAAACGTCAGTTGTCACATTAAAAAAAATTGATTAAAGTTAATTTGGCCTGATGGCAGTAGAATTAAGTTTTCTTGATCATATGTAATTCAAAACTGGTCTGTGTTGGAAGAATACATGCAACACACTTTTAACAAAAGTAGAGGTATCAGAATACTATTTCCAACATGACCTGCTGGAGTTAAAACAACATCCTGTGTGTGAACACGTGCATTTAATCAAACAAAAGTACATGCATGTCCAATCCCCTTCCATCTTTTGTAGAAGAGACCATTGTGTGCCAGTGGAACGGATGAGAGAAAAAAAAAGACTGGTGTGGTGTTCAGACACATCCCTGAAAACAGAATGTAGCTAGTCTAATTAATGGTGAGATTGAAAATGTTCACACAGGCCGAAATCTCCTCAATGTAAACTTGGTCCTTCTAGCTATGGAACGAAGGAGAAGAAGAAAAATGAATAAGTAAAGCAGTACATATAAGTCACCGTAAATGTGTAGTTTCCTTCTTTTCTCATTTCATCTTTCCTATTATCAGAAAAATCTGTCTCTATGACATGTATTTTCAGTGTTGATAATGTTAACGAGCTTTCTCATTTTCAAACTGTCATGTTCAAAGCAATAAGCAAAAAATGTAAACATCAAAATAGCATCTGTGTGCACACAAAAAAAAACACCCAACTCAACAGGTTCAACATGCAAGAAAACCAAGCCTTTCCTGAAAGTGAAAAAGAAGTAAACAAAATGGATAGATTTTTTTTTTTAAAGAAAAAAGAAACAATGCAAAATTTTAAAAATGCAAACTCAAACTGAAAATGTTCAATACATTCGCTACCTTTCGCCGGATTTCTGTACTACGCCGTCGCTGTAACTGTAAGTACTCTTTGTACTGTTGTGCTTGTTGCAGCTTCAGAAACTTGTTCCGGCTCGGGTACCATCGCTGTGTTTAGAAAAAAACTATGCTGTGCGTGGGCTTCTGCTCATTGCTTTTTGTTGTTGTTGGTTTTTTAACTTTCAGTTTCATCATCGTTATCTGTCTCTGAACTAAAAACATTGTTCAATACATTGTTTTCCTTGAAATCTAGGCTTATATGCCCTCTTAACATGCAAGTATGCCCTCAAGTTCACACTCTTCATTAACTCACATTACATTATCACCTCCATCAAAGAAGTTATGTTTTCACTCATGTCTGTCATTTAATTGGTTGGTTTGTCTGTCTGTCGGTCTGTCAGCGAGATTACGTTAAAACTCCAGAACCAATTTATGTCATAACTTGATCATATGAGGCACAGGATGAACACATTAAATTCTGGTGCACATCCAGATCAGAAGACGGACCCAGGATTATTTTTTTCACTTTTTTTTTTTTTACATTTACTGAAAGTATTCTTTTCTGTGATGTTAACAAATTTTCCAGAAATGATGTATAGATCTTGATGAAAACAAAAGCAGGTTTGTCAGATTATTATCTACAGACTTGTACGGTTTGGTGTGGTCCTGGGATATGACCCATGTCCAGAGAGAAAAATGACATCCACAAAGGGGTGGGTGGGAGGAGAGAACTTTCAACCTGGCGGAGGTCTGCGTTCTCCTGAGGGCTCTTCTAGTTCAGTCAGCCACTGACACATGCATGCACATGAGCGTGCGCACACATCCCACACACACACACACACACACACACACACACACACACACACACACACACACATTCACACACACAGTCATGAATGAGTTCTACTCAATAGACATCACAGACATACTCTGACACAAACACACTCAGATGAACCATTAGAAATCTTTGAGAATGGCCAATATCTGAGAGGAAGTGTTTTTCACCATAACTAGAATAAGTCCCCCCCTCCCCACCCCCATCCCAACCCCCACCCCATCACCTGGTCAACAGTGCTGACAGTTAACCTTTAACAAAAATGAAGATGGACTGAGTAGAAAGTGCCCAAGTTGGACAAAGATTGAGACTGAGTAGAAAATGCCCAAATTAGGTGAAGGTAAGAGCTGAGTAAAAAATGCCCATGTTGGGTGAAGGCTAAGACTGAGTAGAAAGTGCTCAGACTGAGTATAGGTTAAGACTGAGCAGAAAGAGCCCAAATTGGGTAAAGGCTAAGATGGAGTAGAAAGTGTCCAAGTTGGCTGAAAGCTAAGCTGGAGTAGAAAATGCCCAAGCTGGGTAAAAGCTGAGATGGAGTAGAAAGTGTCCCAAGTTGGGCAAAAGCTAAGCTGGAGTAGAAAATGCCCAAGTTGGGTAAAGGCTAAGATGGAATAGAAAGTGTCCAAGTTGGGTAAAAGCTAAGATGGAGTAGAAAGTGCCCAAGTTGGGTAAAAGCTAAGAAGGAGTAGAAAGCATCCAAGTTGAGTAAAAGCTAAGATGGAGTAGAAAATGCCCAAGCTGCGTAAAGGCTAAAATGGAGTAGAAAGTGTCCAAGCTGGGTAAAGTTTAAGACTGAACAGAAAGTGACCAAGTAAGGTAAAGTCTAAGACTGGGTAGACAGCATCAAAGCTGGGTATAGGCTAAGACCGGATGGTAAGTGCCCAAGTTGGAAAAAAGCTAAGAAGGAGTAGAACATGCCCAAGTTGAGTAAAGGCAAAGACTGAGTAGAAATGGCCCAGTTTGGGTAAAGACCAAGACTGAGTAGAACCTGCCTTATGCTGGGTAAAGGAGAAGACTGAAGAGAAAGTGCCCAAGTTGGGTAAAAGCTAAGACTGAACAGAAACTGCCAAAGCTAGGTAGAAGATAAGACCAAATAGAAAATGCCCATGTCGTGCAAAGCCTATGACTGAGTAAAAAGTGCAAACATTGGGTAAAACCTAAGACTGAGTAGAATGTGCCAAAACTGGGTAAAACCTAAGACTGAGTAGAATGTGTCAAAATTGGGTAAAATCTAAGACGGACTATAAAGTGCCAAAATTGGGTAAAAGCTGAGACTGAGTAAAATGTGCCAAAGTTGGGTAAAAGCTAAGACTGAGTAAAATGTGCCAAAATTGGGTAAAAGCTGAGACTGAGTAAAATGTGCCAAAATTGGGTAAAAGCTGAGACTGAGTAAAATGTGCCAAAATTGGGTAAAAGCTGAGACTGAGTAAAATGTGCCAAAATTGGGTAAAAGCTAAGACTGAGTAAAATGTACCAAAATTGGGTAAAAGCTAGGACAGACTAGAAAGTGCCCAAGTTACATGGCTTAGACTGACTAGATGGTACCCAGACCGAGTAAAGTTCAGGAATGGGTCCTGTGGAGTGAATGACACCCTTGGTGGCTATCAGACACCTCCACCACCACCACCCCACACTACCCCCACCCCACCCCTCACACTCTGGCCCTTCCCTCTCACCTCCAGCTCCTGCTGGGACAGGTAGATCATGTTCTGGAGGTTCTCCTGGCGCATCTCGTCGGCCTCGTTCAGCACGATCTGAGAGGCGATGACGTTCCTCTTGCACAGCTTGCGCACCTCTCCCTTGATCTGGGCCACCATGTCCATGTCCTCGGTAGCGCTCAGACCCACAATCTGCAAGGCCTCCACCATCTCGCTGCATAAATGAACAACAAGGCTCAGGTTACCAGGTTCACTCTATCTTGCTGTCTAGAAAGACACAGCAATGCATGGGTTACAAGGTTTTCATGTTCTCGTTGCATCAACAGACAACGCTGTGCTGGTTACAAGTTCTGATGATATTACTGGATAAAGGTAAAAAATGCGCTGGATACAAAACTTCCACAATCTCACTGAACTAAAGGACAACACCACACCGGTTATGAGGTTCATACCACGCTGCATAAAAGGACAACAATGCATTTGTTGTGACACTTTCGCCATCTCATTGCACAGAGGGACAACAATGCACTGGTTACAAGGCTCTCATCATCTCTCATAGCCTGATGCGTTAATGTTCAACCATTCTCCTTGTAAAATCAGCCTTTCAATACACTGATAAAAAGGTTTCTACTTTTGTTAGTTGAAGCCCATTAATTTGTAACTAGCCTCTTCAGTCATTTTTCCTTAAAAAGTGAAAGGAAAGTGCAGAACTAACACTTAATTCCTCTGTTTCATAGCTTTCATGTTGTTTATTTCCAGCTCAAAATGAACCTTTTGATAATTTTTCTTTCCCCATCTCAATGAGAATTTCAAATTCCTTGTTGAACACACAGTATGCATACTTTAGCACTGCCACTGACTACAATCATGACAGTAAGTACAAACAATGGTCATGTGCTACCCAATATCGGTGTAGATCTAAATTAAAGGAAGATTATATACTTGCGCATGTAATGTGCATATGTTGCAAATCCATTTGTGTTGCAAAACAATGAACTTAGCAGGGCTTTCTCACCTGACATCTCCCAAACCACACCCTTTTGGTTCTAGTTATCTCATCAGTTGTTTTAAATTAGTTTTCAAAAAACGAAGTACACACACACACACACACACACACACACACACAAAAGAGCTTTCTTGCCGAACATCTCCCAAATCACACACACATAGCTTTCTTGCCGAACATCTCCTAAATCACACACACAGCTTTCTTGCCTAACATCACCCTTTTAGTTCCAGTTATCTCATCAGTTGTCTTAAATTTATTTTCGAAAAGAAGAAAAAAACAAAAATATAAACGAACAAAAAACATGTGTGCGCACAAACGTGCACACACACACACACACACACACACACACACAAACACGCACACACGCACACACTCACACACACACACACACACACACACAACCTAAATACATTTTTGCCATATTTACCTGCCCATACAAGTGCCTTATCCCTTACTCAATTTAGACCATTGCCATATCACTATGATCCTCAAAAATTTAAATCAGGAGGGCAAGCGAATTAATCATACCACCTGCACTAGGTAGATCCATTAAGTTATCGTCCTTGATGGTGAAAACGGAGTGAAAAAGCTAAGCCAATGAGAGAAGACCAGAGAAAAAGGGTCCATAAGGTGACTTACTCTCGGACGATCTGACTGGACTCCACCAGTAGCCTCTCCTGCAGGACCTGCACGACGTCCTCGTCCATGATCTCCAGCATCACCAGGGAGTGACAGGCCTCCGCCCTCACCGCCTCCTTTTCCTCGTACCTCATGGCCCACAGCAGGCTTTCCTTGATGGCTTCGTTCACCACCCCCACCCTGCCCAGGGCTGGACAACGTTGGAATGGGGGCAGGGAGTGAGGGCGGGAAAGGGGTGGGGAAGGGAAAGAAGGGGGAGAAAGGGACATGCTGATTTTATTTTCAGATTCATTTTCGACACACATATTCTGCAGATGTGTCCTACACATATATGCATACACATGCAAGGACATGTTCATGCATGTGCACTACACATGCCTAGAAAGACACACATCTTATATTTTAGCTAAACAGGTCAGAGGCCTTCAATCTGAACCTTTAAATCTTAGAAACCATAACCCCTGAATAAGGTTAGCAGCATCACATATGTCAAAATTTAACATGAAACTGCAATCCTTGAATAAGATAAATTGCATCCATAAAATGCACTGAATAGATCAGGGTTTAGTTTAAAACATAACATGTGTTTCTAGTTACAAATGCACATATCTTTTTTTCATCGTATCTGAAATATTTTCATTGTAAGTATCTGAAATATTTTCAATGTAAGCATCTGAAATATTTTATATTAAATATAATATGCATTTGCAGTGGAAAGATTACAAATGTATTCATACTTTTTCATTGAAAGCATCTGAAACTTTTTCTGCCTGTCCATATTTCCTAGAGCAGGTTTTAATACACTAAATCGCCAAACTACACACACATGTACATGCATGTATATGTGTCAGTAAGTGCATTCTGTGTACGCATGAACTTGCATGTATGTATTAGCATTTGTTTATCTCTGTTTTCCACTGATTCAAAGTGAAGTTATTTTCAAAGAGATTAGATAAACAAAACAACATACACGAGTAAGAGCATCTTATGTATGCATGAAACTGCATGCATGTATTGGCATGCGTTTGTATTCTGATGATTCAAAAGGGATTTAAAAGTGATTAGATAAAGACAACAATATCTAGTATACAACCCTCAAACTACCTTGAATGGCCAAGGCCTTGACCTTCCAGATAGGGTCAAAGGTTGCCAGGTGGATGAGTTTGTCAACGACACGTTCTTCTTTGATCTCCAGGTTCCCGCAGGTGATGCAGCATTCACAGCGGATGGAGACATACTGGTCGTCAAAGCATTCCAGAAAAGCTGGCAGCAGCTTGGCTGTCATGATGCCTGCAAAGACACAAGCATATTACCCTCTCCCTCTCTGTCTCTCCTGCTTCCTCTCATGCAATGGAAGGTATTTACAGACACTTTGCAGACCTATATGGTTGATAATTTGTTCTCTCCCCTGAACCCGAGATTTTTTTTTTTCAACAAAGTCTATGTAAATGCATGAGCCTCCATCGTTTTCTCTCCATGATTTTCTCTCTTCAAGTATAAGCAACAGAAATGTGATGAACAAATACATGCATCACTCTAAAAATAACATGGATATGAAAATTCTGCACCACATAGTGTTTTTAAAGTTTCTTCTTTTCGACTCCAATCTATTAAAAAAATGTGCATTATTGTCTGTTTACAATCCAAAAACAGACAATTGTTTTAAGGATGGATAAAATGCTCACCTTGCAATTGAAAAAAAAGTCTATATGCAGGACATTTACAAATAAATCAATGACGTAAAAGAAACATTGAAGCAAAGACATCCCTTCATTTTACACACACACACACACACACCACACACACACACACACATGCACACCTGCTTATTTGCCTGTGAAACAAAACCAAAGCAAAATCCAAGGGAAAAAAAAAACAACAACACTGCACCTAGCTGTCCCAGTCGACTGATAGCTTCCAGTTTGGTACGCTCGTTGCCATACATAATGCAGCGCCGAATGTCGTCGTGGACATCACGTCCATGAGAGGTTTTGCCCAAGCACTGGGCTGCCGCATGCCGCACCTCAGTGTGCCAGTCATGCCACATCAGTTCCGTCAGTTTGTGGGTAACATCCTGAACAAGAAAAACACTCATGCAGCTTCATGTTAAATGAAATTCTACCAACTGAATTGTACATTTTTCCACGACAAAAGAATTACTTGTTTGAAATTAAAATTGCTCTCCCAAAAGAGAGTTGTTTGAAATTAAAACTGCTCTCCCAAAAGAGATTGCAGTGCCTTCATATGACATCACCCATGGCTTTTTTTTTCTGTCTGCATTTGTTTTTATTCACCAACAAATACAGGCTTTTCTACATTTTTCTTTTTTGTCCAGGAAAATTCCTTTAATGCCAAGGGTTCCTTAACATGTGCTGAGTTCATGAAGCACACCAGGCCTCCATTTTCGTTCTCTCCTTTCAGCCCAGCTTCCTGACCTCCTTGTAGAATCTAGCAGTGAGAGGGAGTAAAACCTGTTGCATGACTGGAACCCAAAACTCAAGGTGGATGCATTATTCACTGAACCCCTCTGTCACCCAGTAACCATTTGCACCCAGTGAGGTCTGCCAGTCTTTAGGCCAAAATCCCTGGGAAAGAAGCTGCACCTCACTCAGCCTGCTGGCTTTCATTTTGCATTGTGAAACGATGGCCTGCTGGACATGTCAGCCCATGAATACGGAACATAGCAAGTTCATGGACTGAAACTCTCATGGGAGACTGCCCCAACTACTCCACTCCTAGTTCCCCACACGCCCTGTTCTCGCTTGTTGTTTTGAACTAGTATATCAGTGTCACACCAAGTGTCAGGCACATGCGCTACAGTGTTGGTGCAACTAATGTCATCAACAGGCACATGAAACAGTGTTCTTACGAGGCGGAAGGCAGGGCAATGCCTCAAACCTCTTTACTGTTTGCTGTCTGATTCACAACTGACTCTTGTTCACAACGAACAGTAATCAGTTCATATACACAGAGTATCACTCCCATGCCGCTGTCAGCAGGCTGATTACAGTTAACACACATCACATAAGCCACACACTGTGTTGGTGTTGCTGAGTATTGTTCCATGCATTTCAGTGAATAAGATGGAAACGCTTGGTTGAACTGGTCTCTCCTCAATTAAGCAACAAACAACATAAGCAAAGAAAAGCATTATCACCACTTTGCATAATTCCATAATTTGTATATTCCAGTATTTTTTTTCTTTGGTAAGCAAGGCAAGGGTGAAAATACAACACAAACTAAATGAACAGGATAAAGGCTGGTTGTAGGACTGACCTTGTTAATGGAACCATAGAGGGTGGGCAGTATCTTGCAGGCAATCACTCTATGACGCCAGCTGCTGCTGTTCAGCTGTTCAGCAACCATGCAGTGTACTAAGGTCTGCAACAACAAAAAAGTGATATCAGACTCAGAAACAAACTCTCCCCCCCCCCCCCCCTCCCTTCCTACACATACAAATGTACCCGCACACACACGCATGCAGACACACACACACATACACATCGTCAAGCTAACAATAAGTTGTACTATCAGGTATCATAAACTGTACATCAAAGCATTCCTGAATAAACATTTTAACTCATTCAACCCCGCTCCTGAATGCTTTTCAAGCAACACTGAATGCCATTCTTGTCTGTGCCCAAACACCATTCTGATGAAATGTTCCAATTGTTCACACAGGTTCATCAGCTCATGAATATACATTTAACTACTAGGAAAGGGAGATTACTTGCACAGAATTTCCTTTCTCTCAGATATGCTAAATTCTGCCAAGTAATTTACTTGATTAGTGTGTGTGTGTGTTTTAATGCTTACGTTCAAAAACACAAATACACAAAGAAAAAAAAAACAGAGTCTGAGTCTGTCAACTTATCAAAAGTCCAAAAGTGCATTATATTACATAAAATTTTGCAATAACCATATGAAATTGTTAGCCTCTCAGTAAAATACTTTGAGGAATCTTAGAATTTAAATGTAGTACCCCCTTCCATTCACTGCACATCAGCCTAAACTGGCCAGGTTTAGAGGCTGCCCAGACTGTAAACTCAGAAGGGTTGAAAGGATTAAAATGAATAAAGAACAGAAGCAAGTCTCTGAATACAATCCTCAAAGACAAAACCACAGACACATGGTAAGAAAAAAATTGAAGAAACAAAAAAAAACCATAATCAAACTCCAGTCTTTGTTTGCTCTTCTTTTTTTTTATTTATTTTTTTATAGTAAAACCAGGGGAGAGGGATGTCGTTTTCAGCTACCATCACACAGCAAAGGGAAGAGGGATATCTGCTGATCAAAGGAAGGTACCAGAGGCTGGATGAATACCAGCTGATCTTCCAGTAACCACAGTAGAAATATTTTCTGCCAATACAAATTACTTTCAAACCTGATTCATTAGCATACGTTGGCAAAAATTCATGCTCTCAAGCCATTTTTTTTTTGTTTGTGTGTTTTTAAAAAAAATATTTCAGACCCTGTAGTCCCCACTATAGTTCTAACATCTTAATATGTTGACGAAGATTCAAACATAGCCTGAGGTGATTTCATGCATGATATTTAGCATGAGCTGTTGCTGTTTGGTAAAAACACATCAAGACAACACAATGGTTACACACCACTAGTACAACTATCATTCCAGAACTTTGACACTATATGTTTGTTCTGACATTGTTGTTAGTTTATTTACTTTTTCAATTCATCATAGTCATTGTATGTTTGCCAAACATGTGTGTAAAATACAGTGAAGTTATGTGCGTAAACAGGTCTGATAACATAAACAATAAAAAAAAATTGACTTTTTTTTCAAAATAAAAAAAAATGACAAAACATAACAATCAAAAGCAAAGACCATCCTACAAACAGTTTATGGCACTATCTCAAAGCTTCTTGTTTTCCTACAGAAAGTTCTGGAGCTCTAAAAAAAAGAAATTCTGGGATTATTAGATATTTCTGTCAGTTTAGTATATGCCATCTGGCAAATTAATGTCACATGGAGCAAGTAGTTACGGCGTCTCAAGCAAATCTAAAACAAACTGATCTGAACAAACCAATAATGCAAGGTAACC
>CM065716.1:99616881-99631881 GCA_033310375.1 Conus canariensis
GGAATCAATACTAGTTAACTTATGTAAATCTGTCTTTGGTGCAGTGAAAAATACTTCTTGACCATAACTTACAATCGAACGAACTGTCCCTAAGGCGACATGGATAAGATTAGATCCATAATTTATTAGAGGGATTCCAGTTAGGACTCGCAGTAACGCAATTTTCTTTCTTGCCTTTTCCACGAGATGATTTATATGTTTGCACCAAAATAATTTATAGTGAAAAATAACGCCTAGAAATTTTACTTGCTTACTTGGGAAAATGAAAGAATCACCTATTTGTACTTTTACAGCGTCCCTACCTTCAAAATCGATATTTTTCTTTGTAAATATAATAAAAACCGATTTGTCCGTTGATAAGTTAAAACCGTTTGAATTCAAATAATTAACAAGTTTACTGACCGCAAATTGAAACTGTTCAACAATTTTATTACGCTTGATTTTGTTTTTTGTAAAATTACAATTTACATTTTTCCACATTGCAATATCATCTGCATAAGCAGCTAAAGTTGCCCCTTTCGTGTCAATCTGATTAAGATCATAAAGCATCAATAAGAAGAGGATTGGAGAAATGACACTTCCTTGAGGGACACCCATGTTAACATATCTTGTACTTGACAGCACACCATTTAGTTTTACTTGTAGCGTTCTTCCAGATAAAAATGATTGTAAAAACATGTGGAAACGACCTTTAATCCCAATTTCATGAGCCTTGGACAATAATTTAAAATGCCAAACAGAATCGTACGCTCTATGAATATCAAAAAACGTGGCTAAAGTAGAGTGTCGCTTAGCCAAGGCTTTTTTGACGTGTGAAGCTAAAAGACTAACATGATCAGTGACACCCCTCCCTTTTCTGAAACCAGCTTGAAATATTGGCAAAATCCCATTCTTTTCAAGGAAATGTTCTAATCTGAATTTCATTATCCTCTCAAAAAGTTTTCCAATGTGAGGAGTCAAAGAAATGGGTCGAAAATTAGAAGATTTTCTTTTTGATTTTCCTTGTTTATGGATAGGTACAACTGTTGCTTTCTTCCAAGCCATTGGCAGCTTTCCAGAATTCCAGCATAATTGAAAGAACTCTAATAATTTTTTCAAAAAACATTGTGGAAAATGCTTTATCATGTTGTAAGAAATGGGATCAAATCCTGTCGCAATTTTACCAGATTTTAGACGGCGAAGTGAGTACAGAAGCTCCTCCATTGTTAGATTTTTATTAATATATAACGTGTTGTCATTGTCATGTGGTTCAATGTTTCTCCCTTCGTTTTCAATAGTTCTTCTTCGTTCTTGCTCTTCTTTAGGCAGATGTTCAGTCTGACTCATTGCTGCGAAAGTGTCAGCAAATAATTCAACTTTCTCCTCGTTTGTTTTATAGATTTTATCGTTTTCAATCAAAACAGGATCTGGGAGATGAAAAGAACCTTTAGATTTTTTAATTTCTTTCCAAAGTAAAGCGCTATCGTTTGGGTGTTTGGAACAGTTGATGACTAAGTTTTTGTAATATTGCTGCTTTGCAAAAGCAACAACTTTGTTACTATTGGTGTTAGCTTTTTTGTATTCAGCGTGTAACTGTTCCACTCTACTTTTAGGCTGCGTATGACGGCTTATCATCCAGCTTTTGAAGGCCTTAGTTTTCGCACCCACGGCGACTTCACACGCAATATTCCACCAAGGGTTTGACGCTTTCTTTGGATGATTCTTTAATTTGACTTTTGGGATTGCAGAATCTGCAGCCTTAAGTATAAGTTTTCTTAATTCAAAATAACAATTTTCCAAACCTTTCTCTAACACTGTATTTTGATTGAAATTTAGAAAAGACGAACCTGCTGTCAAAATGTGATTGAAAAGCGCCCAATTAGCCTTATCTTCATTATATTTAGTGCATTCAGAATTGTAGATTGTTTTTTCAGGGCTCACTAGAAGTTGGATTTCAATAGGGAGATGATCACTGCCTAACGGTATTTAATGAACCTGCCAAGTACACAAAGGGTTTATGTCTGGGGAAACTAAAGACAAATCTATCGATGAGCAACGCTGATCTGATCGATCAGCAATTCTTGTTATAGAGCCGTCATTTAAAATGGTTAAGTTGGCGTTGATTATTGTACTGGCAAGGTATTCGTTGTTGTTAACAATATTATTGGGATTTTCGGACCACAAAGCGTGGTGGGAATTAAAATCGCCAAGAATAACCCATTGTCTAGAGCAGTCTAAATCCATTATCCAGTCAGCTTCACCTTTAGACACTCCATCCGGATAATAACAGTTCAAAATGTTGAAATATTTACCATCAACCTTAATTTCTATACAGCAAGAATATAAACGTTTATCTATTGAAGAACACGGTGTTTTGCATGGTTGATACATAAGATTGCAAGCTACATATGTAGCAACTTTTATTTTAACGTTGGCTTTTACCTCATCTATAACAGGTGGGTAGAAGAATCCGTTTAACTTGGGTAAGTCATTTTTGTGGCAATTCAATGACTGAAGCACAACTACGTCAAAAGAACGCTTCTGCAAAAAATTTTCCAAATATACAAAATTGCACTTACTTCTACAATTCAACTGTAGAAACGAGCAAATACCAGTAGGTTTGACTTGTTCAGGCCTCATACACATCATGTTATTCGTAAGGAAAAGGACTATAACTGAGAATACCAGCAACAGAGAACACCAAAAACGGATAACGTTTGACAGAACTTCTCTTTGTACGTTCATTTGGAGTTCAGACAGGCATTGGACAGAATTGTTTTCAATTCAATGATTGACGAAGTCATGACATCAGAAATTTTTGTTAGGATGGTCAGACATTTCACTGAGAGATTTTCAAGATACATTAAAATCTTTTCAAGATCAAAATTTACAGATTGTTTTTTGAACGAACTTGAAGAGTCAGACTTTTCTTTAAGAGAAGTTGGCACAGATGTTTTCGAAATTTTTGATGTCTGTCCTATACTTGTCTGATTTGTGACAGCAATACTAGTTTGATTTGAACTATTAGTATGAGTTGGTAAAATACGTGTGCCCCAGATTGAAGGGGGCTAGAATCCAAAGAAGTGGGCAGCGGGTTTTGTTGATTAGCCTTCATCATTCCTTGACTCAGAACCGAGGAATAAGACTTGATGTGGTGATTAGCTTTAATTGAATTATCGTTTCCCGGCACCCTGGGGTCTTCTTTTAATTCCTGCACCTTTACCTCTCCTTTGCTCTTTTGAACTGTGATTTGTCTGAGAGCCTCAGAATATGGCATGTGGTTGGAAGACTTTAGCTTACCGGCCAAAACACGTAATTTATATTCCGGGCATCCAAGGTAAGAGGCTGAATGATCTCCAGAACAGTTTATACAATGTTTGGCCCTGGTACATGATTCCAAGACATGGTCATTGTGACCACATCTTCCACAAGTCGGCTTAGCCCGACACGCAGACTTTGTGTGCCCCAGTCTGTTGCACCTAGTACAACGATAGACAGGTGGTACAAAAGGATCAACAGAGAAACACTGGAACCCAATACATATTTCTTTTGGCAGTGTTGATGTAGAGAAAGTGATTTTTATGGCTCTTGATTCACTTCCATCTTTATTGGGAAGTCTTTTAACAGAAGAAACATGACTCAGTTCTTTCTTAATGTCAGAAAGACTGATGTCAAGAGGAATTGGCTTTACCACACCTTCGGTGAAAACCTCAGGTACAGAACATTTTATTAAAATTCCTGACAAATTGGTTGTTTTTTGTAGTCGATTTTGTTGATCGGCGGAAGTACAACCGATCAACCACCTGCCTGAGGAGAGCTGTTTCTGACCGGCTATGGGTCCAATGGAGTTGACCCAAAGCTTTTTGCTCAAAATGCCCAGACCACTCAGTGTGGCAGATCCTTTCTTCGTATCTTCCAGAAGTACTGGAAAGCGAAAAGAAAATGATTTCTTTGGAGAAAAGTTGGGATTTGTGGAAGATGTGTTCACATCAACAGTTGCTGGGATAGGGGATGATGATGTGGACGAATTTGCGCATGATACATCTGGCGATAAAACAGAGCAAGATTGTGACGATTTTGCTGTTTTTAAAGAGGTATCAGCAGCACATTCTTCTTCAGGACAACTGTTTTTTCCCTCACCAAGCTTAGATTTTATTCTATTAATAAGATGCTTTTTCTTGCCATGTTTAGGAAGATTATTTTCAACTAAGATTCTTTTAAGTTGTGAAACTTTGAGATCATTCAGACAACCAAATTCCTTTTCATTTAATAACTGCACTGAGCTTGGAGACGCCATGCAGGATCCTTTTTTTTTTTTTTTTTCTTCTTTTTTGTGTGAAAAAAAAATAGAAACTAGGGGGATGGGGGGCAAGGATGCGGCGGGAAAGGGGTAGGGGTGAGTAGGAAATGAAGGAGGGGTGAGTTTGGGAGGGAGTTACTTTAGGTGACTAGATTAGAAACACACACACACACACACACACACACACACACACACACACACACACACACACACACACCACCACCACCACCACCACCACCACCACCACCACCAACAACAACAACAACAATAACAACAACAACACTTAAAACAAACAAGCTAACAAACAAACAGAAGGTCCAACACCAAACACTACAGTGATAGTATACGGGAACCCATCACTAATTATGACTAGTACTATATGGTATGGGTTTGATAGAAATAATAAACAGCATACATGGTATGAGTCTGGATAGAAATTATTAATATATATTTATATATAACACGTTAGTTTAGGGTTTTTTTTAAACAAAGAGAGGTCTTTTCAAATAATCCAGTCCCAGACTGTCGACTTTTAAAGTAAATACTATTTAGATGAAAACATAATCAATTAGGACAATTGATTGTGCACACACACACACACACACACACACACACACACACACACACATACACACACACACACACACAAGCGCATGTGCATGCATGCACACACACACACACACACACACACACACACACACACACACACACACACACACACCACAACTTTCAATCTAGAGGCAGACAGACCTAAAACACTAGCTTAAATCTGTATAAAAATCAACTCACGTATGCGAGAAAGCGTATTATTCTGCTTCACTTGTCGCTTGGCTGCCGGGTCCCCAGAATAGCTAAACTGAGGCTCAAACCCTGGGGGGACTACTTTTTGTTTTTCAAAGGTATCCTGTCAAATGATCGTCATAGCCTTTTACAGACAGACTTGTAAATCATTCAATCATGCACGTATGGGTGGTACATCACATTTATTCCTTTGTTCGTTTCAATCACTCTTCTGGGTCTAATGTTATAGTTCTAATACTGACCTGTGTTATTTCAAGTTAAAATATCATTAATAGGTGTGCTGGGTTTGATTGTCTGTGAGGATGGGGAAATGGGGAGTAGGAAGGGCTAAATGAACAGCAGTAGTGATCTTATTTGTGGGGTAGCAACGAGGTGTTTATGTGCTTGTTAGTACAAATAAGTTGATTTCAAGTTAATTTTCTTTTGTCACTTCATGTTACGCCTTGATTCATCTTACTTTTCATTTCTCGATTTATTATCATTCTTTACTCTTCCATTAACTGAATGTGTGACACCAGCCATATTGGCATATATTTAAGTCTCTTTATTGATCAACGAAAATGTGTTGACTGTGTTGTACTGTACTGCACTAAGCTGTGTTATGTCATGTCATGTCATCAAGTCATGTTGTGTGTCATGTCATGTCATGTTGTGTTGTGTTGTAATGATGAAATTTAATTCAGGTGACTAAAGCAAAAGTCATGTCAAAGTCCTGTTAGTTAGTAGCTTGCATTCACTTCAGTGTTATCTTTAAACATGTCTCAAAATCATCATATAGATTTTAAGAAAAAAAGAAGGAGAAACAGAAAACAAAAAAGAAGGAGAAGCAGAGGAAGATGAAGAAGAAAGAAAAAGAAGAAGAAGAAGAAGAAGAAGAAGAAGAAGAAGAAGAAGAAGAAGAAGAAGAAGAAATCCATCCAATACCAGGAGGAAAAAAAAAACATCAATCTGCAAAAAAAAAAATAATAAACAACAAGCTTAAAGTCCAGCAAATCAAATTCAAAACAGAGCAAAACAAGACAAATCATCATCACAAAGCAACTAAAGCAAAAGCCCTATCTCTCCAACATACGTCATACGGCTCTGGCAGCTCCCTCCATCGCCTGGCCCCACTCTCTCTCTTGATTGGCTGAAGCTCTTTATGCTTCTCCTTCTCTTCCTTCTCCTTGTCAGTGATGGGATACCACTTCTCTGGGGCATCTGGGTAATCCCGCCGCAGCACTTTCTTGTACTTATGGTCGCTCGCCATGGCCAGGATGGAGCCGTCGCCTTTGCACGGGTACTTCTGTGGGACATCTGTTGAGGCGAAACGATAGGTAAGAATGGTGATTGGTTGGAAGATAATTCAACACAGGACCATCTCTTGAGTTTCTCCCTCTTCCTCCTTCCCCACTTCTCTTCTGCATACCTGCCTCCACCTTCCACCCCAGCCCCACCCAACATACACACACAGACAAACACACCCAAGACTCAAGATGCTGTTGCCCTGTAATCCCTGTTGAAGCACTGAAAATTTCAAACAAAAGCACTAGAATAACTTGATGTAAGTTTTTTTTAACCTTACATCTGCATCATGCCGTAACATAAAAATTTTTCCCATCTGAAAGCTTTTCAAGCGTAACTGAACCATTTGATAGATTTCATATGTAAGAGTGCCCTTTTCACTGTCAGGAAACAAGTCACAACATGAGAACACTGACCTGGGAAACAAAATTCACATCTACAAGGTGGGATTCTTCCCTGGATATCAGAAATTTGGGAACACACCATAACTACAAAACGAAAATGATTTGCAACACGGCAATCACATGGAAGAGCTTGTCCAGTCTCAATAGGCTACCAGCTCTACAAACATGCACACATTGTCCTAAATAGGATGGAAAGTGGACCAGGAACAATTGCATTTCCCTAAGCAGTGAGGCAATCCTGGCGACCTTACAATAGGCCTTTTTTTTTCCTGTCGTTTTCCACTCAACCTCAAGTGGTGGTCCGAGTTCTAGTCATAAGAAGAGATGATACATAGAGGTTCCGCATGCAGCATACATTTAGCACAGGTAAGAGAACTCATAGCAGAAACAGCTGTCTCTAGCAAAATTCCTTTAAGAATAACCACTTTGGTAGGTAAGCAAAAGCATAGGCTGAAGAAGAAAAAGGAAAGGAAATAGGTGGCACTGTATGATGACCTTTTCCGCGGGAAAACAATCCATAGCTCATCCAAAGAAGTCTGTTATGATGACAAGGTTACACACACACAACACACACACACACACACACACACACACACACACACACACACTCACTCACTCACACAGGTACACAAAGTAGACACACACACAGATACACAGACACACAGACACACAGACACACACACACACACACACACACACATGCACAAACACACACACACACACACACACACACACACACACACACACACACACACACACACCACCCCACACTTCACACTGATAATTGTTAAGCCTCCATACTTGCTAACAGTTCCTGCTCATACTGGTTTTCTGTGTCGTACAGGGTGGATCCAACTCCACGAGGCATAAAATCCCGCAGTGTAGCAGGCTTGGGAGGCTTGATGCCTTTCACTTTAATGCGATGGGCAGTAGCATTGATGGCACCTGCCAAATACCATGAGTAATGAATGTTGTGTTCATTCAAAGAACCCTTAAACAACAACGGTAACATGCACCACAAAACACAAAAATATAGTCTATATGAACAAATTAAGCTCAAAACAAATCTGTACGACACACTTTTAGGTTGATTTGAATCTAATATAACTTTGCTTTGCATCTCTAGCATACCAGTGGAATGAACTCTAAGACTTGTGAAACCATATGAAAATCCACAAGCATACACAAGAACACACACACACACACACACACACACACACACACACACACACACACACACAGATTGTTATCTCTTGTCTTTATAAATCAGTAAATACATCTCTCTCTGTCTCTCTCTGTGTCTCTGTCTCTGTCTGTCTGTCTGTCTGTCTGTCTGTCTGTCTGTCTCTCTCTCTCTCTCTCTCTCCACCTTCCAAAAGTAAGTTTATTTAAACACGCACTGAGCATACTATGAAAAACAAAGAAACTATATAACTGATTTATCCTTAAAACAATTTGTTCTGATTGATCATAAGAATCATAAATCAGTACATTGATGAGATGTTTCATGACAATCAACAGTTCAAACTTTAAGACAGCACCAAAAACCTGAACGAAGGTAAAAGAAAAAAAGAAATCTAGTACTTGTCTTGTTCTGGCAAAATAGTTTTCTTGTAGTTGTTGCTGTCATCGTGTGCAATTTGTCTCAGTAATGCATGTATGTGGTATCTGTTGTTTAGTGAATGTGTGTGTATGTGTATATGTGTGTGTGCAGTGTGTGTGTGTGTGTGTGTGTGTGTGTGTGGTGTGTGTGTGTGTGTGTGTGTGTGTGTGTGTGTGTGTGTGTGTGTGTGTGTGTGTGTGTGTGTGTGTGGTCCTGTGGTTGTGTGCGTGTGTGTGTACATGCATTCAATCATGCGTGCTTATGCGCACATAAGTGTACATATGTGTGTGTGTACACACAAGCAGGTGGGATGGATAAAGACAGCAGAACTTCTCGCAGCATGCAACCTCATTGAAAAGTTGATTTTGAACAAAACTTGTGGAATCAGAAATCCCATCTCCATAACCACCTCTGTCGCACCCCCCCCCCCCCCCCCCCTCACCCACTCCCTTCCCATTGCCGTCCCAAATCGTCTCTCCCACCTGTCCTCCAAATCTCCTCCTGCCCTCCACTTTAATCCACACCTGCTCAACCGATGTAAGTGGTCACTGTACTTACAAAAGGACGTAATAACACAGATGCTGTCCTCTCACAATTCAATGAAAACAAGACATTTCGTGAGTCCTGTGCCAAGAATTATGCTGAGCCAGGCACTGACTGAAAAAGCCTGATAATCTAGCACAAGCAGGTGGCAGCACTGTGGCCCTCTTTACTCACTACTTGTGCAGAATGATCTGGCTTTCAATCATCTGTCTCTGTTGAACTGGAACCCCATCCCAGCTCTCCATTCATTCATGTACCAGCAACAAGTTTCATGGGCATGAGAACTTGCAAGTGGTGAGATGAAGTTGGTGGTGAGAGATGTGAGAGGTGAGGGAAGTCAAAGCTCAAGACAAATTCAAATGAACCATACAGCTGCTTCTTCAAGCTCTTCGTGTTGTTGAAGAAGGGTCTGTCTCCTGGTCGTTCTATGCATCAATCAGAGAGCATTACTGGGTTTTGTGGACCAAATCACAGGAATCTTGCAACTGTCAGCCAGTTTTCTTCACTTGCAAGAGAGCCCAAAGACAGTCTAGCAAACTCTCCCCTATTTCGAGCCCCACTCAGATCTAGGGTGTGCTATGAAAGGCTGACACTTGCCAAGCAAGTGAGATTTCTTATCGCCCTGCCTCTGTGAAGCGTGTCTCTTATCTTATCCATTCAAGCGGAGCCTCTAAAAAGAAAGCAAGATTCCTCCACCAAATGTCACACTCTAACTAACATGCTGAACAATCTAAATGTATCAAACACACACACAAAAAGGAATGTGGTATGAAACTACATGACGTTACCATGCAGCAGACACTGAACTGAACTGAACTGAACTGAACACGCCATAACATGAAATCATTGTGTGCTAAACTATAGCTGACAGCTGCCCTCAACAACCAAGACATGCAAATGCAAGCAAACAACACCCATTCATAACTAACTCACATCACACCTGACTAGAACTAATAAAGGGTAGCTACAGTTTGTCCAAATTATATATTAATGCCATTCAGAACTAGCAGAACCCCTAAAAAGTGTGCAGTTAAGACTGCACTGATGGGAAGAGATTATTTAAGTGTTAACCGTCCTGTGCAAGTAAACACATTGAAGAACTTTGCAAAGTCAGTCAGTATGTTCCTAATCTGCATTTTCAAAACAATTTTGATTTGCATAACAGCTAGCCTTCTGGAGTCAAACTTCAAGAACCAGGGTATGAACAGAAGGTAGGAGGGGAAGTGGGGAAGTGGGTGAGGGAGGTGGAGAGCTAGGGGTAGGGAGCAATCAGCTTTTGACTAAAAGCGTGTTTAACCCCCTACTGCAGAAAGTGACAGATGTTGGGTTTAAAAGGAAAAAGCATTTTCTGCTACAGGAGATTGCAGACACTCCCATTCCATCATTCGAGCTTCATTCTGCAATTTGGATTTTGTTCCATAGCAGTTGATCAGCCCATTCTTTCTTTTCTTTCTTTCTGCGTACGCAGGCTGATACTCCTGCAGAC
Source organism: Conus canariensis (assembly GCA_033310375.1). NCBI lineage: Eukaryota > Metazoa > Mollusca > Gastropoda > Neogastropoda > Conidae > Conus > Conus canariensis. Next base: position 99,627,282 of record CM065716.1, read on the forward strand.
ACTGCCTGTATAGACAGGCAGTGGAGTTTTGTGTGTATGACCATTTTTTATCCTGCCATTAAGGCAGCCATACTCCATCTTCGCCGAAGGTGCATGCTATGTGTAACGTGTTATCCATACCAACGGCCAAACTGGCCTTCTCTTCCAAAAGTTGGTGATGGGATTTTACGTGTGTCCAAGATGTTGTGTGTGCGTTCACACACGGAACCTCGGTTTATAGTCTCATTCAAAGGACTGTATGGGGAATGGAGTCAGAACCAATGTTAACTCCAAGGGAAAAATCCCCCTGTACCGAAATTCGAACCCGCAACCCCAGGATCACAAGTCCGGCACTCTACCAACTGAGCTATTCCGGCTCCGATCAGCCCATTCAAACTTGACCTCCCAAATCCCACATTTTTAAACAAAATGTTGAGATTCTGGATTTAGTTCTCTACATTCAAGATCCGGGGGAATCAGTAACAGCTCAACAATTAGTCATAGATGGATAATCAGTCACAGCTAGACAGTCAATCACAGCTGAACAATCACTCACAGCTAAACAGTCAATCACAGCTGAACAATCACTCACAGACAAACAGTCAATCACAGCTGAACAATCACTCACAGATAAACAGTCAATCACAGCTGAACAATCACTCACAGCTGAACAGTCAATCACAGCTGAACAATCACTCACAGATAAACAGTCAATCACAGATAAACAATCACTCACAGCTAAACAGTCAGTCACAGCTGAACAATCACTCACAGATAAACAGTCAATCACAGCTGAACAATCACTCACAGATAAACGGTCAGTCACAGCTGAACAGTCACTCACAGATAAACAGTCAGTCACAGCTGAACAATCACTCACAGCTAAACAGTCAGTCACAGCTGAACAATCACTCACAGCTAAACAGTCAGTCACAGCTGAACAATCACTCACAGATAAACAGTCAGTCACAGATGAACAATCACTCACAGATAAACAGTCAGTCACAGCTGAACAATCACTCACAGCTAAACAGTCAGTCACAGCTGAACAATCACTCACAGCTAAACAGTCAATCACAGCTGAACAATCACTCACAGCTAAACAAAATCACTGCTGAACTGTCAGGATTAGCTGAACAGTCAGTCATGGCTGCACAAACAATTAAAGTCATAGCTGGCCAAACACCCATAAAGACAAGCACGCGCACTTTCACATACCCACACACAGGCATGCACACACGCACACACGCACACATGTACGCACACAAGAGCGCATGCATGCACGCACGTATGCATGCCACACACACACACACACACACACACACACACAGACATGCGCCCACTCCCTCTTATACACAAGATCGAAATCAAAAAGAAAACTGAGCTTCTACATGTACCACTACTCTCATAAAGCATGAGGCACTCTGTTCTAACAAAAAGAAGGCAGACATCACACCATGAACAGAAAGACTGAAAATCAAGATGACATGCTGCTCTATCGTCATGCTGCGACTGAAAAACACATGGCACCAAGGAAGAAAATGCTAAGCCAAACACCTTCTAGGTCATCTACAAACACATGTTCATGGAAATGGACAGTCATAGAAACAAACCCAAACATGCCACTGTCTACAGAGGATATAAATCAGATGAAGAAAATCATTTACTCTCTATCATTCGCTCCTGCTTGAGATCTGATGAAATGGAAAAGAAAAACTGTCATGTTCATTTGGGGAAACATTTTAAAGACTTGCTCAATTATGTGACCAAACACATTCACATATGTTTCATGTTTGTGCAGATTCAAGACCTTTCAACATCTTTCTTTTAACCACTGAATCAAGATTTTGAAACCTTAGGTGTTTGAAGTGAAGTAATCAATGATTTGGGGGAAAACAAACAATGACATTTTATTGCTTTTTACATTTCTAAACGCTGTATAAAATTATCACCACGATGCACTTAGTTTGAACTACAATAAAAAATGAAAAGCAGAAATTTATAAGTAAAACATCATTTCTAGAATTACTTCTCTTTTTTGTCTAAAGTAAGTGATTATTTCATGTTTCAATGGACAAAAAATTATATTCTAAACTCAATGGTCTCTTCAATGCAGCAGAAATTTTGGATGGATGGAATCCAGTACAAGATGAAAAAGAAGTGTGTGTGAGTGCGACTGTGAGAGAGAGAGAGAGAGAGAGAGAGAGAGAGAGAGAGAGAGAGAGAGAGAGAGTGTGTGTGTGTGTATGTGTGTGTGTGTGTGTGTGTGTGTGTGTGTGTGTGTGTGTGTGTGTGTGTGTGTGTGTGTGTTTGTCTGTCTGTCTGTCTGTGTCTGTGTGCATGCACGTGTGTGCGTATGTGCATGTGTGTATTTGTCAGTAGAACCCAAAGCTCCTATGTCAATAAACAGAGTTGTGTGTTCATATGCATACGCATGCATATATAAAAGCATGCTTTTGCAAGGTTCAGATATGATGTGGAAGTATAATGGAGTAAACATGCAAAGGTACAAATATCCATTCTCAACATGATTCACTTCATTTTCATCAAATTGCTCCAGGAGGCACCTCATTTCCATACACACCTTTTACTAAGCGTTCTGAAACAGTGCAGCAAGTAAATTCTGTAGCATTGGTGAAAAAAAATAATAACTGAATAAACTTTACCAGGTAGCTGTCCTCTAATTTTAGAGCAGCCTAAAGGCTGCATAGGCAGAGAGATTTGAGATTCACCCATGTCGTAAGGACAGCAGTGTGGTAAGCAGAGCAGATACCTCTCCTCCTGCTGCCTCAACATTCCTTGAACTGAATGAGGTACCCATTTATTGCTGGCAGCACCCAGACTCTGGGTTTTCAAGCAGCAGAAATCTACCCGACAAATCACTCAAATTTCAGACCACCAACTCCACAGCTAAACACTAACTATTTGACTACCGGTCCCTGAAATACATGCAATATACATTCCAGTCCTCTTTTCAACACTGTCCTCACATTACACACCATCAGTCATTCTGTGCCCTTCTTTGTTTCCCATGTACATCCATATCTTCTCTGAGCTTTCCTGTGTCATGGTCATTGCAACAAAACTAAGATACAAGCATATACCAAGACAAAAATAAATGAGTCTACATCTTCTTTTTATCTATGCATGTCGTTGGAATCTTGCAGCGCTTTAATGCTGAACAGCCTGTTTTATGTACAGCAAGCTTGATTTGTTTTCAAGAAAGCTGAAACTCTCCAGTTCTGGGATCACTCAAACTGAAAGTTAAAAGAAAGCCTGACAACTTGATTTTTATCATGGCAGCCTCATACAGGCGCTGACAGATCTTCGTAGTTTTGTGTACCAAGTCCCTCTTTGAAATGACACTGTCAGTCAGATCTTCCCTGTTCACATTGTCTGCTATGTGAAGCTCAGAACCCTCTCTCACTTAAAAAGAGAAATCACTATGCCACCAAACGGAAGAAATAAACAAATTACCAAACAAGCACGATGCGTTTTGAACACTTTGGTCTTCTTCAAGCAAGACAAACAACATTCATGACAATAAAAAATGAAGCACAAACACACTATCACTTATCTCCTGTTTGTGTTGTTTTCATTACCTTGGATGTTGTTTGTCTTGATTCCAGAAGACCAAAGAGTTTGAAAGGCATCATGTTTGTCTTGTAATTTGTTTGTTTCTTTCGTTTGGTGGCATAATAATTCTTCTTTGAAATTTCTTTAGTTTCCGCCAGCAGTCACCTCAATTTGAAACTACCCTCTCTCACTTGCATCACACTGAATGGCTGCCATGGCAACTGCCGCCATATTGTCAAAAATACATCCCAGCATGCTAGGACTTGATCTAAAAATAGTTACAGGGAAACATCTCCAAAGAATTATCTGGAATTGAAACAGTATTAATGGTCCTTTAACGCATACATTTCCTTTTCTGTTTATGAATCAGGCCATAGGACCATTGTCCAAGCTGTTGTGTTTACAACAGTAATGACTAGCAGGTTCTGAAAAGCATTACTGTGATACCAAACTGTCTACAAAGCAAATAAAAGTTAAGAATTTTTACTACCTTTTCAATCCTGCATTCTAGATAAATGAAGTTTGTGTTTGCATCTTCTTGAGCACCCAAAAGATAAACTGATGCAAATCTTGTAGTTAAAAGATAAACTGATGCAAATCTTGTAGTTAAACTGCTGTTACTGTTATCATTGCTGTTGGCAATACAGCAAAATCTATATATGTATATTGATTACATATCATGTTCAGAATTCTAAGAGTACATTTTGAAGAGGAAGAAGAAAAAAATCTCACCTGCTTCTTCCTTTTCAAAGCGTTTTTTCTGGCGGCGGATACCAGCTGGCTGTCGGTAGAACGGCGCCTTGTTGTCGTCAGAGTAAGGATCATGGGCCTCAGGCTTCTGGGTGGGCGTCTCATTATACACTCTCTCCAGCAGTCTGGAAAGCAAAAACAGATGGTTTATCGTCATTTATTTTGCTTCTTTCTCTTTTATTTCTATAACTGGCTTTCATTTTAACAGCACTAAGAATGAACCAAACTTACAGATACACACTCTGTTTTCAACCAACTGCAATATAAAAGCAACATAATACTTCTATCTTTATTC
>CM065716.1:99636881-99729381 GCA_033310375.1 Conus canariensis
AGCCACCAGATAAATGATTAAAACATTCAGTTGTGCAGCTGTCATGAGTTTGATCCACTCACTGGGTTAGGATTTTGCATCTTGAAAACCCTGCCTTTCCCACCTAACAGCACATGGGTACCTGATTCAGTTCAGCAAGGTTAAGGTGGAGGAAGGAGAGGGATGGCCTCCATCTCCCATAATGCAGTGTCCCAGACATGATGAATCTGTAATAGGTTGTTGCTCCAGTGACCAGCAGACTAAGGGACTTTAACCTTAGAAGCACTTTCCCCCACTTCATACACAAATTTTAAATCATAATTCCGGTATTTTCTTCATCTTTAAATCACCATGTAACTTCTACTCAACTGTATTTCATTAAAAAAAAACTATCACATTCAGTTACTTCACTTGTTGAAATGTATGATCTTTGTCAACTACTTTCTTTTCAAACAGCAGTGTTCATTCATTCTTGACAATATTTGGATGTCAGAAAGGTAATGGTCCTGAGGAACAATTAACCCTCTTGTGAAGTTATCATTTAAATGGGCAACTATTCTGTATGAGATAGAAAAAATGGTCCCATCTGCAGCTGCTATATCGGCATGAACTTTGCTTGAGCTGTCTTCATGTGTCGGCCATGTCAAAAGATAACTTCTTAACTTCTTTATTATCAAGCAAACTTATTTGCAGTGTTGTCATACACACCATGTAAAACAATTAAGAATTTCTACACCACATTCCAACTTTGTCTAGATGAAAAGAACAAAAACTGAATTTGTATGTGAAATACATTTTATAACTGTACTGCAATAGCAGCATAACAAAAACCACTTCTGAATTACACCTAAGCTCCAAACTTCTGCATGGATGACCCTGCTGGGCACAGACAGCAGATCTTACTCAACAAATCCAGTTCTTTTTCCAATTAACAAACAATCCAGTTCTTTTTCCAATTAACAAACAAACAAACAAAAAACCCACCTTCTGATAGATTTTACATTCTTTGCATTCCATACACGGAACATGAACATTAAGCAACTAGATGTCAAGCATGCAATCATTAAACCTCTGCCACTTTTCAACTACACACACACACACACACACACACACACACACACAGTGTAGTGTAGTGTAGTGTAGTGTAGTGTAGTGTAGTGTAGTGTAGTGTAGTGTAGTGTAGTGTATGTAGTGTGTGTAGTGTGTGTGTGTGTGTGTGTGTGTGTGTGTGTGTGTGTGTGTGTGTTGTGTGAGTGTCTGTGTGTGTCTGTCTATCTGTCTGTCTGCATGTGCATTGTGTGTGTGTGTGTGTGTGTGTGTGTGTGTGTGTGTCGGTTGTGTTCGTTCATTCGTTCTTTGTTTTTACGTCTTTTCACCATAAGTGATATTAGACCAAAGTGTGCGTGAGTGAGTGCATTCTGTCTGTGAGTGTGTGAGAGTGTAAATGTGTGAGGTAATGAAAACTGTGAACACTGCATTAACAGTAAAGAGGAAATGTTAAAGATACATATAACAAACAAAATGCAAAATACAGAAACATGGGTGGGTGGATGTGCCCCTCACCACCAATCTACACTGGAAGAAAAAAAAAATCTACAGGAATGACCTGATGGGGGTGTGAATTAGGGATTCAGCAATTTGTAGTAAAACCTTTGTGTCATATAATAAATCTTCTATGTTTTCTTCCGAAACATTCTTTGTTGTGACTGAATCAGGTAGAAAACCTTGGAGACTTTTACAATGGAATAAAATGTGATTAACTGTGATTTGTGCACCACACAGGCAATATACATTTTTGGAGAATTTTGTTTTTAAAGTGTTAATTTTTAGGCAGAAAAAAAAGGGAAGTTACAAGTCTAGAATAATATAATGGTGCATTTGACAACTTTCTTGACACAATTTCCAACGAAACTGCAGCTGTATTTTGTGTTAGAGTCTTTTCATCAGAACGTCTGCTAATTTTTTTCCATGCTGTTGTTTCTAGCAGCCTGTAATTTTCATGGAGTGATAAAGGAAGTGTCATGTCTACAGTCTTCTCTAAACCTTTTGCGCCTCTTTTAACAGCTCTGTTGGCCATTTCGTTTCCATTTATGTTACAGTGTGAAGGCACCCAACAGAACTCAATGACTGTGCCTTTAGCTGGCAAGCAATGTAATAAATAATGAATTTCGTACATAAGGTCAGGCCGTTTATCGGTACTGAAGGAGTTCAGTGAACATAAAACCGATTTAGAATCCACCAATATCACAGTTCTAAATACTGTCATTGGAAAGTTCAGCAAGAATTCTAAAGCAAGCATGATGGCTGTCAATTCGGCTGTAAAAACTGACAGTTTTTTGCCGATGTAGAAACATTTTTCAATTTTCAGTGCCGGTATGACAAAGGCCGCACCAACATTATCATTGTCAAGTATGGAGCCGTCTGTAAAAACCTGAAGATGATTTTGATATTTTTCATAGATATGTGTTTTTGCAATTGAATTCATAACATTTATATTTTCTTCTTTTCTCAATTTAGAATAGCTGATATCATATGACGGTTTTAATGTTTCCCATGGTGGTATAGGCGCGAATGATGGTCTTATTGACATGTCTTTGATGCTTATTCCTGAACTTTCAATTAAATTAGAAGTGTATGTTGCTATTGTCATTAGCAACGATATATTGTTTGCCCTTTTAGGAAAATCACACTCAGTTCTTAGTTTCAATTCTTCCCCAGTGAAACTGTCACTTGTACTTGCTCTCAACACAAATTTTGAAGTAGCAAGTTCATGATAATCATCAAGTGGTAAGATTCCAGCTGCTCTGTATGTTTCTTTGTTTGACGCATGACTCAGAAGGCCAAGAGCTAGTTTATAGGCTTTACAGTCAATACTTTGTAATTTTTGTAATAGGTATTTTGGAGCACTAAAATAAATTTCTTGTCCATAAGAAAGTTTGGACCTAACAAGTGCTGTAGAAAGATGAACTAAGGCTTCAGGGTCCATTCCCCAAGGTAATCTACTAATGGTCTTTAAAAGATTTAGGCTATGTCTTGCCTTTGTTAGAATATACTCAAAATACATATTCCATGTCAGCTTTGATGTAAGAATTAATCCCAAGAACTTGACGTTTTGTTTATATTCTAAAGGTTCACCAAGCAGTTTTAAGATCAGTAATTTTGCTGGATTACTACCAGAGTTAAATAGTATCATATTAGTTTTTTCAGGGGATAAAGATAGTCCATTTTGAAACATGTATTTTTCAATGTTATCAAGGTCAAACTAGTACAATCTTCTTATGTAATTTTGGGCTCTTTGTGGTGTCGACTTTTTTAAGGTTACGTCCATCCACAAACATATATCATCTGCATATTGGACGAGAGTTACTTTGCTTGATACCACCTTTGGCAGGTCATGTATCATGATGTTGAAAAGTATAGGTGCAATCACTGAGCCTTGTGGGATACCCATGTCTAGACTCCTAGGGGCAGAGTATGTTGTTCCCACTCTGGCCACCATTGACCTGTTTGTTAGAAAATTGTTGATATATCTGTAGATATTTCCAGATAGTCCAATTGTTTTAAGTTTGTACATGAAATGACTGTGCCAAACCTGATCGTATGCTTTTTTGACATCAAAAAAGGTTGCCAATACGCTCTTTCTATGAGCAAATTGTCGCTTTATTTCTGTAGATAGTTTAACTAAATGTTCAACACCAGATCTTCCTTTCCTAAAACCAGTTTGATTTACAAGTATAATTTTATTCTTTTCACAGTAATGTAATAGCCGATTTAGGACAATGTTCTCAAACAGCTTACCCGAATGTGAAGTAAGTGCTATGGGGTGATAGCTATTTTGTCACTTTTAGGTTTTCCAGCCTTAAGAATAGGCATGACAATAGTATCTTTCCATAGCTGTGGAATGACACCATTGTCCCAGCATTTTTGAAAAATTTGGTGTAGACAAGCAATACCATTTTCAGGAATGTGTTTTAACATTTCATTGCTGACTACATCCATACCAACTGAACATTGTGTGTGTGTGTGTGTGTGTGTGTGTGTGTGTGTGTGTGTGTGTGTGTGTGTGTGTGTGTGTGTGTGTGACTGTGAGTGTAAAATATACATGATACATAAAAGTGGATTGCGGTGTGTGTGTGTGTGTGTGTGTGTGAGTGTGAGTATGTGTGTGTGTGTGTGTGTGTGTGTGTGTGTGTGTGTGTGTGTGTGTGTGTGTGTGTGTGTGTGTGCGCGTGTGCATGTCACTGTGTGTGTAAAATACACATGATACATAAAAATGGATTGTTATACCTTTGGAACAATACATTCATCAATGCTTCATCATCATGGCCTGGGATATGCTCTCTGTTCATGAGAATAAAAATGTTGTTAATTTCTCTAATTTCCTTCAGCAGTCCTTTTAGTCTCACTTAATCTGTTGACAACAAATGTTGGTGTAAATATGCTGCATCTATTTGATCTAGAATCTATTAGTTACTATTGTTACATGTCATAATCTTGTGCAAAAATGATTTTAAAAACACATGTAATCATCTGCAAAAATCAAACAAAAATCTTATTTTAGCTCAGAGAGAGAGAGAGAGAGAGAGAGAGAGAGAGAGAGAGAGAGAAGGACACACACACACACACACACACACACACACACACACACACACACACACACACACATACACAGAGAGATCAGTCATCGATCATATAGTTAAACTAACCACACAAATTAAAAACCAATTTGCAAAATGAAAAAGCGTTTTAGTTACAATTTTTTATGTTAAAAGAGTTTTTGATAGTGTTTGGCATGCCAGATTGTTATTCAAATTAAGAAACATAGGTCTATCTGGCAATCTTTATTATCATATCAGATAATTTATTCAAGACAGAAAGCTACAAGTTAAAGTAGAAAATACGTACTCTGAATTTAAATCATTACAAATGGAAATCCACAAGGCTCTGTAATAGCTCCAATGTTGTTTAACATTTTACTCTGTGATCTTCCAAAACATATACGCAAAAATATCACAGCTGTGCAGTATGCTGATGATTTGTGCATGTGGATGAATACTTCAATACGGAAAAATACACCTATAAAAAAAAACTTTACCAAAATGAATTAGACAGTCCTGATAGATACATGTTTGAGAATGGTCTAATTAGTTTTCTTGTGAGAAAACACATATGGTGTTATTTAACAATGGTGCCAATACAAGCGATCCACCCTCTTTTAAAATGGATGCAGTCACACTAGACTACAAACCTTTAGTTAAATCTTTAGGAGTATATTTAACATCTAAATTAACATGGAACTTTCACATTCATTACCTTCTGAACAAAGCTAGAAAAACATTAAACTTTTTGAAAATTATCAGTAAACAAAGCTGGTGTCAGGATATAAACACTTTAAAACATTTAGCCACATCGCTGATCCGATCAAAATTATGCTATGCGCAAGAGGCTTTCTTCAGTGCCCCTAAACACCTGTTACAAAAGCTGCAGAGCATAGATAGTAAAGCCTATAAATTATGCATTGGTCTTTCATTCCATGCTTCAACTTACCGAACTTACAAGGAAATTAATATGTTACCATTAGACAAACATAGAAAGCTAACACTTGCCAAATATGTAATGAAGTGTTCAACACTCATAGGTGTGAACGAAAATAAGATTACTATAAAACCTGAATCTCATTATCCAAAAAGAGCTCAGACTATTCTGTCATATTGTACTATCGGTCTTTTACAGAAAATCTTTTGAAAGAGTCAACAGTCAGTTCTGAGACATTAGCGAAGGTGGCCTTGATTTCTTCTCCAGCTTGGGAAAGAAACAGGGCCCATTTTGATCTTGATCACACTGATGTGAGTAAAACTGACCAACCAAAATATTTTATCTTATTCTGTAAAGATGCATATACAAGAGAAATATCCTCCAACATCTTAAAGTTTACACAGATGTTTCAGTATTGTCTAATAATCAGTCTGGTTCTGCTTTTGTTATACCATCACCAAAGGGTGAAAAGATATATTCCATTGGAAAAGGCAGATCAATATTTGTCACCAAAATGATAGCTAGTATTATGGCGTTATCCTATTTAATTGACTTGCCACAATCAATATCTAAAGTAGTTATTTGTGTGGATTCAATGTCTGTTCTGTAAACCATAAAATTTCCAAATACCATTTCGAACAACTTTCTTGTAAATGAAATATGTCATCTTATTCATATTTTGATATGTAAAGGAACTGATGTCACCTTCTGTTGGATTCCATCGCATTGTGGTATTTAGGGTAATGAGCTAGCTGATTATGCGCAAGGAGAGGAGCCAGAAATGAAAAGTGCGCCACGGTATTGAATATGTCCTTTTCTTCACCTGAAGCCAATCAATTATTAAAGCAAACTGTCTGGTGCCGATTCAGAAAACACTACAAAAATACGTTGCTTGGTGTGGCTGAGAAAAATACTCATTTAATTAATTATGAACATGTAAACAGCATTCCTCATTTACAAGTGAAAATATGTACCAATACAGAAATTTCATTTCAATATCTTATAAATTAAAACTTGATGCTTTAAAGACTTAATATACAAATGAAGCAAAATGTATTTGTGGAGAATGAAGAATAACCAGCAAGCATCTGCTGTTTGACTGTTTACCTCTTCAAGCTCATTTACCACCACTATCAGGCATGTCTTTGTATGATGTCTTTTCAGATTTAAATGTTGTTTTTTTCAATGTTGTGTTTTCTTAAATTTGTAGTCCAGTTAAGCATTTACTTTAATTAGATTATTTGCAGGTATGTTGTAGGGATGTTTAGCGGGACATTTATCTGCACTTACATAAACACATTATGCATACACTTACATAGTCACAAACATTTATGCATCTGTGTGTGTGTGTGTGTGTGTGTGTGTGTGTGTGTGTGTGTGTGTGTGTGTGTGTGTGTGTGTCTCCTCGTCTAATATCACATCTGTGAACAGACGTAAAACTGAAGTACTACACACACACCACACACACACACACACCACACACACACACACACACACTTTCTTATCTTTCTATGCATTTTATCTTTCCGTTTCATTCGTCACTATCTGATGAGTGAAATGTCAGATACTGTTGAGGAAACATCTGTGTTCAGTTCAGTTGAGTTGAACTGAACTGAGACATCGGAGAATTTAAGCAATGGTCCCCTCAAAGCCAGTTGAAGAATCAGTTATTGGTAATGAAATAAGAGCATTGTAGTCTAACAAATAAACATTTCAGCTTTTGTAGACTAACCTTCTCCTGTCTGATAGGCACTTTTTTTTTCTTTTCTAACGTAGCATGAAGTTGTGTCGTATGCCCACCATAGGCCATTTCCTTTTCTGTGCCGCCATTTTGTCGCTTCAAGTTGCTAAGCACAGATGAAGGCAGGGGAAACAACCCTTCGCCTCCCCCTCCCTCCCTCCCCTCACCGTTGCCGCCTTCAACATTTGTGGTGTCATCTCTCTCTCTCTCTCTCTCTCTCTTGGGTGCAAGCGAACGCACTAAACCACTGCCGTACCTACACAAACAAGAGCTCAAATTAGTCCTTGACACACAAAAGAAAAACATTTAATAAACTAGATAGGCAAATAAACATACAAACAAATAAATAAAAACGCCTTTGGTATTGTTTGCTAATGAGTCATATATGTTCACACTTAATTATGTATCTCAACTACCTGCTGAACATCTGACCTTTCTCATTACGAACCCCAATGCGCAGCTGTTCCACTCTTCTTGGATGCTGTTTCTGTACGAAACGTTTCACGGTGACATCCTATACAAACGCCACGGTACAGATTATCACCCCGGATAATATTGTGTTCTGACATCGCAATACAGAACGTCACCCCCTTACCTGGGTGACACTTTGTACCATCGGGATCCATATTTATGTCTACTGTGCAACAGCTTAGTCACCATATGAGAATGTATGGGTTTGGCTCGAGCCTGACCATGATCACTTTTTGGTGATGTGGGTGAACAAAGTGGAGTAGGGAGATAATTATGATCACCACCGCCTACATCTAATGACCAGTGATGGTGCTAGTTTTAACGATTGTAGTTACATACGATACTTTCATATGGTGGTGGTGATGATGACGATTGACTGATGGGTGGAGTAACAGAGCAAGTCAAGTCTTGTTGGCCTAGGTACCTGACTGTACTTTATACGATGTCGAAAGAATGACAACCTTCTCAACTGACCGACGACAACAATGACTAAGGCAATAATAATGATAATAATAATGATGACGTTACTGTATGACATTGCCTTAAGCATTGGTGGGCCTGTATTCTCACCATTTTCTCAGAGGATGTCCAAGTCACACGCCTGTATAACCTTGCAATATTTTTTTGGACAAAGTTTCTTCCAGCCCTCACAGATTTTTTTTTTTTTTTTTTGAGGGAGGGTGGGGTAGGGGATGTTGAATCCAAATTCACTGGTGATCATCATCTGGGTATACTCGTCATCCCTTACCTCATATATAAACATTACATAATCAGTACAAGTCACCAATCAGACCCCACCAAAACAAAAAAAACAAAAAAACACACACAAATCATGGCAAATTGTTCTCTAGTAGACACGCATATGTGACGTGCCTGTGCAGGTTGACATTCTGTATCACAACATTTGAACAAAATGTCATCCGGGGTGACAGTTTGTATGAGGTGGGGGGGGGGGGGGGGGGGATATTTTGCACCGTCAAAGATGCGGTGGGGCTGCATGTCCGCTTCCCCTTCACCTCCCTCTCTTCCCTACTAAAGTCCTCGGTTCGCTCATAGATGCATTTTGTGAGGAAGGAACGATTCTTGCCAAAAGTTTGTGAGAAGACAGCACGTGCCACACAATTTACGACGATTGAAAGAGATGTGAGTATTTTGAAAACGAAACTTGTTGACTTGTCTGGTACGGTTTTACGCGTAGAACGGCACTTCCCTCGGTCGATTGTTAGCTGGGCTCACGTCAGATCAGTGATTCAGATAATATTGTGTATGTGACCAAAGCTAACAACTGGTCAACATCAAACAGTGAGTCGATTTTTCAAGGTAATCCTATGTACATCTCTCTCTCTCTCTCTCTCTCTCTCTCTCTCTCTCTCTCTCTCTCTCTCTCTCTCTCTCTCTCTTTAATTTCCTTAGTCTCTGAAGAGACAAGGGCCAGATGGGGGGAAAAGCATCTTCTTGCTTATCTGTTGCCCTTGGGAGTAACGATTTTGAGTCGATTAATCATCATTCAGTCAATCAATTCATTCATCCAGAAATCGATCAGTCAATCAATCAATCTATTAAATCTCTCGTAGCTTCTCTGGGGAGCAGTTTCTGGGTTGCTCAGTCCAGTTCTGTTGGTTGTGTGCCAAGGCTTGCATGGGGTCTCTGCCCAATCTGGTATCGCCAGTCCATTGGTTGGTTGTTTGGTTTGTTTTCTCTGTCTTCCCCTCTGTCTCCGTCTCTAACAGTTCATTGGAGTTTTGTTTTAGCGAGGCCACCAGATCTAGTTCCGTGGCCATGCCAACGTAGTTTTCTTTCTCCATTCAGCTAATGTCAACAGATCTTCATCTGGTTGGATGTGCTGCTTGGTAAGTATCTGACAAAACAAGACAAGACGTCTATTTGAACAACTCCCCTATGGTATATGAGTTTCATGGCGGTATCACTGCGTATGACTTGTCCATACACTTTATGACCAAACCTATCAAGTTTCAAGACCACACTGCACAGGATTTACAAGTGATGAATAAATGAATTAAGACTCAGATCAAAGGTTTAAGACAAGGGTCTCACGGACATGACTCAGCAGAGTGTCCGTGAGACTCAGCAGATGTGTGATCTATACATTAGCCCAACGCACATGTCAGACTTTGAGTACCTACCTAATATTGTCAACGCCACTATTATGAGTGCGCGTTCCCGTGTGCGTGTATGTGTGCCTTCTATTATTTGTGGGGGACGAAATGTTCAGAAGATCAGTAATAGTAAGAACAACAACAATTAATAGCAATATGATGATGATGATAATGATGATGATGATTGTGGTGAAAATCAAAATGATAGTGACGAAGGTAATACTAACTGAAAGGAAAATGCTAATTAAGATAACGATAACAATGACAGCGACAAAAAGGAAGTAAGTACAAAAATGGAAAGTATATCACATACAATACAGTCTTGGACAAACAGACATACCACAATTCTTTACCATCACCACCCCTTCCGGCCACCACAGCACGTGGAACACATGACACGCACAACCACGCATGCCATCTACTACCACCACAAGAGCACATGCACCCCACATGAGCATATATACCTTCGGATCGCGTACAAGGCAATTGCCCATTCTCTCTATCCACCCACACCCACACCCACAGGCATCTGAAGCCCACGGTTACCATGCTGAGGTCCCCACGAATCTGTGAAGAACCCAAAACGTGTTTGGTTCATGGCATGCCACCAGTGTCACACAACAGAGAAATAAACACACACATCGAGAGATCTCTCAAGCAATAAATGATTCCAATTAAATGTTCCGAACTCTCTCTCTCTCTCTCTCTCTCTCTCTCTCTCTCTCTCTCTCTCTCTCTCTCTCTCTCAGAATAGTATATTGTGTGTGCGGAAGCGCACGTGCGCGCGCGCGCGAGTGTGTGTGTGTGTGTGTGCGTGCGTGCGTGCGCGCGTGCGTGCGTGCGTGTGTGCGTGTGTGTGTGTTGTGTGTGTGTGTGTGTGTGTGTGTGTGTGTGTCTGTGTGTGCGGGGAGGGGAGGGGGGGGGGGGTTGTGTGGATGGATGGGTGCATGTTTCGTTGATTCTTTTTTTAAGTTGTATGTATGGAGAGTTTGTAACAATACGAGGGACGTTTTTTGCATTTGTTTCCTTTTTAGTCGCTGTCGCTAGATATGACTCATGATACCCCCTTGCCAACAGGGCCTTTTGCTAATGGCAATAAAATTGTGTCTGTGTCAGTGTCAGTGTCAGTGTCACTCTCTCTCTCTCTCTCTCTCTCTCTCTCTCTCTCTCTCTCTCTCTCTCTCTCTCCCTCAGTCTGTCTGTCTGTCTGTTTGTCTGTCTGTCCGATTGTCTCACCATGTGTACACACACACACACACACACACACACACACACACACACACACACACACACACACACACACACACACTGTGACGCATACCTATTCACCTCTATGGACACTTCACCTCACACACTTGGTTCGGTCCATTGGTGTACACTTACCAGCAGTCGACATACGTTTGCAGTATAAACAGGGGATTTTGAGAAATTCGAAGTCCGTTACCTCAATTGATGAGTATTTACTCGTTTGCGTCTGCCATTGGAAAGCCCCAGTATGAGTATGCCCCATTCTCTAGGAGTCTTCGCGTTGTTGGCCTTGAGATTATTCCAATATTTGGTCGGTTGATGATGTTTCTGGCTAATCCTTTAAGTCTGGATGTGTGACCGCTTCCTTTTTTGAAGTGGAGATCCACAAGATGGTCCATGCTATAATGGTTTCAATGGTGTTTGTTGAGGTGATTCTTTAGATTTCTTATCACATCAGATCGGCCAAGTTGTAATCCAGTTCTTATCGTTGCCTTGCCTGCCAGTGTGTCTGCTCTCTCATTTCCTTTGACACTTGCATGTCATGGGCATCACATCCAAATGAGTCTTTCAAACGGAAGGCCGCACAATACTTCATAGAGTCAGTCGGTATCATGGCCTGTTGAGTTCGAAGCTGGTCTGTGGATAAGAGTCAGTTGGAGTGCTTGTATTACTGCTTCAAACTCCTTCTCAACGCCCATCTTGCGCCCAATTTGAGAAAATAATTGATCGCTCGTTCTTCGTTTCCATTGTTTATCTTGCCTGAAGAGACCTAAGAGGTCAAAACGCGTCGTGTTTTGTCCTGCAATTTGTCGGATTTACTTTAAATTCCTCCTTTTTTCTACCTCATTGTTAGACTTTGAGTTTGATAGAGGTGTTTGAAGTGGTCAGGATATTCCTTCCTTCGTTTCTCTGAGTTCTGATAAATGGCACACAAGCTGTATATTATCTTCTGGCTGTCCCATCCACGATTTTTGACGTCCTAGACGAGCCCTTTTTGTTTCCTTGACTGCCACATGAAGTAGGTTTTGGGTAAATTCAAGGGCTCTAAAATGTGCCTTCACCTGCTCTGGCTTGTGCCTGGCCTGCAACGAAGGAAGGTCAAGCGAGTAACGAATAGTTTAATCGGTGTGTCCTTTGTAGTTCCCAAGGCACTACTTCATTTTCAGTTCTTTCTGACTGAAAAAAGATTGCACCCAGTGTTGTGAGCCCCAATTCATTATCAACAACACTGAGTACAACTGCATGATGCGGTCAACAGAGATGGCGTTGTACAGCGCTCTTGGCTGTCATTGTTTTCATGGCAGACAGGCCCTTTCTTGCATTTAAGTACAATAATCTCAACATGTTTTGTAAAGTCAGCATTCTAGCCTGTGAACTGATTTGATTTTTATTCAATTGAAGGAAACTGGTGAGGGTAATTTTTCTGATGTCTTGTTGAGAGTGCAGACCAGTGTCAGGGTTTTTGTAGAGTCGATGATGATAACCCAGTTTCTTGCCACCAATGACTAATGTTGTACAGTTGCTGCTAGGCTGCTTTCGTTCTTTCTCTAGCGAGCGGAAAGGAACATCCAGGCTTATGACAACCACCGAGGCATATCTCTCCTTTCTATAGCAGGAAAGATACTTTGCCAGTATTCTGCTGAACCACCTTATAACACACCTTGAGCAAGAGCTTTTGTCTGAGAGCCAGTGCGGCTTCAGAAAGGACAGAAGAACCATTGATGTGGTATTTGCTGCTAGACAGCTCAAAGAAAAATGTCAGGTACAAAATGCCGATCTGTTCTCCACCTATGTCGACCTGACCGAGGCCTTCGATACTGTCAATAGAGAGAGCCTGTGGAAGATCGTGACCAAATACGGTTGCCCACCGAAATTCATCTCTATGGTGCGACAATTCCATGATAGCATGCAGGCCCAAATCCAGGACAACGGAGAAACATCTAGCCCATTTCCAGTCTCAAATGGCATAAAGCAAGGCTGTGTTTTGGCGCCCAGTCTGTTTAGCATTATGTTCTCTGCAATGCTGACTGACGACTTCAGAGAAGGAAATGTAGGCATTGATATCAGATTCAGAACAGATGGAAAGCTGTTTAACCGCAAAAGGCTCCAGGCAAAATCTAAGGTTATGACAGACATCATCAGGGACTTTCTGTTCGCTTATGCCAGCCTCTCAATGCTGGCTCAGAAATTAACATGCAATCCAGCGTTAACAAGTTCTCCTGCGCCAATTTCAGTCTCACCATAAATATAAAACAGACGGAAGTTCTGTATCAACCCGCAACAGGCAGACCCTAAGATGAGCTTAACATCACAAAGGTGTGAGACTCGCTGCGGTGAGTACATTCACCTACCTTTGCAGCACACTGTCCCAGAACGTCACCATCGACGATATAGTGAGGATCAAAATTGCAAAAGCAAGTGCAACCTTTGGCAGATTACACATCAATGTTTGGAATAGGAGTGGTATCAGTCTAAAGACCAAGCTGAAGGTGTACAGGGCAGTTTTTCTTCCCAGACTCTCCTACGCATGTGAAACATGGACAGTATACCAACGGCATGCCAAGAAGCTGAAACCGTTCCAAACAACCTCTTTCAGAAGATGGTTATACATAAACTGGCAGGACAAAATCCCAGGCACAGAGGTGCTCGACCAAGCAGACCTGCCAAGCATCCACACCATCCTGTTGCTGTCTTAGCTTCGATGGGCACGTCATATAGCTCGCATGCCAGACCACCGCCTACCCATGAGAGTCTTTGGTGAGCTGCAACAAGGAAAGCGTTCCCATGGAGGTCAGAAGAAACGCTTCAAAAACACTCTCAAAACATCCTTGAAAGTGTTTAACATCAACCCTGATACATGGGAACAAACTGCTATGGATTGAGCTAGATGGAACTGCTCTATCCACAAAGGTGCCAGTTCATGTAAAGAAAGGAGGATAGCTGTAGCAAGGAAAGCCCGTGCCAGCAAACAAGAGCAGGTCTCATACATTCCCTCTCCACACATTCCAGGCATGCATCGGCTTGATCAGCCACCTGCATATCAACAGATCAGTTCACCCACCCTCAACCCCAAGATGACTGAAGTGGTTCTCGTCGACTCGACGGACGAACAACAACAGCATTCTTTGACATTTTGTAGATCAGACCGTCATCTGCTAGTGTCAAGAATTGAACAGTTCTGTTTCTATTGAGGTCTGCAAGGCATTTAGTGTAATTATGTACAAAACAGGGGTGGGGTGGGAAGAGGGAGGGGGGAACCTTGAAGTAATCCCATAGAGAGTTTATGAGGTTCACACTTCCATTCTCCAAATCGTAGGATGACTATCCGCTCCCGAACTGCTGCTGCAATCAAGCATGTAAGTGTCCTGGATACTCCATTACCAATGAGTAATAACACGAGGAGCGAAAACTGGACTTAAATGTATGCATCTTCCAGGTCTGTTTCTTCTGCTAATGTTTCTTCCTTTCTTTGGAATTTTTCTTATACTTCATATGCAAAAGTGGCCACGTTTGTCCCATGTTCTTTTACCTGCTCTGTGGTCTCCTTGTTTTGGAGGGAGGAGTTTCAAGATCCTTTGCGCGTTTTCTTGCTATGATACGCTGCATGTTTTTTTTTGTTGTTTTGTTTTTTTTTTACAAAAAAGTTTTACTGTATTATCTAACAGTAACATAATGAATTTAACAGATGAAACATAGCTCTTGATGCATTGTTATAAAGGCGTTTCTAGGCTATGTTGGATTTATTGTTTTACATGAAGTGAACGCCTGAATAAGGGGGGGGGGGGGGGGGGGGGGGGGAATCTGTTATGTCTTCCATTGTAGCAGAACCTCAGAACACTTCAGATTTTACTCATTGAGAAGACAACGATTTTTGTTTTAGCTACACTGATTCTTAGATCCCAGTTTTTACAGAAATCAGACATAGCATCTAACACTTTTTGCGGACGTTCTACTGTTTCTGCACAAACAGTTGTGTCAATCTGCATACAATAACAAAAATATTTTTAGCATAACTTATTGATCATGCTCTCCCCAGCCAAGATCTCTAGCTTTTTGTTCTAGTGCACCAAGTCCACACATTTCTCTGGATATGCACGCCTGCAGGTCATTCAAGCACACAGCAAATAACAAAGGTAAAAAAAAAAAAAAAAAATTGTGTCCCTGGCGGACGCCTGTCTAGCACTGAAAAGAATCCGAACACTGCTCCACCCCTTTCCCGAATTTGACAGAAATGAAACCCGTTATCATCAGCGTTAAAAAGCCTTTTCCACAGAAAGACTATGTTTATACAATCAATTGCCTTCTCATAATCAGTGAACTGGATGAACTTTTTAGTTGTTGTTGACAGGAAGTAGTCTGATTCAGTGACTAATAGGGGCCTAAATTTACGTAGTCAATAGTGGAATGTCTAGCAAGGAAAGCTCATACGCCTATAGCATATTATTGAATTCTGTTGAATTCGTGCTTTAAGAAAATGTTTAGCCTGTCATTTATTAGGTTCATAAACAGTTCACCAAAGCAGCGGAACAAGGATATTTCTCTATTGTTTCTTAGGTCACGCACACTACCGTGGAAACACGGCAGATTATGTTTGTTTTTAATCTAGTAGGTCTGAAAATTTAGGGTGTGGCTTACTGTATGTCTCCTAATCATTTGATTAATTACTGTCGTGCACCCCGTGAGAGAGAGAGAGAGAGAGAGAGAGAAGAGAGAGAGAGAGAGAGAGAGAGAGAGAGAGAGAACGATCGAACGAACGAAAAGAAGGTTGCCTGGCACTTTTGGCGGATGCAGCAGACAAGAAGGAAGGACAGAAAAAAATATATATTAAAAAAAGTATTGTTGATTCTAGGGTGAGTGTGAGATTTGTGAACATATTTGATAACTTACGATACAAGATTTTTTTTTTTGCTTGCGATTTAAAATTCTGAATTACTTTTGCTCCTGATCAGTATCATTTCCAATTTCTGCCCTGTTCACACACTCGATAGGTAGGATGTGGATCCTGTGATCAACTATAAAGTAGGCCTAAAAATGTATCTGTTACTAATCTAGCTGTCTTGTCTTTCAAGGACAAGCACCCTGTAGTTGGCAGCCCCTTTTCGGCCCTTGACGCCCACGTTTTGATACCCCGACGACCCCCTCTCGGCCCTTGGTGTGGTGTCCGCCACCATGATAGGTAGATTTTTCTTAAAAAAAAAAAAAAGAAAAGAAAAGAAAAGAAGACGTTTTGACAATTGAGATTTGGCAACTGTGTGCCTATAGTGATTTATGTATGTGGGGCGGGGTCAGCAACTAGTGACCTAGAAGGAAAAAAAAAGAAGTAAAAATGATATTAATGTAAGCTTGTTATGAAATGTTTTGAAATAAATTTGTTATATTGTGAGGTGGATTGTGTGTGTTGAACAAAGAAAAAATGAGAGATTAAAATCTCCACGCGCAAAGAGTAAGGCGCAAAAGAAAGGGGAAAATATTTTCTTGTTTTTCCGGGGAAGTAGACTATTGTAAGTGATTGATCACACTTGACTGGGTCTTTTTCAGAACAACTATAGAATTTGAAGATTGGTGGTAAAGACCGAAACAAAAAGGGGGGTCAAAAGGAAACAAAAACAATACACAACGTTTCGACTCTTAGAGTCTTTTTCAAGTGACATGAAACTGAGGACACAGGAATTGTTTCAACAAATTTGAAGTGACAAGAACTCAAACACACACACACACACACACACACACACACACACACACACACACACACACACACACACACACAAAGGGGGAGGGGGTGGGGGCTGGGTAGACTCTTGAAAAAGACTCTAAGAGTCGAAACGTTGTGTATTGTTTTTGTTTCCTTTTGACCCCCCTTTTGTTTCGGTCTTTACCACCAATCTTCAAATTATATAGTTATTGTAAGTGATATTTACTGAGTTCTTCCAGCGATGCCAAGTACCTCGGTGTCACCATCTCCACCGACATCAGGTGGAAGAAACATACCAACAACGTCGCCACGAAAGCCAGCAAGACCCTTGGCTTCCTGCGACGTAACCTAAAGGTCGGCTCCATTTCCATCAAAGACCAAGCCTACAAGACCATGGTGCGCCCCCAGCTGGAATACGCGTGCGAAGTTTGGGATCCGCACACTGACAACAACATACAGTCCCTCAAGAAGATCCAGAAGAGGGCTGCCCGCTGGGTAGTAAACTGCTACCGCCAAACATCGAGCGTGGGAGAAATGCTTGACCAGCTGAGATGGACATCACAGGAAGATCGGCGAAAAAGAACCCGCCTGACAACACTGTACAAGTACCACCGTGGTGACATCATGATCGAGACCAACCATGCGCCAAGACTCCTGAAGGCTGGATACGCCACTCGGCACTTTCATGAACACCAGTACGCCATGGAGTCCAGCTGCAGAAACTACCGGAAACACTCCTTCTTCCCCCGCACCACCAAGGAGTTCAATAAGCTCCCACCTGAAGCAATTCAATCAGCCTCGGTGGTGGACTTTCAGTCCTACCTCTGATTCCACAGTCGAGTGAGTGTGTCTTTGTCTCTGTAGGTCAAGGATCTTTTGATAATACCTAGCATCTTATTAGCTTTAGTGATGGCATTTCTAATATGTCTGTCGAACTTCAGTCTATAGTCAAAAGTCACCCCAAGGTCTTTCTCCTCCTCACTTTTCTCTAACGTTACAGATTCACTATCATTCTTTATGTTGTAATTGTAATTAGGGTTTTTATTTCCATAATAAACTACTTTACATTTACTTGCATTAAAGTAGAGGTTCCAGGTGTTACTCCAATCTATCAATCTATCCAAATCCCTCTGTAATTCATCTTTATTATTGGTAGTATTATAGATTTTTGTATCATCTGCAAATATTTTACAATTGCATTCAATCTCATTGGGTAAATCATTTATGAATATGGTAAACAATATTGGACCCAGTATACTTCCCTGGGGAATTCCGCTCAGCACCTGAGTTTCTCTTGAGAAGGCCTCTCCCACTCTCACCTTTTGTACTCTATTTTTGAAGAATCCTTCAACCCATTGTAAAACATTACCCGTAATACCATAAGATTGCATTTTGAGTAAGAGCCGTTCATGAGGTACCGAATCAAAGGCTTTTTTAAAATCTAGGTATATCACATCAAAGTTATTTCCATCATCAATCATTGAGGTGAAATCTTCCATAACTTCTAGTAGATTGGTTACACATGATCTATTCTGTCTGAAACCATGTTGATTTTTAGAGTAAAGTGCCATATCATTCATGTGATTGACAATAGAATCTCTAATAAATGACTCCAGTACTTTACATAAGATGCAAGTTAAGCTTACAGGCCGATAATTATCTGAACCACTCTTTTTGCCTTTTTAAAAAAAAATAAAGCTGTCACATTTGCTGTGCGCCAATCTTTCGGAACTGTTCCTGTGTTAACTGACTTGTTGAATAAGATACTAAGTAGTCTTGATAATTCCATCTTAAGTTCTTTTAAAACATAGGGTGCCAATCCATCAGGTCCAAATGCTTTATTAGTTTTTAAATTACTCAGCTTATCTTGGAGCCGGAATAGCTCAGTTGGTAGAGCGCCTGACTCGTAATCTTGGTGATCACGGGGTTGCGGGTTCGAATCTCTGCCGGGGCGTTTCGGTACAGGGGGATTTTTCCCTCGGAGTTAACATTAGTTCTGACTCCATTTCCCATACAGTCCTTCGAATGAGACTATAAACCGAGGTTCCGTGTGTGAACGCACGCATAATATCTTGCACACACGTAAAATCCCATCACCAACTTTCGGAAGAGTAGGCCAGTTTGGCCGTTGGTATGGATGACACGTTACACACAGCATGCACCCTGCGTAAGAAATGAAAAAAAAAAAAGAATGAAGGAAGTAAAGAAACTGAGTGAACGATATTGACTGGATGACACGGGAAACGACTGAATGAAGCGCCAGCTGGCAGCTCTTCAGTCGGCACTACCCAGGTAGGCAGCCCGTTGTGTAAACGAGTGTTGATGAATAAGTGCAAATGGTGGATGTAAGCGCATTGAGTTGTGTAACAAGAAATGCGCTATATAAGTATTATACATTATTATTATTATTATTATCTTGTATCGCTTCAGGTGTTATGATTACTTCTGTTAATGTAATATCATTAGATCTAGAACCCACTTCTATATTTGGTTAAGTTCTCTTTTGTAAAAACACTTGTGAAAAAGTCATTCAATATATTAGCTTTCTCCTCATTTGTTTCTGCAATGTTACCATCATCTTTACATAGTGGTCCTATGGAAGAGTACTTGGGTACTTTGTCTTACATGCCTCCAGAAGCTCTTTGGGTTTTCCCTACATTCTTTTGCTATTTTTCTTTCATAATTCTGTTTAGCTTTTCTTATTTCTCTTGTACATTCATTTCTAGTTTTTAAGTACTTTTGATAATCAATATCGTCTTGTGAATTTAAGTGTTTTTTTTTTTTTTTTTATACAAATGGTACTTCTTTTTTATTTTTCTCAAAACATGTTTTGACATCCACTGTGGTTTTATACTCTTTCCTGCCTTAATGTTCTTTTTCTTCGGGATATTTTCTTCCATTAGCTCATGAAGTTTATCCTTTATGATTTTCCAACATTCTTCAGTATCAACATTATCCAATTTTGACAAGTCAATTTCTTTCAGCTCTTCTCTCATTCTATCATAATTTCCTCTGTGATACATGTATCTATAATTCTT
The DNA here is from genome assembly GCA_033310375.1 of Conus canariensis. NCBI lineage: Eukaryota > Metazoa > Mollusca > Gastropoda > Neogastropoda > Conidae > Conus > Conus canariensis. Next base: position 99,656,703 of record CM065716.1, read on the forward strand.
ATCTTCCTTTGGTATTTCTAAATTTATGTACATATGAAATATCAATACATCATGGTCACTTTTTCCAATTGGGCTAAGATGTTCAATGTCTGATATTAAGTCTTCATCGTTTATTAAAATCAGATCATCTAAAGTTGGCCTTTGTCCATCCCTCTTCCTAGTAGGTTTGCAAACACACTGAATCAAATATGCATATGTGATACACTCAATGAATTCATTTTCATAGCCACTAGCTCCTTCACTTAGCCAGTCAATATTTGGTAGGTTAAAATCTCCAACTGTGCAAAAATGGTCAAAATTTTGAATTATTTGTTGTCTAAGAAGTTGTAGTAATTTATTCTTATTATCATGTCCTGTATTTGGGCTGTTGTAAATACAGCCAACGAGTACTTTCTTTTTCTCTTTTGTAACAAATTTTCACCATACACTCTCATCGAAAGTCTCATTATTCAATTCCTCACAAGGTTGTGAACATAAACTTTCCTTTACATATATTGCTGTACCCAACAGTGGCTTGGCATTTATATAACAGTCGAATCCAGGGATGTGGTACTCGGCTATATTAATCTCCTTTTGGTTTTTTGCTTTAATTTCTGTTAATCCAATAATATTAGCCCTCTTATCCTCGATTAATGAAATAAGTTCAGATTTTTTTTATTCAGAAGACTATCCAAATTTGTATAAAGCACTGTACAACCATTCTTTTCTGTACAAGTTTGATCCTTTGAACTCACTTTAAAACTATTTACATTAAAACTATTTACATTCTTTTGTCTAGTCAGTCAATGTGCCCCATTTCCCTGTCCTGAACTTTCACCTGTTTTGTTCTCTGAGGACACTGGCTTTCTCTTGACAATCTTTCCCGTTCTGTAGTTTATTGTCCAGTCTTCTTTCTTTTTGTCCTCTAGGTCTTTCCTCAGCTGTCTCTGTTTCTGTCTTTGTAGTGGGGTCAGGTCAGGGTTGAAGTAGATTTTGTCTGTGTGTCTTCTACCGTCATTGAGTTTGTAGTAGTTCTTCATGATCTTGTCTCTGGCAGCTTCAGACTTTGCTTTGATGCGGATCAACCTTGGTCGGTCTGTCTTTTTGCCAAGTCTCACAAGGTTTTCTATGTCAGTCTCTTTCAGGTCAGAGTCAATAACATCCATTTACTGGCATAGGCGCGACGGTGGGGGTGCGCAGCGCGATAGTATTATCGGCTTCTGGCTTTTGCCAGAGCCGACTTGAAACTGTCGACTGACTTTTGGTGGACGATGTTATCGTCAATAAAGGTCAACCTTTAATATCTTTGCGATTCCATTGTGTTGCACACAAATATTAGTCTGCTAGAGGCTATCGCAGTTGTACTGGGGAGAGAGCACATTCCATCATACATGAGAGATTATATGAGAGATCTGTGTGAGAGAGGGGAGGGGAGTGTGGACCAACCCTAGTAGTTCTGCTGGGCGACAACTTGGGAAGTGGGGGTGGGGACAGTTTCGGCTGCGACACCGCCCGATGCTTACTCGACTGCTTCTCGGACAGCCGATTCAAAGAAAAAGAGAGAGAGAGAGAGAGAGAGAGAGAAAGGACAAGTGTGGGAGAGTTCTGGCTGAGAGGCTGTGTGCAGTATCGGTGCTGATGATGCTCCATGTCTTCAGATGGTGCGGGGAAAAGTGAGCTTGGCCGGTCTTAACTGTGCGGCAAATGGCTCTAGCAGACGACTGCTGGTCCTGTCATCGCATTGGTTTGACAGTTGATGTGGTTTTGTTTATGCACGTGTCGTCGCTAGCCGGTTGCGTGCGCATTTGCATGATGCGCCTTTTTTTTTTTTTTTTTTCCCCCTCACCTCACGTGGGAATAGCACATTCAACGAGAGATCTTGTATTGATCTCTCGCTGTCTCCTTCTCAACCTCCCAACTTATTTCATGACTGACCGGGTTTGCTTGGTCATTGGCGTCGGAAAGCAACCTGTCGTCTAGTGAAGGATTTGTTTCCACAGATGGAGATTATTCACAAAGCAAACTCCCTTTGCTCAACGCTGCCTTAAATCAAAACCATCGCCGTAAGTCGCCAGAATCTTCAACTTGATGAAGGCGTGTCGTGGTTATCAATGTACCCCCAGTTATGAATGTCACTTGATAAACAGTTTTTAAGCAATTCCCAGAAAAATTATGACATTAAAACCACTGGCACACTATTTCAGTTGAATACAGAATCTACAACAAGAGGGCACCAGTTCAAACTAACAAAAAAAATTACTAAAACTTCAAAAGCAGCAAACTTTTTCACTAACAGAATTGTTAATACTTGGAATAACTTGCCAGTCAGTGTTGTTGAAGCAGAAACTGTTAATACTTTCAAAAACCGTCTTGATAAACACTGCGTACACCATATGTTTCAAACATATAATTATTGACTTTCATTGGTAAAAAATGTTAAAACCATGCATACTATGTGCTTTATAAAAGTATGAGAAAAAGACCAAAATATTTCCCTCAAAAACCTTATAATTTACTTTGAGCAGGCTAAAGGCTGGAAATGCCAAAGATGCCACTGATATGATGTGATATGAATAACATATGGCTCTGCAACAGCACCAAAATTTTTTGTCCTTAAGTAAACAAAAGAACAAAAGCCTTTATTCTTTTACAATAGGCATGGGTTACCGGAGACCCATGATGTACAGCAAGACTTTATTCCTTCACAAAAAGTATGGATCTCCGGAGAGCCACGATGTTTGGCTAGGCTTTATTCCTATACAAAGAGCATAGGTCCTTGAAGAGATCCACAACATGATGTAAACAAAATGTTAGGCGATGTACGGTGAATGATTAACCTCTCAGAGTTTGTGCCCTCACTAGTACAATTCTGGCACATATCTAGCCCTTCAGGTGTATAATTGTGTTTAGGTCTAGACCTAGGCAGTGAAAATTATTTTTATAGTGTCAGAAGACTATGCAAGCTAGATTCTTCCTCCTCTTCAGCTCTCTTTACTCACAATTTTTTTTTTAAGCAAATGTCTTTCTTCTTCTTTCTTAACTGTCCACTTTCAAGCAGTTGAAGATTCTGAAACAAATGTCAAGTTTATGCATACATTTTTGTTTTCAGTTATGGGGAAAGAAGTTGTTCTGCCTACCTTTCAACTCTGCCACAGGCATGGGGAATTGGGAAACCTAAGTTAACACCCTAATCCAATAGCCTAACCCTTACCCTTTGCACCACCACTTTACAGATTGGAAGTCCATAAACAATAAATTTGCATAAAAGGTATGAATGGAATCTGATTTGAAAAGCCTTGTTTGAAAGATGTATGAAGTGAAAATGGAGAGGCAGTCTTGACATTTGCCCAATTTTTGTATGTTATTTCTGTAGCTCTAGTAGTGCAACCAGTATTAACATATTTTGTTCTTTTACAGATCGTGTTGACCTAAACAGCAGGTGATGCTGATCTTTTAAATTGTACAATAATGGTTACACAGCCATAGTTAAGAGAAGATAATCTATGGATGGAAAGAAGCTCAAAAATTAAAGTTAGAAAAGATAACCAGTGGATGAAAAAAAAAATCTAAAGTATTTGTTAAGATTCTTTCCGTCAGTGGCTTATCTTATGTACATGGGGCTACTGTCTAAGTAAAAATATGACTTACCTTTAATAATGTTAAATTCTTTTTAAAAAAAATAGTCTCAGCATTTTCTTCCTATCAATCCACTTCCTCTCCATTGCCTTTTTCTCCCTTCTACTTTTTTGTGTCTTGCTCCTCATCCACTATTCTTCAAAACAAAACACAAATACAACTCTGCTTTACTTTTTTTTTCATGAATTTTGAAAGGACACTGTCATATCCTTATATGCCTGGTATGTAATAGTCATGGAAAGCTAAGAGTTGTAGGCATGCAGATTCAGATATTTGTTCATTTTTGGTTGCAGATGTTGTTGCGGCAGCTATTCAAGACCTCATCTTTGCTGTTGGGCAGTCGTGGTTTCAGTTACTGCCATGCCATTATAAGAGAGCTTCCACACAGCTTTGCTGCGCATGCCATCAAATCAAATGCTTCTCAACTGATATCCCAGGAACGTGCGAAACAGCAGTGGAAGAACTATAAAGAAACACTGGAGTCCTGTGGATTGAAGGTCACCGCCCTTCCAGCGGAGGAAAGGAATCCAGACTGTGTTTTTGTTGAGGACACAGTGGTAGTGATTGGACAGAAGGCATGTTTGACGCAGCCTGGGCATCCTATGAGAAGGAATGAGGTAATTATTGTCACTGCCATGGTGAATTAAGATGGCAGAGCTACTTTTTTTTTTGTTCTGTTCTTCCTTATCTGTTGTTTTGTTCTGTTCTTTCTTATCTGATTATGTGGCTGAAAGTTATGTGTCGTGTTGTAGTAAGACTTGTGACAATAGTATACTAGCAGGTGTGTTCTTAGTAGGTGTTATGTACATGATAGCTTGCATATAGAGCCAGGTTTCATGGACTATGTAAGCTTTGCAACTTATGTGTCCTTTGACTCTGAATACATTTTTCGTAATGCTTGATGAAGTTGTTCATGGTCAATATTGTTTTGCAGCCCTAAAACTGATAGTTTTTGTATTAAAAAAAGGTCATTCTATCAAAACTTTCTTTTTATTCATAAATGGATGGTGTATCATGCGTGTTTTTATAAAGTAAATTTCAATATCAGGCATGTCGATTTCATCTCAATGTTGTAAACAGCTCATTCTTTAATAGTTGTATAAATTTGGTAAGTATCATTTTGTTGTCATTTCTCATTTTCTCTAGCTTTTGATCTCTGCTTTGAGAGAAAACATCCTAAATCATAGCTACATTTAAACCTTTCAGTTAGGTCCTCATGTTAATAATGTTGACAAAAATATGTAATGTGTGTGTGTGTGGTGTGTGTGTGTGTGTGTGTGTGTGTGTGTGTGTGTGTGTGTTGGTAGGCAGAAGCAGTAAGAAAATGTCTTCAAATCCTTGGTTTGGAAATCCAGGAGCTTGATGACCCAACAGCCCAACTGGAAGGTGGTGATGTTCTTTTTACAGGTAGCCTGTGCCTTCAGCATTTGATATGCTTTGCAGACTGTTAGAGAAAGCAGAGAGGCAAAGGAACACTACCTTTAGACATTTTGTCATGCAGAGATATATCTCAAATTTCGTTGCAGGTATTATTTTGATGATCAGGAAGAAAAAAAAGGGAAGGGTTAAAAATTAAACAACAAAATTTTGAGTGTACTTTCTTATTTATTCAGTTTTAGATTGTGCAGCTACACATGGATTTAACTCATGGGTTTTATAAGATGCAATGATTCCAACAACACACTCCCCTCACTTTTTACTGTGTGATTATGAACAAAACTGTTAAAAGCATATTGATTTTTCAGTCTAAAAAAAACTACACTTCTATGACATCTTGATGTTTCAGAGTTTTGAGAACATTACTTGAATTTTCTTGAGTGAGATGTAATTCCTGCCTGCATGAAGAGTTGAGAAATCACCTATGAAACTAAATTGCATCTCAGTATAAGCTTGGCTAGACTAACATAGTTGATAAGTGAAAACAGTTACAACCTAGATGGTTTTAACTTAGGACAGCTACATGAAAATGAGACGGCATAAATTCCAAATGGTAGTTCGCCTGGGTGCTGATCACTGTAAATTACAAACATGGAAAACAAAGTCTACACAAAGGCAGACTTATTTTCTCACTGTCATATATTGTGTTTGGGTCGTTAAAGCTTTTCTTGGGTTTGCTCTTTTTTGTTTGTTTTGTTTTGTTTTCTGGAGGGAGGACAGAGGGGATGTTAAGACATTCCTTTCAGTATGGTATCCGTGTCTAAACAGGTCAAGAGATCTTTGTTGGTCAGAGTACCCGCACCAACAAAGCAGGGGCAGAGAGCCTTCAGCGTGTGTTTCCTGAGATCCCGGTGACCAGGATACCTATTGTGAAAAGCTTGCACTTGAAGAGTGTGGCTACCCTGGCCCAGGATGGGCTCATCCTTGTCGGTGGCGACGGAGATGGTCTGACGGTACTGAAGGTAAGATGCATTTGCTCTGCCGTGGAGGACTTTGCTGCCATTTCCAGGGTCAAAATAGTGTGTACGGTGTGTGTGTGTGTGTGTGTGTGTGTGTGTGTGTGTGTGTGTGTGTGTGCTCTGCAGTGGAGCAGTTAGCTGCTGTGTCCAGGGTCAAAATAGTGTGTGTGTGTGTGTGTGTTCGTGTGTATGGTGTGTGTGTGTGTGTGTGTGTGTGTGTATGCGTGCGTATGTGTGTCCTTGTTTACTCTTAACCACTTTAAACCATAAACAAATACAAAAACAATATCAGCATCTGTTCTCTCTCTCTCTTTTCATGTCATTTCCTAATTTTTTTTCATTGGTTGTAATTTTGAGTGGCTATCACCTTGACGTTTGTTTTCCTTAAGATCTGAAGACCTGTTTGCCTGTAATGTTGACTATCCTTTGTCAGTGAAGTCTGGTGGTACCTTCATTACAGCTCTTGTGTCTCCTGCTGTAAACTGTCTTGTGTGTCACTACCACTCTTTCAGTTGCTTAATCTTAACATGGCGGAAACAGAATCACTGGGCCACAAACAAAGTAACAAATTACAAAACAAACACAAGGCCTTTCCAAGTACTGAGTCTTCTTCAGGCGTGACAAACAACATTCAAAACTATGAAAACAAGGGATAAAGAGACGGTCACCTATCTGTTCAATGTGGGTGAAAAATTTGGTCTTGGATGAACAAAAGTTCAGCTTCTGCTTTGGTTTTGCTCTTGTTTTAAGTTCCTCCTGCCGTCGTCACCCCACTTGGAAACCTTTTGTGCCCTGTCTGTGGCATTCTTTCATATCACTTGTCCAGGTTCCTTCTACACAATCGCATGCAAGCACGTCTTGTCAGAGTTTTTGCACCATCAGTCTGCAAAGAGACACCCTACCAGAGAAGATAGTACACTTCAGTTGGTTTTTTTTTTGTAAAAAGTGGTATCCAGTGGTGGGCAGTCATTGTCTGGTTTTTTTTTTTTTTTGTTTGTTTTTTGGGAAGGAGGGGGGGGGGGGGGGGGAGAGTACACCACCAATGGTGTGGGTGTGTCACAATAATTGTGGAAAACTGTTAGAAAGTGGCTGAAAATGGGGATTTTTTTGGTTAGACTTTTAACCCATCCCATCATGTTAACTTTTTAGAAAAATAAGTCATCATGCTCCCATAAGGATGAACAAGTCTGGAGACAGAATGTGCTTCAGTGTTAAAGAGTTAAAATGAGCACTGATAACAAAACATTGTTCCCAGAGAAAATAACAAGAAATGATTTGGGAACAATAATTATAGATTTCTAAATGAAAAAAAATTCCAACAATTTTTTTCCCCATTTTTTTTTTGTACAGTTCATGAAGAACAACTGTTACACACCCACTAGGGAGTGTTTGACACAAAACCCCCTTTGATCATCAACGTGGCAAAGACAAAATCATAGATTAACTACACAATAAAAACCAAAAACCTCCCATGACACTTTGCTTCAACAACACAGTGCCCAATACCATTTCCACTTTGTAAGTGTTGACAAATTCTCGCTGCAGTTGACACTTTGAAACATATTTTAAAAAGTATCTATGAGAACTCCACCGAACAACGTGGACAAACGAATCACAAGACAAAACGGGGTGCGTTTTGACCTCATAGGTTTTTTTCAGGCAAAATAAACAACACTCAGGACAATGAAAATGTATAAAGAGCAATCACGTATCCTTGTCAAATTGAAGCAGGATGGGTGTTGAATCATTCACAAAATGTTCGTTTTCATCATGGCTGCCACCCTAATTCAGGAGTACAAGTTACAATCCACACAAATTTCACTTCCACTATCACCATGACATGGATGTACAACTAGCAGTTCACAAAAATATTTCTTCAAGGAGTGACAACTGGCTGTTCATAATGCTTTCACCATTGGTTGGTACATAATGTCAATGTTTGAAACATCGCTCAAAATGATAATAATCATAAGCACTCTGTGCACACTGGTTTCACTTTCTTTCTGCCGCAAATGGCTAGGTCCCACACTCGCAACAATTTTTACCTCCTATAGGTTGGGGCTGCAAGTTTTGTTTATCACCTTTTAGTTGAAAGAATGTAGAACTTGAACCTTTGAATTGCTCCTCTTCAAACCAGAGAGGAGTGGGCTGACCCCCAGCTTGTGCACTTACACTTTGTCCCATCTGGACTGGTGACTATCACTCCAGTCAAGGGCTGGTTCTGCTTAGATAGAAAAGGCCTGAAAACAACTCAAACATCTTTTGATTCTTAATAATTCTTATGTTATTTTGTTTTCTTTCATTATCTTTGTTTGATGCATATATCAAACTTTCACATAAGCTTTGGCTTGAGAACAGAAGCATTCTTTCGTGATACAACATTTACAGAAAAGTTGCTTGAGAACAGAAGCATTCTTTCGTGATACAACATTTACAGAAAAGTTGCACAGTCAGCATGGAATATCGTTGATTTTAAAGTATAATTTTCTCAAATATGTTCACACAATTCAGAATGAGTTTTGAAAAGTTCACCGACACTGAAAGTAGAAAAATTATTTAAGAAAGATTCCAACATGTGAAGCCTCTGTGAGTCTTACACAGGTCAGTTGAAGCATTTTGGAGTTGTGATGCTTTCAGTTAACCCCAGCTTTCAGTTAACCCCAGCTTACATCCTTCCACACCTGTATTAGGACTACTGGGCTGGATTCAAGTTAAGCCAATAGCCTGTTTAAAGGGTCACAGCGTCTTAAGAGAACGTGACATTATGAATGTATTTACCATCTGCTCATGACCAGCTGTCCGGTTCTTAGTTCTGCGATGGCATCAACATGAATACTGGTCCAGGAGGTCGGCAAGGGTTTTTGTTCTCTGTACAGGTTCTTCAGGAAGCAGCAAGAGGGGAGTACCAGGTTGTTCACTTGGAGAAAGAGTTGTCAGCTAATGTCCTCTTTATCAACGGGAAGGTGGTGACCAGGACAGAGAAAGAACTTGGAAGTGACTTTAAGGTATTTGTGTTTTGTGTGTACAGCCGTGTGTTCATGTACAAGCATGTATGCATGTGTATGTGTGTATCTGTATGTGTGGAGTGTAGAGTGTGTATGCATGCCAGTGCTACTCTGATAATGTGCTTCAGTGATAGTTGCATGTAACCTGCTTGAATGCTTGAAACCTCAAGCAATTTTTTAGACAGGTAGACTGGTATCTGGATTGGTATTTCTCATATTCTGAATGCTCGTGTTTTCTGACCAGTTCTCCATGTGACTGTCTCCATTTTACTGGGATATAGTAGCGAAGAAGCATAAGGGAACAGCCCTGTCATGTAGTCTCAAACTAGAATTGATCTCTGCATCATGGTCATCTTATTCCTTATCTTAAAATGTATAACATAAATCATGTTCTTTCTGTGTGTCAGTCTGTTGGTTTTTGCTCCTTTTACAAATCCAGTTTTCAGTTGATTTTCTCCAAGTTTGGTTGGGTGACTCAGCATACTGGGTAGATCAAGATCAAGCCACTTTTGTGCAAGGCAATTGCTTTATTTGTGTTTTTAATGTGATAATATGGCAAAGCAAAATGATATTTTGGGATTCCAAGCCAGTTGAAGACAAATATAGGGAAAGGAGAGAAATGGGAGGAGGATAGAAAGTGGGCAATAAGGGTGACAGGATAAGAGAGAAGAACGTCAAGATTTGATGCAGATCTAAAGAGAGGTAGGAAGGGGAAAGGAGGAGGGGAGAACAAGGGGAAGGAGGAGGAATAGGAAAGGGAGACTGGGGATGGTGGGGAAGCATTGGAGGTGGAAGGGATGGAACGAGAGGAACAGCATTTGTTGAGAAAAAAAAAAAGTATTTGAAGGTGGTCATTCATGTTATGACCTTACAGCGCCAAATTTTGGTTTAGCTGAGAATTTGATGTAAGCTATCTTTTTCATAATCATATGCAATCTCATTGAAAGGAGGAACTGTGATGTAGCCCTGAGCATAGATAGTGAGGTCTCCTCAACAGAAGAGAGAATTTGATCGTAATATAATCGCTGCCCAGAAATACAAGTGCCGTAAGTCTGAAAATCAAATTTTACAGGAGATGAACAAAATACAAGATATTCTGCGAGCTGAGTTATGGTACAAGTATTTTGATTACAGCATGTTTATTTTTAGGATAATGTGATTGGGACTTGGCTACATTATGCCCCTTGGCCTGCTCTTATAGTATACCAAAAATCTCAAAAATGCAAAAAATTTGAGTTACGGCAGTTGTGTTTCCGGGCAGCGATATGTCTCTGTTAAAATCATTGTCAGTTGGATCAGCTTTTATCTGCAGTGAGTGTGCTGTGCGTGTTAAAACACAATGGTCAGAGCTGAACAGCACTGAGTTGATTCAGCACCTGTGCAGGGTTTCCTGTAGTGGGTGGCCCCAAGACAATCTAACATTGATTGCTCCACATGGAGTGATGCCTCTGGAAGTGGGGCAGAGTGAACCCAACTGTGGCTGTGCATGGGTGAATGTTTGCAAATCCTCCCTTTGGAAGAGAATGGTTGGGAAAAAAAAAAAGGGGGGGGGGGGGGGGGACTGAAAAATAAGTACAGAACAATGTCATTTTAAATATCCATAATAGTTTTAAAATGCAAAAGAAAAGGTATTTCCCCACAATTTAAAGAATGTTTTGGATTTTGAATTTTGGATGTGATCGTTTGAGTAGCCATGGTATGCTGGTCAGGGAATATCAACATTAAAGTGGATTGGGTGTTCCATTATACACAAATGAATGAAATACGTCAGAACTTTGAGGATGTTCTGAAGATTTGCAATAGGAAAAAAAAACATAACGTCAACGAAATGAAGTGTATGTTCTTTGCTGGTATGTTTCAGAAGCTGACCTCCAGACTGACTGTTCCTTGGATAGACGTAGAATTTGATGAGCTGTACAAAGCTGATGGCTGTCTGACCTGTTGCTCGGTCCTTTGTTAAAGCTGCATAAGAGTGTTATAAAGTGATTATTTCTTGTTCTTGGGAAACTGCCTCTTGTTATGAAATGCATATCCTGTGACTGATCTTGTAGACACACAAGAAAGTGTAAGGACACATGAAGGAAATGGACTGCATGTTTTTATGAGTTCTGCTTGAGTTTCTGTCTACAGTGCCATGACAGCAAGAATGGTGGAGAGTGTTGACTGCTCATCATGTGAATACTAAAGAGTCAAAATTCTTTTGTTTTTTTAAAATTGATTTTGACCACCCAAAAGTGCTTGCATGCTTGTTCATGACGGTGGTGGACTTAATCTTGAAATATAAGCAGATCATGTGCATTAAATATGTTTTCATTTCTTCTTGCTTTCTTTTCCATTTATCAAGCAAGGCTGTACATGATTGAGTCAGCAATTGTAGGCGTAAAAAGAGGTAGCCACATATTGTGTGACTGAGCCACATATTGTGTGACTGACTTATTTTGCGCAAATTTATAATCAAGTTCTGGACAGTTGGTGATTCATGGATTAAATTTATTTTGCAGTACACATGAATTGTGTTGATTTTATGTTTGCAAGAGATATACAATCATTACTGTTCTTTATTCCACAAATCAAATTGATGGTGTATACACATCTAATAATAACAGCTTAATCCTGTTCATGGCTAATGCACTTACCATGCTGTATGCAGACCAAATTTACGGTAAAATGTCAAAATTCTTTCTGTGTTATTCTTAGCCTTCCACACTTGCCAACGAAGACAAGATAATGAAAGTTTATATCAGTGTTAAGAAAATCTTTTAAAGCAAACAAACTAAAACTGCTTAATATGGCACACATGACCTCATCCTGTGTTCATTATCTTATTTACTTGTGTGAAGGCTTGACCGTATCTGAGAACAAAAACTTCTCTGCATGTGCACACACACATACACACACACATGCACACGCATGCACACACAACACGCATGCACGCACAACACACACACACACGCACGCACGCACGCACGCGTGCACACATGCACATGCACTTGCGTACATATATAATGAAAGCCCTCAAACTGCATATTTGCTGTTGACACACCTCATGAGCGTGAACAAAAATGAAACGACTTACTGCGGTGAAGACTGAGAGAAGACAGAGTGAGATAACGGGCAAGAATCCCCTAAATTTTAGAAAGAAGAAGAGATCATGGTATGCATAAGAGAAGGAAAAAAAGGACTCATGGTTGCTGGGTTTTGCCTTGAAGTCTGAATTGGTAAGATTATCTGCTCCAATTTCCATTAATTCAACCTGTCAGCATCAAATCAACCGATTGCACAGTATTCCTTGTATTAACTTGTCAAGCGATAGAACATGCTGCCCATAGTGACCACGTTTCACCATTTTGCAGAACATGTGTTAAGCCTACACAGAAATTTAGAGGTTTATTTCATTAACAAGAGGGAATAGAAAGAAACGAACAACACTGATGTTGGTATCATGCTATGCTTTATTGCTCTTTGGAACAACGGACAAAGCCCTCTGAAATTCACGTTTTTGGTTTAACCCTTTTTCTCATTCTACTGCGTTCTTCAAGATTTGTATGCTTCCATAGTAGTTTTATTGATTTGGAGTTTTAAGAGAAAAAAAACAGAAGCAACTCCTGATGGTCTTATGATGTCAAAGCAACCTAGCGGCATATATGATTATGGTCAGGAATCATAAAACTATTTCCGTTTGAAGTGTGCCCTGTTGTTAGCGGAGAGACAGAGCTCCATTACATGCCATCTTTAGTCACAAAAATGTTAGCAGAGACAGAATTCCATTGCATGCCATCTTTAGTCACAAAAATGTTATCAGAGACAGAGTTCCAGTGCATGCCATCTTTAGTCACAAAAATGTTATCAGTTAGTGGGTGTACCACACTGAGTTACTCCAGCATCATGTGACGGAGTCTCCTTACATCTCAGATCTTTACTGTCAGGAATGGAAAATAAAACAATCAGTTGAAATGGTCAGACAGACGATGTGTGGCTCTGCTTCACAGGATGCTAGTCCATCATCTTCAAAGACTCCCGTTGTATTTATGATAAGCACAGCACAGATTATGTGTCAGCTCTGTGATTATCTCTCTCTCTGCTATCATTTAATGAGCTTGCACATCCTTCTGTGGTCCCACTTGTACATACTCATGCATGTGAGCACACACTCTTGCAAGCACGCACATAAGTACACAAATGCTCATGCACACACACACATACTCCTGCAGACTGACCTCGCTGAATACACATACGCATGCACACAGAAACACATTCACATACACAGAGCACACACACACACACACACACACTCGCACACACACACACACACATTCAATGGACCATGCATGGAGTTTCCAAGTGATTTCCATGCATTTTGAAATCTTGGATGCGGCATTCTTATGTTGATCAACTGTGATTCCTCAATATTGGCTTCCTCCGCTTTTGAGATCATTTTGATCATCCCCCATCACCTACAGTGTGAAGCAACAGGTAGAAGATTTGAGAACGTTTTATCTTGGCGGTTGGCATTAATTTTGTTTAGCCTCCATGCTAATTGATAAAGCTACATGACCTGCACGTGTGAGACATGCGTATTAGTTTCTGTCTTTCCCGTGATTACAGTGAAGGGGGAAGGGAACGTAGAAACAGGGGATGAGGAGGTGGTGGAGAGAGGGGCCTGGCTTTAGCGCTATGCTCTCAGATAAGAAACGGCTGGGAAGGGAACAAAGAGTGGAGGTACGCACGGCTGAGTTTCAGCCCCCATTGTCTGTGCAGTGCGTTCAGCTTCCTTCAAAAGAAAGCCCTACAGATGGTGGGAAGAGGGGGCGAGGTGAGGGGTGAGGTGGGGTGGAATTAATGTAGAGTAGAGAGAGGGGGGGGGGGGAGGGGGTTAGAACAGTGAGGGGTAGAGACCGAGACTTGATGTAGATTAGTAATCTTTATTACCGTTTGTCAGACAAAGGGAGACAGAAAGAGAGAGGGGTGGAAGGTGGGGGAGGAGAAGGGGTCTGAGGATGGTGTGGCTATCAATTGCCATGTCACACCTACAACAGAAAGTGTAATCCCCCCCCCCTTCCCCCCTCACCTCTCTCTCTTTCACATACAAACACATACAGTCATGCGCATAAGCACAAAGAAGAACACCCCCCCAACAAAAAGCAGAATGATTAGGAAGCTTTGACAGCAGGAAGTCTCAAGAGAAGAAATCCCCATCACGCAAGTGTTTTGGTCCAGAAGGTCATACACAGTAAAGGGGCTGGGCCACATCCAGGTCATGACTCCTAGATGCCCTTTTGCTGTCAGATTTCCTTTTTCTCCCCTAGTGCTTCTCTGATTTGAACCAGCAATTTCTGGATGGGTGGGTATCTCGTGGCGTTTCTAGACACATGTTGTGAGACACCAGTTCTAAATTGGGAAATCTAAGCCTCATGGCGTTCTTTTTTGTTCCTCCCCAACCAGATCCAACTGAACTCCTTTTAGCTGCCTCTGTCATTGCCTTCAGGGTTCGGGTCCTCTTCTTATCAGAAACACCAAACTGTTTCACGAAATCATAGGCTGATGAGCCTACAAACTCCCTTGCTCCAACCTCTTTGGCAATGACTTGTGTTTGGAAGCCAGATTTCCTCAAGGTGCTTGCTTGACTGGTACACTTCTCAGGCTTGTAGATCTATGCTTGCTCCGTTCTGGTCATGGCACTGTGAGTTCAATCGGAATCAATTGCTTTGATGAACCTGATTGGAGCACAGCATCGGGTCTCATGCCACTCTTCCTAAAGATATCTGGACACCAGTTTTCCCATCTTGAAAGGTCTGCACAACCAGTCATCCACTCCAATTCCATGCAGACAAGGAGATAGTGGTCACCTGTTATTTGTGACCAAGGGACTGTAAGGAGAGAGTGATACAACGAAAATAAAGCATGAGCAAGAGCACCGTCTTCCACTGATAATAATCTCCATCAACTGTTTGTCCTCTAGCATGTTGGAAAATTCCAAAGGCATGCAGTCTTGGTGCCATTGTGAACAAAAAATGGAGCTGAAAAGAAACAAAAAAAACATTACCAGTCTTGCCCAACAACACAACGTTCTACACTGATCAAACTAAAAATGCAATTTTGCTATTAGTATCAATTAATCTCTTTAAAGCGCGCCTGCATGTGCGTGTATGCGTGCGTGCTTGTGTGTGTGTGTGTGTGTGTGTGTGTGTGTGAACGCATACATGTGCGCGCACCAACACACACTCATACACATGGCGAGAAACGTATCATAACATTCATGGTTGATGACGAGATCAGATCACAGCAGCTATACTGTCTAGGCATACAGGGAAAATATCAAGTGATAAATGTTTACGTTAATGATTAGCTGATATAGAGACGCTGTATTTGCCTACTGAATGAATCACAATGTCCCAGACATCCATCCATAGAGTGATCGCCCTCAATGAGTTGATGATTCTACCAGTTTTGTTTGTGTGTTTCTTCTTAGGGTCTGTGCCGTTGGTGATCAGGACGCCGGAGAAAACAAAAAGTTAGGCCTAGTGATCCCAGGGCATAGACCCAGCTACTGTGAAGAGCAGCCGACCTGGCCGGAGGCACTGTCAGTTATCTATTTCTCAGTTGGTTTGGTTCTTGAGAAACAAAGAGAGTTGTCATTTGCATTGCAATGGTGCTCTGCAAAACGAGAAGGCTAGTTTTGATGTGATAGCTATGGTTGTTTGGGTTTTTGACGTTCATGTTTAAGTAATCTGCATACTTATCACAGAGATGTCAGTGTCTTCAACAGCCATAGATTAGTCACAAATGTGAATGAATAATGGATGAAGGCTGAGCTGTCCTCCTCAGAGAGAGAAAGAATTGCAATAAAGAAACAGGCTGAGAATATTGCACCGTTTGCAGACAAGACAGTCTACCCCCTCCTTCTTTAAATAAAAATATTCAATGCCAAACAATTAAACGTTTGAGCATTTGGGTAAATGTTTTGATTTATTTGAACACTGGCAGGAAAATGGCCTTTATAAGCACGGCGTGGGTACTTTTAATTTGATCGCATTTGTTTTTGTCCAACGTTGCAAACCTCATTACGAATTTGAAATCGAATGTGGCTTTACGTCCGTCCAATGCTTGTCGTGGTTTTTGCTTGTTCGATTTTGTTTTGTTTTTTGATGAAAAAATGACATAAAAACAGCGTCTGCTTGTGGTTGGTAGTTTCTATTTCTGATTTAAATACACAGTTGTTGCGTCCCTTTGTTTTCTTCAGTAAAATACAGTTAATATCACTTAATGAAAAGGAAAGTTCACCACACATTAAATAGGGGAAAAAAAACTTTTATCTATATATTAATTCACTTATTCGTTGAATGTACAAAGATATTTCACCCCTCCCCCCCCCCCACCGGAAGCAACCAATAGGACGGGGGAATGAAAATCACTCCGAAAATGCCAACAACTATAAACATTTCCGGTCATGCCATACTCGCTACTGTGTGAGTCAAAATCTTAAATTAAAAAGGAAAATACTGCATATATACTTCTTATGCGGATATAACCAACATTTCCAGTAACTGACAACACAAAGGCCGGGAGAAGGTAAATATTCAATGTGATCCTACAGAGACGGATGAGGTGCTCTTAGTGAATGACAGACACTGACTGAGCCGACTGACTTGCTCAGTTCTGTCACCAGTGGGAGTGTTTGACTAGTCACTAGTGTATCTTTTGTCCGGCTCGCTTGTCATTTGAGTGCACAGTTTGTTGATCTGGAATGAGACTTGTCTGCATCTTTATTATAACGCTCACATACGAGAATCATGATCAAGCAATCGCTGATTATTTAGTCATCCGCTGTACAATCAGCAGATTAACATTACTCTCTCCCCTCTCTCTCTCATGTGCACAGAACACACACACACACACACACCACACACAACACACACACACACACACACACGCACGCAGCACGCACATGCACACTACAATGCACAGTAATTTTTCTCAGAATCTTCAACTGGTTGAAGGTGGACATCAAAGAAAGAAGAAGAAGGACTACACACACCTGCGTACTGTTTACAATTCTGAAAACAATTCACATGACTATGAATGCCACATGACACCAGCTGACCTAGTGAAAAATTCAACTTGGAAAACTGTTGCTTTAGTGACTGAATGGGATTCATTATAATTTAGAATGAACTTGAAGCACAGAGAAATGACAGAACTTAGAAGTCATGTGTTCCTAACTCCAGAGGAGGTCTGATAAATGAAAGCAATGATTTTACATACTAACATAGATGCCTCATGGGTTTCATCATATGTCATGACAATTCTATGATAATGGCATCACATATATGCATTCATTGCTACTATTACTATGATGATAGTGACTGAATTGGAGCACAGAAAAGCAGTAGTAGTGTGTTTTGTCAGTGCGTTACCACTAGCAGATTTTACGTTTTGATGCTTTTTTGGTGGATGAGGTGTGTGTTAATGTGACTTCAGGCAGAAGATGGTTGAAGTATTTCTGTATGAGTGAAGATGGTTGGTAAATAAAACAGCGATATTTTCATTTTTTCTTCAGACATAGTTTCACATTTTCATTTTGTCAATTAAGAAGAGAGAAGCAAAATTCATTTATTCTATTGTGATTATTTGACAAAGTAATGTTTAGATTTTGTACACTTGAAATGGCTTTTTTTCCAATTAAAGAGAGGGGGATAATGTGTTTCTTGCCCAGGACAGATTTTTTGAGCACATTATGATTTTTAGTACATCTGACACATACACATACATATAATACAGTGTACTAACATAACTCTATGAAATGTAATTTAACTTTTAAGATTGGATACTGAACACACAAAATGACCAGAAAATCAATAAAAGTGGATGCTTACATTCTTGGTCTTTGAATCAGTCCTTATATTAGTTTCATTGTGAAATAAATTACTTAAGTGGAAGTTACATTTCATTTCACATTATCTGGTAATAGACAGTGGTAAAAGTAGGTGGTGCTCTGTCTTATTCTCTTCATAGAACTTTCTCATTTTATTATGTTCAGATAAAAGGACATAATCCAAACTCAAATTTGACAGAAAACACCAGTGTGGCTTATCGTAGTGTGAAAAATAATTCATGTAACAGCGCTCTGAATTTCATATTGCATAATAATTGCCATTCTGTTTCCAATCTGTGTGTTTATTATGTAATGTCCATTGTCGTTTATTACTTAAGTAACAGCTCTGGATAGAACCTGTTTTGTGTTTAGTTGGGAAAACAGTGTGCGAATATGTGCCTTGGGTGGAATTTGAACCTGAACATTTACTGACATTACATTTTATTCTTCCAAATAGCAGAACTATAATGAAAAGCATCCATAATCAAGAGCTACACTCAGTTTTTCAAGTACAAAGGACAAGATTTGGGCTAATCAGTTTCCAGAGGAACAATTTCAACAGTATCTGGATTTAGCAGTGCTTATCATGGCTTCAGTGATTCAAAGTAATCTTCAGATCTAATAAAGTGAATGAGTATTTAGACTTTCAGTAGCATAGCCAGTCATAGTGTCATGAAAACAGTATCCCAAGTGAGGACACACATGGCATTCACCAAGTCAAGTATTCATTGTTTGAGGATTTTGTCAATGTTGCATACACTGATACAGACACTTCAAAGATAAATACTGTGCACATTCATCCTGCAAACAACCTGTAAATGTCATCATGTAAAAGCACATTCGGGTGTGTAAGTCAGCAACAGATAAAAAAAAATGAAATCTGGATTCAAATTTTCTCATAACTTTGTGCAGTTGTTGTTTTTATTGTTGTTTTTTTCATTTTTTCATTTTTTAAGGTAATAAATTGTTTTGTTTAATATTTGTTCCATGTTTTTGAAGTTGGGTTGAGTTATAGAGTTGATTCATGTTATGTTTATTTTCTTTTTTTTTTAATTTCTCATTTACATATCAGGATACCTGCTCATGATTGTGTAATAGATACAAACACATATATGTAAGTAATAGATGAATAAATATAATTAGATCAAGCAAATTAAATCTCTTTCTGTCTGTTTAAGACTGACAGCATTATACATGCATAAAAAAAAGAGAAAGAAACTGATCAACTATCTAATGCACATGGTGCAGATCTATACATATACTTCCTCAAACAGTGGAATAAACCTGACTTATATAATGTCCAAGGAAACTGTCATCTCTTGACATGATCTGACCTGAAGTTAGCTCAGATCATTCCATGACCTTGCTCCACTTGTCGGCAATTGGCCATGATCTGATCTTACAAATTATACCACTGATAGTGACAGCTGAGTTGATGTACTTGGCCTGAGGTTGTATGTCTGTCCTGTAATGTTAGTATTGTTATCTTTGGAAGACCACTATGACTATATCAAATAAAGGCCAGCCTTGAAGGAGCTTGAAGAAATGGAACTATGAAGCCATGAGGTGTGCAAGAATTTAACATTAAATATTCAGAACTTGTAGAGGCTGTATACCATTTTATAAGTGGCTTAAGGGTTAGGGGGTGACAAAATGAGGTTTGGAGTTGAAGAGAACTGGCTGAGTGGATCTTAGAAAAATGATTAGTAGACAGTTTGAAGCCATTCATTCTTTTCTCTTAGAGCTACTGGTGATAGAGGCAAATACTTTTTAATCTGCTACAAACTCTAAATACTTTGGTAACAAGTTACATTCAATTGCGACATTCTGAAGCTTGAAAGATATAGTAAAACTGAAGTTGCTGGAAAGATAAAAATCAGTATACAAAAATTATACTTGGAGTGCTACTTGACAAAAATGAAAAGTGTGTACATGTACATCTTCATTCCTGTGAAAGTGTGGAGACAAACCATTTGAAGACAGTATCTTCTATTCATTTCAGTTCTGCAGGTCTGGTTTTTTTTATTGTTATAATCATCACATCATACATTTATTGTTACTATTTTTTATTTGCTTTTTTGTTTTGTTTAACGATGTGCTATTTTTTGTATGTAATTTTAGTTAGAACTCACCAGTTGTGTTCCTGTCTGTTGTTTTGAGATCTCTGTGCTTGCACATCAGATCCCACTTATTTGTTGGGTAAATTTCATGTTTATTTTGTAAAATTCACATTGGAAAAAAAAGATTTAGAGCTCCTCCCACTTTCCCCTGAATTTCGTATGACTGTCTTACAGTTCCAGGAGACTGAAATAGAGACCCCCTCTCCCCTGCCCCTTCACCTGAGAAAAAAACCCCAACAACCATGGTTTAAAAAGGAAAGAAAAAGAAAAAGAAATGAAAGAAAGAAAGAAAGAAAGAAAAAGATAATAAAAAAAATGTCTGGATTGAAGAACAGGGGAATGTTTAATTTTTGCATTGACGAGTCTTGTTTTTCTGTTTCAGTAAATGTTTAAGTGGGTGCCATTGAAATTAGAAGTACAAATATATGTATGTTTTATTCATGCATGTCTCTGTTGTATTATGCTTGCAAGCAAACTGGCGCAAAGAAATATGTGTCGTTATGAACAGACAGACAAAGCCTAACAGGGTTTTAGGGTTTTTTGTTTTTAAAAAAATTTTTTTTTAAACTATCATAAAGAAAATGAAAAGAAAAGGGGAAAAAAAAGAAGGTCAGAAGAAATGTATCACATGAACAATTTTGTTAATGAGGTAGAATATTCACGTGGTGTTGAGTTTGAATGTTTTTATAATCCACTAACACATAAGTGAGAGAATGATAGAGAGAGAGAGAGAGAGAGAGAGAGAGAGAGAGAATGTTGTATGTGCTGTGCATTGAAAAGCCCCAAAGACGAGAGAAGATTGCTCACAGAAATAGATATATGTTTGATACACTTACGGTCAGCTGATACTGATGTTCATCAAAGCAGCAGTCACATGGCTGATGTGATTCTTCTCGATTTGCATTACAGTTTACATCTCCATCCCAGTGTGAATACATTTCCAGTTTATAGCAAGCAGAAGGAAAAAAATTGCTTTTTTTTTTTTTGGTCCAGTACAAATCTGTAAAGTTGATGTGGTGTTGGGCCATGCCAGTGGTTTGGGAGCATGGATGTTGTAATCATGCTGCTCTGACATGCAAGATTCAGTTACGATTGTAGTGAATATCACTAATCATCGTTCTGTTTTTGAAGTAAAATTTAGAGTTTACAGATGAAGTTATAATGATTTACTTTTGATACTTAATTGTTTCATGTTCTGAATCCAAGAGTGGGCGTTTAAGTAGTTTGTCTTGTGGTGAAACTTACTTTGTTTCATGAATAAGAAAGCAAAACAGGAAGTCAAATATGAATATGAAAAAGGAACGTAAGAAGATTACTGATTAGTCTTGTGACTACAAGTGTATACAACAAGGACACATGATGATAGTGTCGTGACCAGGTCAGTGTGAGTCTGTTACTGTTATTCAGTGTCTTGGTGTCTGAGATTTTTTTGTGTGTGTGTGTGGTGGTTATTGCTGATTTGTTAATTCATTCATTGACAATGACATACACATGATACTGATTTACTTTTTGAATGTGTGTGACATCATTGATTTTAGAGCGTATTCAGACTAACTGTTCTCAAAGTCGGCCAAGGACAAACTTTCGATAGAGATTTATAGACCTGGTAGAATTTTTGATTGCAAAAGATATAACAAAATAGGTTGATAGGACTGTGTGTGTGTGTGTGTGTGTGTGTGTGTGTGTGTGTGTGTGTGTGTGTGTGTGTGTGCCTGTGTGCGTGCATATGTGTTTGTGTGTGTATGTGTGTGTGTGTGTGTATGCATGTATACATCACATGTGTGTGTACATTTGTGTGTACATTTGTGTGTGCGTATGTGCAAATGTGTGTGTGTACATGAGTGTGTGAATGCCTACCTTAAATTGTGTGCAAGTTGTATATATGCACGTTGTTGTGCATTCATGGTTATGTGCATTTCAGCTTCAGAACATGTTTTATTTCCGCAGCTTAGAGAAAGAATGAAGCAGAGTAGGTGAGACTCAGAGGCAGACTGGAAGTCTTGACAAGAAGAAGACCATGACAAAGCTGACCCAAGCTTGGAGGTCATCTCAACATCAGTGTCATCCGTCACATCCAGTCACTGGACGTCTGCCCATCTGCCTTACCTGACTATAGGCATGAAGACACTGAAGCAACGCATCTCCCAGATCTACTACACACACGGACTGTTCTGTGCCAGTCACCCTTGGCCCATACTTATCACTGTCTGCTGCATCATTTTGTTAACATGGTGGGTCTCCTTGCGCCTCAGTTAGGTTTTTGCTGTAGAAAGTGATAAGGATTTGACTGAGGCAGAAAGGGAATTGAAGGGGAACAGAAAACTGGAAATTAAAGGGAAGCTGAAAAATTGGAATTGAAGGGAAACTGAAAACCGAAACTCTTCATGGGGATGCCAGACATTATATAAGTACAGATAGCTCTGCAGACTTCTGGAAGATTTGCACTGGAACTTCCTTTTTTTCTGCCACCCTCAGCCTTTTTTTTTCATTTTTGTCTTTCTTTATGGTCTTCTGTTCTTTTTTGTTCTTTTCTTTCTGCATTTGTCCACCATTTGCCTGTCTTGTTCTGGAACCCTTTTACACTTAAAAGAAAATCTGAATACAAATTCTGACATGCCAGCCTTCTGTTTTTGCTGTAATAATCTGATGACTAAGTGGCAAGAGTTATACATGCTGTCCAGAGTGGACAAAAGCTGTCTGTTCTGCTGTGTATGTCTGCCCATATGGCTTTTATGTATTTTCTGTGGCATTTTATTTTTGTTTTCTTCTTCTTCTTGTTTTTCGTCTTCTTCTTCATCTTCTTCTCCTCCTCCTTCCTTTTTTTTTCTTAAAATTTTTTCCCCCATGTTTTCTAACCTGGAAGTGACAAGTCAAGAAAAATGCTTATGAGTCTTACAGCCCTGAGAAGGCTGTATGTGTTTGGCTGATCTACAGTTATAAAACCTGTAAACTAGCAAACCAAAACTGGCAGTGCATTTGATCAGTTTGTTTTCAGTCCGCAAGATCTGAATTTAACCCCAGTGTTGGCAGGAAAATCAGTTCACAGTACTCTTCTGCAGAATAGGTGTGAATGTACTGCAGCCTGGCTGCTAAGTCTGTGTTTAGTCGACCATTGCTGGAACTTTTTCCTGCCTGAAAAATGCAGTGCTGGCAGTCACATCACTGTTGATTTGACCAGTCTTCGCAGAGCAGCCCGTTTCCTGTTCCTTACTGCTGAACTGCTGTGTGTTGAGAAAGGTGGTCCATTTTCAGTTCACCACAGGTGACTGGGTTTGTTAAAGTGATCTGTTTCGTTTCATCCTAAGCCTTGATGTAGTTACACCCACTTGGCTGTGTAATCTGCGTTTAGTTTGTTACTGTTGCATTTGCCCATGTATGAAAAGGGAAATAGTTTTCATTTGTTTGCTGCTGAATTCTGCTCTGGCCTAGACAGTGTATTTTGTTCTTAGTGTGTCAGTGCTGACTTTACTTGTGCCTACAAATGCAGTCTCTGTCAGCCTTTGCTGAGAATACTCTCTATCTGAATGATGCATTTTGTTTTTAGCTCACCACTGCTGAATTTGCCCCTGCCCGGCAATGCCCCCCTGGAGTACAGGACAGGCAAGGCAGGCTACTCTGTGCCATCCAGGGTGTATACCCCACCCACCAGCAATGGGTCAAAGGAGGACCTCAAACGGCCCAGATGGGTCAGTGTTATTTATTTATTTTTTTTTGGTCCTAACTTCAAGTTTCTGTTTACGACGTGAAGGGCACTGTCTTCTTGTCGAGCAGAGGATGTAGAGTGTTGTGTTGGCAAGAGAGAAATCTGTTTGTTCTGTTTGGATGGTTTGCTTGTGTTTAGCTCATGTTATGTGTGTGTGTGTGTGTGTGTGTGTGTGTGTGTGTGTGTGTGTGTGTGTGTGTGTGCAAGTGAGTGAGTGTGTGTTTGTGTGTGTGTGTGTTTGTGTGTGTGTGGTGTGCGTGTGCGTGTGTGTTCATGTGTGTGTGTGTGTGTGTGCATGCATGCGCATGTGCTTATGTCTGTTTGCACATGTGTCTATGGTTTTGAAACACATGTTCCCCCCCCCCCCCCCCCCCCCCAAATTAAAACAAGAAATTATATTCATTAATGCTCTTTGATCTGGCTGTTTCAGTATGTTGGAGCACCTGTAGGCTACATACAGCAAATAGTTGTGAAGTCGGTGGTGACACCATGGCAACACCAGCAGATGATTGCAGGTGACGCCTTTCGGGCGCCCCTGGCAACTGTGTTTGATATTCTGAGTCAGCTGGAGAAATTTCAGCTTCAGACAAGGTCAGATTTGAGTGAGATGAGCTGGTTGTTGGACCACACACTTGTATGACTATATAGATGCAGGGGCACATGCTTACCTACACATACATGCACACAATGCCACAGTCTCGCTCTCTTTCTCTCTCTCTCTTTCTCTCACTCTTTTTATCACACACATGCTCACACACACATACACAGATGCTCACACAAACACACTTGTATACATACACGCACGCACACGCACACAGACACACACACACACAACACACAACACACACACACACACACACACACACACACCAGAATGTCAAACACACGCACACACATATGTATATAACGGTGACGCGCACAAACTTGTATATCACACATGCAAATGGTGATGATCATACTTGCAGACACATATACTTGTATACACATACAGACACATGCACATGCTGATGTCTGTTGAAGTGAAAGTTCATTTCTTCTGTGTATTCCGAGTATTTTACATATATTTTGTAAACTTCTTTCGTTCCCATTTTCGGTCTAGAACTGCACAATCGTATAACAGAAGTAAAACTGAACTGTATGCATGTATAATCTATTTTTGGAGTTTAATTGGGATGAGAATGACGACGAAAAGCAGGAAAAAGAAAGAGAAATGTTGGGAAAGTTATGAAGATGCATTTTGCTTTCTTTTGTTTCCCCATCTGTGTAATCATCATTCACTGTTTACCTATCCTTGAGATCGACACAAATAAGTATGGAAAAGAAAGAGATTTTGGGAAAGATAAGAAGCATTTTGCCTTTCTTTTGTTTTCCCATCTGTGTAATCATCATTTTCTGTTTACCTATCCTTATATTTGTCATACTGTATTTTACTGGGATGAAGAAGCACTTTGCTTTCTTTTGTTTTCCCATCTGTGTAATCATCATTCTGGGTTTACCCATCCCTATATTTGTCACACTAGTATCTTTCACTATCCCAGTATCAGTATCGAGTTACCCACTATTCCCCCATCCCAGTATTCTGTTGTCCTTTGTTCCTCCATTTCTGTCACCCTTCAGTTCCCCACCCCAATATTTTGCAGCTGTTTATTTTGCCTATCCCAGTTTATTCTCAGTCATTATTTCCCCTTCCTGATACTGTTTGTCACCCTTTATTCCATTGTCCTAGTAGTCTGTCAGTCTTTATTTCCCGATCCTTGTATTCAGCCAACCTTTGTTTTTCTATCTGTACATATTGCCATCTTTTATTCCCCCATGTATTCTGCTATTTATTGTTTCACCGTCCCTGTATTCTGCTTCCCTTTGTTTCTTCATCCCTGTATATTGCTACCCTTTGTTTCCTGTGGCCCCATATTTTGCCTCCCTTTCTTTCCCCCATATTTGTATTCTGCTGCCCTTAATTCTCCCTGTGTCTGTGATCTGCCTTCTTTTATTCTCACCATCCCTTATTCTGCTTCTTTCTTTTTTTTTCCCCCCAATACTTCTGTTTGTCATTGTTTTAATAATTTCTGTAATCTTTTACCATTTCTTCCCATGTCACTGTATTCTACCCGTCTTTATTTCCCGATTCTTGTTTTCTGCCACCCTTTATTTCCAAGTTCATCATCTTACTATCTTGTCTATCGCAAATTCTGTCATTCCATTATTCTTCTATTGTATGTTCCTTAAACCAGTATTCCATTTCTCTGTATTTTTTCCATCTCATCTGCCTACTCTATTTTCCCATGCTATGTGTAAGTTTTCCCCCACATACAATTTGCAGGTCAATATAGATTTGCTCAGCAATCTGCTGACATCATACAGATCGTTACTGCTTTGTATTTTGTTAACAGAGATGGAGTTCAAACCTTGGAAGATACCTGTTTGCGCATATCTGAACCAGTGGCTACAGGCCACGTAAAGAATCTGCTACCACAGTACTCCTGTTTTGTTGTTTCGCCTGCCAATTTGTGGTTCAGGGATCATAAAAGGTCAGTTTGGCAAACCAAGCTGAATGTTTTGATTAGCGGATGGTGCAGATTCAAGATTTATTTAATGGGCCTGTCAACTCTCGTTAGGAAGTCCTTTTTTCTGTGTGTGTGTGTGTGTGTGTGTGTGTGTGTGTGTGTGTGTGTTTCCTTTTTCTTTAAAAAGATTTATTGGAGAGATAGTTTGTGAGTGGGGACGAAGAGAAATTGGGATGTAGGAGAGGGCTGGGCGAAGGTGAGGGAAGGAGGGAGGGGAGGGGAAGGCAAAGATTTGCATGAATACATGTATCTGTTTGTGTGCAATACAAATGTGGATTTTTTTTTGGTAAAAAGATACTTATGATTGGTGTTTCTCATGCAACACTGACATCCCCTCCCACACCCCATCTCACTTCCCCACCCCGCCTCCCTCCCACCAAACCATTCCAGGCTATTTTGTCCAGAGCTGCTACATGCTATGCTTTTTGGCACAGCGTGCTACAGTTTTGTTGACCAAGCTACACCATCACACTTTTCAGTGGAATACTACACCAGAAAACAAAAAACTGAAAAAAAGAGAAAGAATGCTTTGTGGACTTAGCAGCAGCTTAGACGGAACTGAGACAACATAGATCATTAAATCATTGATTTATTTCTTAACAACCAAAAAAAAAGCCAAGTCTGGTAAGGAGACGAAGAAAAAGCAGAAGAAAAACTGCTAAAGACGATAGTGACACTACTGCCTTATTGATTAGTTTCATTTTAGTTTTTAATTTTTTTTTTTTTGTAGGTCGAGTCAAAACTGTGCGATAACTAGCAAGATTTCCATCTTCATAGTCGGCCATCATGTTGTGCATGAAACAAATGTGAGAGCGCGTTTGAGACCAACTTGTTGCATCGCATATGAGTGCTACACTTAAACTTTGAATGCTACTCAAAAAAATGTCAAAATGCTACACTTTGTGCTTTTCAGACCTTGACAGCTGTGTCTGTCTGCCAGTTTTAATAATTTACATCCATCAGACTTTATATGCTTTCTTTGTTTGCATGCATTATGTTTACGTGGTGTATAGGAAGAAAGGTGGCAGAGTGGTTAAGACGTTCGCCTGCCAATCCAACGTGTGAGAAGTGCGTGGGTTCAAGCCCTGCCTTTCTCGCCCTTTCTTTCCCAGTTTGAATGACAAATCAAACTGAACGTCAAGTCCATCGGATGGGGACTATAAGCGAGTCGGACCCGTGTGCCTTCCTGGCCCCCTGCACACGTTAAAGAACCCACGGCAGTTGAAAATCGAAAAGAGCAGGGGGGTTCCCCGCTGCCCTGGCAAAATTGATGTAAAGTAAAGATAGCCGCCTGGTATTTCTTACCAAGCCACAAAAATTGTCACTTACTGTTGTCGTGTGCCATCGTGTACCGGTGGAAATGGAGGACACGTATAAAACATCGGATGCATCCTATGTGAGAAACTGGAGGAATAAATGAGATAAATGAAAATGAGTGACTGATGTTTGAATGGTACGGGAAACGACTGAATGAGTGCCAGTAGGCTGCTCTTCGGCCGGCTCTACCTGGGTAGGCAGCCCGTTGAGTGAGTGAGTGAGGTAGTGTGTTTATTGTAAAGACGCTTAGAGCTCGGTCTGTGACCGAGGATAGGCGCTATATAAATACCCAGTATAATGTAATAATAATAATAATACGTATGTGTGTTTGTATGTGTGCAGCTGTGCATGTGTTAGTTGAGACTGAATGTAAAATTATGCAGAACATTACGTTCTTAATTGGCTTTGTCCAGGTTTAGTAAAGACGGGGAAATCATCAACACAGTCTTTGGCAAGTATGGTCAGACAATTGAGACTCCTCCAACAATTAAAGGTAAGGTTGAAAAGAAAATTGTTTTATTTCTTGAAAATCTAAAAGTGTAGAAATTTGCATCATGGTGTTAATCATAGATAAATTTTGATGACAGTTTGCCATATGATGTTTATTTGTTATGGTTTGGTGCATGCTGTTTTGGGTCAGTTTCTGGTCGGCTTTCTTTTTGTGTTTTGTGCCTCTTCTACCTGCTACAAGCTAATGATAAACAAACAAAAAATACTGAGGTGGGTAGTAAGAAAGACAGAATCTTCATCCAACCAATGCAATGTCTGATACAAATGAAACAAGAAGAAATAATGCAAATTGAAATTAGAACGGAAACATTAACCAGGGTGTGCACACTAACGGAATACGTGTTATTTGCTAGTTTCAGGAAATAGGTTAAACAGGAAAAAAAATATATACAAAGAAAAAACAGTCAGATTTGATTTTCAACATAATTGTTACCTCTGTGTACAGATGTAAAACAAATGAAGAGCAGAGACAGATATGAAAAAAAAAGTTTGATTAGTTGGTCTGTCCCAACTTGGAATGAACTGCTGCTGCTGCTGCTGCTGCTGCTGCTGCTGTGTGTGTGTGTGTGTGTGTGTGTGTGTGTGTGTGTGTGTGTGTGTGTGTGTGTGTGTGGAAGTCGCCTATCCTTGTATTCTTCCACTATATATTTTCCCATACCTTAATTCTTCCACCCCTTAAATCCCATTTGGCGTCATATACTTTACCATGTCAGACCATAGCATTCAACGGCAGTTAGCCAGCTCTGTCAGGCCGAATTTTTTCCGTGGCCAATGCAGTCATAAGACAGTCACGTGATGTCACCCCACTTCCGGCCCCGGAAGAAGCCAGTGTCAACTTCCTATAAGTCATTCATCTTCGGCCTGCCGTCAAAGCAAGATAAGTCTTGTGCTCTGTCTCGCCTATACTTGCCTTTGTGTTAACTTTGCTGTGTTTTGTTCTATACTTGATTCAGTTGTGGCTTGCAAATGTGAGGCTCTTGGTGGGAGCGTATTTATCAAAAGATTTGTCTCTTTTACCGGCACTCTCGGGAGCGTATTTATTAAAAGATTTGTCTCTTTTACCGGCACTCCCGCGACTTTGTTACTCGCGATCGTCGGCACCGCTCGCCGGTCGTGTTCCCCCACCATATTGCCGAGCCTCGGGTTCAGCACGCATTTTGTGCTGGTTCCGGCTTGCACTAGACCCTGAGTATTTTTGCCGTGTGAGGCTCTTGGTGGGAGCGTATTTATTAAAAGATTTGTCTCTTTTACCGGCACTCTCGGGAGCGTATTTATTAAAGATTTGTCTCTTTTACCGGCACTCTCGCGACTTTGTTACTCGCGATCGTCGGCACCGCTCGCCGGTCGTGTTCCCCCACCATATTGCCGAGCCTCGGGTTCAGCACGCATTTTGTGCTGGTTCCGCATATTAAGGTTTAGGGCTCAATAACTATCACACCTGTACTCTTTACCCTTCACAGGTAGAACGTGTTCGAGTAAGGGTGTGTGACACTGATCTGCTTATTAAGATTTAGTGCCCAAGAACTATCACACCTATACACAGTGATACTCCACGTGTAGAGATTGCTATTAATAGCCATACCAGTCACACGACCGGTGGCGTGTACGGGTAGTTCGAGTTTTCAGTCGATCTCTCGAGCACTTTGCACGACACCACACGGACGATCGAGATTAATTGATTTTCTCGATCGGCCACCTTGTCTCCTCTTTGCGGTCGTGTGTTCCGGGTTTGCTCTATCCACCTGTGCCCAACATGGTGAAGGACACCGCCGGGTCGAGCCACTCCACTGCTCGGAGTTCGCTCAATTTCCCGGAGAACCCGCGGGTCGATTCCATCTCGGAGCAATCCGTTCGCACTGATGAACGTACGGTTCGGGTAGACAGAGACGACTTCTCCGCGGAAGGGACGCGTGATCTTCCTCGTCTACCAAACCGACGGACGCACGACCGCGGCGTCCCAAGGCTGATAGGCAAGCGGCCACCATTTCAAAATGCCTTTCATTTGATCTGCCTGCTAGTCTAAGGGCAAAGCTCCCCTCAAGGTGCTGCCCAGAAAGTCTAATGGCAAGGCTCCCCTCAAGGGGCCCGGCCGAGCAAAGACTAGCCAACGGAATTCGCCCTCCCCCACCCCTTCTCCATCGGCCAGCTTGCCCTCTAGCCTACGGACTCGCTCGGAGACTTCTAACTATCATGCTGAGTCACGCGAATCTCGGCCCCCGGGGCACCTTGCCGAGCCGCGGACCAGCACGGGTGACGGATCTGGGATGGAATCACCATCCGTCACTCGCCTTGATGAGTCACGTATCTCTTTTTCCCCCCAAATTGATACGTGCACTCATAGCGCTCGGCCCCACCGGGCACAGGTGCAGCCAACACCTGAGCTCGAGGAGCGCTTCGACTCCGGAAGCAGCCTTATGGTCACCCCGACGCACGACCTCGGTGGTGTCCATAATCCTGGGCGTGCGGGCACGCCGCGCCATGGGCCCGGCCGTGCCCATGCACAAGGACGGTCGACCTACCCCGATCGAACGTCACCTTCTTCCCTAGGGGTATTGGACGTTGGGGAACCGACCTTTCGGATCCCCATTTGGGCAACGTCCGCGGTCCCGCTCCTCCGGGGGGAGGATCTACCAGCGGGACCAAGGGTAACCTGACATATTCCTCCAGGGGGAGGAACACGGGACCGCATCCTGACCAATCCGCACTTTCGCGGGTTGGGGGCTCGACTTCCGCATCCTCCTCCATACCATTATGGCCCTCCCAGGCCCATTCCAAGGACGTGTATGGTGCAGTGCACAGACCTGGACGGGGACGACAGGCCACGGCCTCTCAAGCCCCCCCCCAACAGTGATTCAGGTTACCCGGGTCCCCGGGGACTTTCTGCCTACAAGAAGAAGAGGGTCTCGTGGCTACGACTCGGCGGATGTCTGACCTACGCATTCGCCCAACGCGCTGGTCAGACCTTGAGTGCGGCCTACCTACCATGGTTTTTCCCCAGGGCCGCCACAGCCCGTTTACCTCCCCGGGGACCGGTGGCTCTATGCCCCCGAGAGAGACCAGTGGCTTAACGCCAACACCCAGCACGACCAGCTACATGGTCGAATGTGGCACCCGGCCTCACTTACCTGGGTCGACCTTGGTCTCCCTCCTCGGGCGCTGTCCTATCGGCAGGACGATGTCCCGGCCGCCGATTATAGGGCCACCGGGGACACACTACAGGCACCCTTCGACTTACCTCCTGAAGACGGGTGCTATGAACCCTCTCAGGACCAGTACCTCCCTGAGGCGGACGATGACGAGGAGCTAGCCCCCACCTCATTGTACGATGTCCGCACGATAGAACGGTGGCGACCAGACCTCGTTAGGAGAGAGGCCGCACCCGCTGACGAATTTCTCTCCCTCTCCCCCGGCCCAGAGATCTAGACCAATCTACCCAAGAACCCCTCAGTCGCCTCCTTGTTTACGGACAATCCCGTGACCAGGGAGATGGGCATTTCCCAGTCGGACCGTCGGTTGATCCCCCACCTGCCCCCCCCTACTTCCGGCGCCATCTCCTTTAAGAACCTAAAGGAATGGGTCCGAGTAGCCAGGATGGGCATCCTCCACACCACGGCGGGACACACCTACTTGGACATGCCCCTTCAGCGAGCGGAGGCTCTATGGCCGGAGGACGATGGTGCCATCCCAGTACCGGGGGACCCGGGCTCTGAGGCGCACCAAGAGCCTGACCCTCGCTTGTTCAGCGATCCTTTCATGCGACACCTAGTTAACAGGATTTCGCATCACCTTTCGGCTGCGGCGGACAGCGCAGCCAGAAGCCACTTCAACTGCTTGTTGGTCGCGAGAGAGGCCGTGCTGGCGCGGACCTCTCTCTCCCCGACGCTTAAGGCAGCCCTGCGATGCATCCCGGGCCAGGTCCAGTCGCTCTTTGGCGACTACTCGGCTGACGTCATAGCACAAGCAGTTGAGGAACGCAAGCAGGCTGTGTCCTTTGCGCCCAGGCCACCGCCACGCCCTGCTAGACCCCCACTTCGTTCCTTCCCCAGGCACAGACCCTATCCCAGACAATCGCCTTCCCGCACCGCACGGCCCGCCAAGCGACCTAATCTTCTCCCAAGGCCTAAGCCAAAACCCCATCAGCAAAATTTTCGGTTAGGCCAACAGTCACGCTCCCGGAGCTGACTAGGGAGACAGCCCGAGGGGGACTTAGATCAGGTAGCACCCCCCCTCGCCCTATCCCCCACCCACCAGCCCAGACCCTCGCCCCCCCTGGCGGGCAGCCTCTCCCGGCATGCCCACCAGTGGAGACGCATACGCCTCACCCCTGGATAGTGGCGGTGCTACAGGAAGGGTTTCGCCTTCCTTGGGCCCACGAGCGTCCCCCCCCTCATGCTATCTCCCCCTCCCTCCCCCAACGAACCCTCCCCCGCCAAAGCAGAAGCTCTTCGCACGGAAGTCCAAGACCTCCTCAAAAGAGGGGCCATCTCGGAGATTTCCCACCCAAACCCCGGCTTCTACTCTTTGTGATCCCAAAAGCCTCGGGAGGATGGAGGCCCATTCTAGATTTTTCGCCCCTCAACAAGTTCCTCAGGCCCACCAAGTTCAAGATGGAGACCCCCACCCAGATCCGAGACTCCATCCATCATCGCGACTGGGCCACATCCGTAGACCTGAAGGACGCCTATTTTTCAGATCCTGATTCACCCGGCCCACAGACGATTCCTACGGTTCGTCTGGCAGACCCCGGAGAGGCCTGCACGCATAGTGGACCTCATCTCCTGCCTGTCACAGGCACCCCACACCTCGGCCAGAACCCTGTCCTCCCTCCTAGGAATGATGGAGTCCCTGTCTCCCCTCATTCCCCTGCGGCGGGTCCCCAAACGCCAACTTCAGAGGGAGTTCCGCCGACGTTTGTCACAGACCTCCGACCGCTGGGACCAGGTCATTCCCCTCGGACACTGGTTCATTTCGGCGACGGAGGAGCGGCTCACTCCAGCCACTCTCTCCACCGGGGTCCCCATCTCCCTCCCAACCCAACCCAACCACTGGAACTTTATACAGACGCCTCCAACTTGGGCTGGGGGGCCCACGTGGAGGACAGTCACGCCTCGGGGAGTGGGAGCTGGAAGCGGTCAGGCTAGCCCTTCTCCAACTCCAGCACAAGGTCGCGCACCGACTTGTTCTCCTCCTCACGGACAATACGTCGGTAGCTTGCTATGTCAACAAAGGGGGAGAGGCCCGCTCCATAGGCCTCTCCCTCAGAACAGAGGCCCTCCTTCGCTGGTGTCGCGCAACCATTGGTTTGTGCCCATGATCGACCTGTTTGCCACCAGCTTCAACCATCACCTGCCCCTGTACGTCTCTCCCGTTCCAGATCCCCAGGCGGATGCAGTCGACGCACTATCCCTCCCCGGGACGGGCCTACTGGCGTATGCCTTTCCCCCCTTCCCCATCCTACACAAGGTGATCAGGAAGGCAAGGCTGGAAAGACCCAGGCTGATCCTCGTAACGCCATGGTGGCCGACCCAGTCTTGGTTCCCGGACCCCAAGTCCCTCACCCACGTTCCCCCCCTCCGGCTCAGCCCTCGCTGGGACATGCTGAGACAACCCCGGTCAGGTCTTCCTCACTCCAATCCCAAGATGCTTCGCCTACACGCGTGGCTTCTATGCCAGCCCAACTGCGAACATCTGCATCTACCCCCCACTCGGAGAGACCCCAGTCCGTCCTAGACACACTAGCCGGGGCAGGGGCCTCTCAGGGATTACGGGACTTCGCCTCGGCATCTCGCAGAGCCAGCACCGAATCCCTCTACAACTACCGTTGGGAGAGATGGATAACCTGGTGCTCAGATAACTCTGTTCCCCATTACTGCCCCTCCAACATCCAAATAGGAAATTTCCTCTCCCACCTATCCTCTTCCCTTAAACTGTCGGCTGGCTCCATTCGGGGCTACAGATCAGCTATCTGCACTACCATTCGTCAACTGGGGGGCCCTTCTTTTGACAATGACTTTCTCCTCAGAGAGGTGTCTAGAGGAGTTGCTCTACGGGAAGCTCAGTCCCCTAGGCGCATTCCCCTCTGGGACCTTTTTACGGTCCTCGATGCCCTCAGAAAAACCCCTTTTGAACCCATTGCTTCTATTCCTTTTGACCTCCTCTCCTTTAAGACCACCTTTCTCCTCGCCCTGGCCTCGGCCAGAAGACGAAGTGAGATTCACGCCCTCAGCGGTGACCCCACAGATATCGCCTTCCACAGGGACGGCTCAGTCTCTCTCAAGTTCCTTCCGGAGTTCTGACATCTTGGGAAAGGGAGAAAAAGATGGAGACATGGACCTTTGCCCCTCCAGGTGTCTCAGGTACTACTGGGAACGCACACGCCCCAGGCGCTCCTCCCAGAGACGACTCCTTATCTCCCTCAACCCCAACAATACTAGAGATATCTCGGCGGGAACTATCTCCAGGTGGCTCTCCAAGACGGTGAGATCTACCTACGCTCAGGCGTACAAGGATCTCCCTGTCCTATCACCCAGGGCCCACGAGGTCAGAGCACTGGCCACTTCCACAGCGTTCCAGTACTCTGTCCCCGTGCGCCACCTGCTGGAGGCAGCCTACTGGCGTTCGGAAAATCCCTTCATTAATTTTTACCTGAGGGATATCCGCATGACCAGAGCTGATGGGTCTAAGGGGATTTCCTTTGTGGCGGCCAATGCAGCCATATCGGTCAACCCCAAGAACCACTAGGGCGCTCGCCCTCCTCCGATTCCTTTAAATTCTGCTATGGTCTGACATGGTAAAGTATATGACGCCAAAATGGGGAGTTTGTGTTATACTCCCTGTTTGGCTAGTATACTTACCATGTCAGACTCTAATTCCCTCCCTACCTTCCCCTCTGGCGCCAAGGTTCTCGGGGTCACCATACACCAGGCCTCGCTGAATGACTTATAGGAAGTTGACACTGGCTTCTTCCGGGGCCGGAAGTGGGGTGACATCACGTGACTGTCTTATGACTGCATTGGCCACGGAAAAAATTCGGCCTGACAGAGCTGGCTAACTGCCGTTGAATGCTATGGTCTGACATGGTAAGTATACTAGCCAAACAGGGAGTATAACACAAACTCCCCATATCCCTGACTTACTCAACAGTTTATTTCCCATACATTCAGATGAATTTGTGAAAACATTGTGCAGAAGTGCTGGAAATGGGAATGGCTGGACAAACTCACTGACAGCGGTATGGACCAGAATATGGTTTCAGAAGTGTATACTGTTTCATGATAATTATCAGGATTACTAGGATGGGCTCAGTTTAATTTCAGAAACATCATGGTGGTCACCATTCAGTCTCAAGAACAAGGACTCTTCCCTGCCTGTATCCCTGACCCTGCGTTCTGCCACTTTTTGTTCTTCCATTCCAGTATTCTACCACCCTGTACTCTCTTCTCCCCCCTGCCCTCGCCACTCCCCCATGTTCTAACAAACTACCGGTAGACTCTTTGAAGACTCTACGAGTTGAAGTACTCAATTTCTCATCTCTCCAGTGGGTTTGAAGTTTTTTTTTTTCCCTCCGTTGTTTTGTTATCCTGTTTTGAAAGAATCCAGGCAGTCTAACTTCTTTTATACCCGTAGACCTATTCTAGTTTTCTGCTGCTCAGTAACCCCCGCCTCTCTTTTCCCCCTCTTCCCCATTCTCATCCTAGTTCTGTATTCTACCACTCTCTATGACACTTCCCCTGCTCCACCCCCGTCTCCCTGTTGTCAAGCCACCCTTGATTCCATTCTCTCACCCCTTCTGTCACTCTTTCATGCATATGTATGTGTCTGCATGAGTGCATTTTTTTTTGAGAGAGTTGTTTCTCCAAGTAGTTGCATTCTGTTTTTATTTTTTGTTCCAGTAAAAGAAGGCTATACAAAATGTTTTTGTGTTCAGATTTGCTTTTTGGAATTCCATGGAAGATGACTGGAATCACTCGCTACTTCATCCGAAACAAACAGCGTGTCATCTCCTATGCTATCACTGTGGTCCTGAAAAGACATGACGCCAAGTGAGTAGTGTGTACTATTGACATTGTGGACATATTACCATGGTGGAAATTCTCACCTGTGGGCAAATTATCGTGGTAGAAATTCTCACCTGTGAGTGGCATTTGTTTGTAATTTCAAGAGTTTGATGCATGTGCATTTGTGATTTTTCCATGCATGAGGACTGTATGTATGTGCATATCTTTGTTGACCCTCTTTTTGGGTTTGTTTACCACATACATGTGTGAAAGTTTCTGGTTCTTCTATAGGGACACCTATGGGCCTGCTTTTAGTTATGAAAAATATCCTCACCTCAGCAAATTTGATATGCCAGAATCGAGAACTCCATCTTTCCTATTATTTGTGTCTTTGCCATTTTATTTTGTTTCTGTGGCACTTTCCTGTCAGATTTCCTGTTTTCCAGATAAGTGATATATTCAGCAGCATGTATTTCCAGCACATTCTGTACTTTTTTCCCCTTGACTCACTAATTGGCCTATACTGTATTTCAGGGGCCCCTGTTTTTTTTTTTTCATACAGGTTTTCCATGTTCAGGTAGAATATTTAGAACTTGAATTGAGAAATTAGAATGAAAATTTTATTTCAGGTAATTCATTTACTTGTCCCTTGACCTTCATCTCATGCATTTGGTTAATCAGTCTTTCACTACACATGTTGCAGAGCCATCTTGGAACAGCTGTAGTTTAGGTCCGTTATCTTTTGCATCATTGCAAGGTCAGACAAAGACACGCAATTTGAGATAACCAGGAAGTCAACAGAACAAGACTGAAGTGGTTCCATGGTGGCTGCTCCATACAAAAATGATATGCTTATCTGCAAAAACAGAAAGTAAATTAAGTGTTGAAAACTGTTTCAGCACAATGCGTTTGTCACCTTGTGTTGAGGGATGAAGTTTGAAGTGAGTAGTTAATAAGAGTATAATTATGAAACATGGGGCTCCAGAACGGTAGCTTTGTTGACTGTGTAGTATTTTCCAGTAGTATATTTTTGGCTACCAGAAGGTACAGATTTCTTTTAAGCTTTATTTCTGTGTATACATGCATTGACACACTTGCACACACACAAATACACAAGCAGGCATGCACTCATGCATCAAGGCATGCACACTCGCCTTGCAGTACATACATTAGTGTATGTACACACATTCTTGTAGAGACATCATATACATGTAGACAGTGTATTTGTGTGTGTATTTGTGTGTGTGTGTGTGTGTGTGTATGTGTGTGTGTGTGTGCGTGCGTGCGCGGATAGGCTTGAAACAGTGAGGATCTTTACTGTTCTGTTTCAGGTTCATTGAAGCATTGCGGCAGCAGCTGGAGGCAGCCTTTCCTGAAACCATTCTGAACGTGAACAATTCAGAGATTGATAGTTTGGTGCATGTCCATTTCAAGGATTTCAACTACATTGTGGAATACACTCCGCTGCTGGTCACCTATTTTGTGCTGCTGTTGTACATTTATTTCTCTGTTCGTGAGTATTCAGAATGATTGTCATGTGCTTATCAGTACTTGTTTTCTTTACTTAATACTTTAGTGTTGTGCATGTAATTATCTGTTCTGTTTATAAATATGCAATTTGTTTAGATTATCATCTTCATGTTTCTTGCAAGGTTTTTTTGTGTGTGTGTGGTCAAATCTGTAGAAAACCAACAGATTTTAACGCCTTAAAAAATGGAAATTGAATGCTGTAGGGAGGTTCTGTGCATGTTTGTATAGGAGCAGTGAAATCTTTTCTTCCGCTAATTTTGAAATGACAGTGATTGTAACATTTAATCATTATTCTGTTGTTGTTTTTTTGTTTGTGTTTGTTTGTTAATAATTTCAACAGCCATCAATGACTTTTTATAATCAGTTATTTCCCGTAGAGTTTTCAGATGTCTGCCTGATCATTTTCCTGAATCTGAGGAAACTAGTTACAGTATCAGACAATGTCATTTTATGCATGCACATACATTTGTACGCACACACGTATCACATACACACATGCTCACAAACATCCATGCATGCACGCATACATGCTGGATGAAAATTTTAATGGAATCTTTTGCAACCACACTGTATGTCAAAATGTTATTGTCACTTAACCCATACTCACAGTTTAGTCCACAAGTTTGCAGCACTGGACGACTGGTCCTAACTACTTAAAACAGAAAGGAGATAATTCCCTAGGTAATCATGTTGCAAGCAAATAAACAAACTGCTGATTTTCTGATGTTGTTATGAATGAGCCGGTGATGGGAAGCAGCACAGCAGCTAACTAATTTTTGCTGTTTGTGTGTCAGAGCTAGCAGCAAACTAATTTTTTTGCTGTATGTGTGCCGGCGCAGGCAAGATAGAGATGGTGAAATCCCAGATTGGGTTGGCTGTGAGTGCTGTGGTGACTGTGGTCTCTTCCCTCTTCATGTCGCTCAGTCTCTGTTTCTTCTTCGGCCTCAACCCCACCCTCAATGGCAGGTAAGTGGTTGGCCTCTACAGCTCAGTCTGTTTGGAAAAAGCGTAACAGACCAGTGGATTAAACTCATTCAGAAAGAATTTTTATTGTGTAGAACAATTTCCTGCTAAGTAAGGGCAAAATAATGTTTTTCAGTTATACTGTTTGAAGCAACCCCTTTAGTGTTCTTCAGTGTGTTGGACTTTAATACCAATAAGCTGAATTTTTTAATGATTTTAATACCAATTTTAATACAAATCGGCTGATGATTTCTAAATGATTCAAAGACCAATAATCCAGTGAGTTCTAGATAATTTGATACCAATAAACTGATGAGTTCTAGATGATTATAATATCAGAAGTCAATTGTATTAAGATGATTTTGATATTGATAACCCAATGAGTACTAGATTGTGTGTAAGAAATTTAAGCAAGAGATGCAAGAAAGTAACAGGACGTTATTTTTCTTAATTTCTAGCAGGGAAAGGAAATTCACTTGTGACACCTTTCACCTGACACTTTGATCTTTTTCATTCGCTTGTTTGATCTCGTTGCTGAAGAGTGTAGTCTGAAAAGTTGTAGAAAAATGAATTACGTTTGTTAAGGGGAACATTTTTTTTTCATTGATATTATAGCAGCATAATGATGTGTTGTCAATGGAAATTTACTCTTGTAAATTTTTGATTTTCCAGTGAGATTTTCCCCTATCTTGTCATGATTATTGGTCTGGAGAATGTACTGGTCATCACCAAGTCAGTGGTATCCACACCAGTCCACCTAGATGTCAAGATAAGGGTGGCACAGGGTGAGTTGCTGTATTTTTCTTTCATTTTGTTTTAACTCATTTTTGACTCAGTTGCTCAAACACTCAACCCAGTGGCCTAGGATTCCCTAAAGAAAACACATAAATAAAAACAATGCACACAATAAAAGTAATAATAAAAAAAAAAATCGCACTGCTGTGACAACACACATTCAACATTGAGAAGTTGTACAAGGGAGATAAGCATGAAAAATGGTCCTGACTGAAAATGAGCGGACTTGT
Organism: Conus canariensis; assembly: GCA_033310375.1. Lineage (NCBI taxonomy): Eukaryota > Metazoa > Mollusca > Gastropoda > Neogastropoda > Conidae > Conus > Conus canariensis. Next base: position 99,696,320 of record CM065716.1, read on the forward strand.
TGGATTTAGACCATTCTCCCTCTTAAGAGTTTAATTCGTAAGTCAGTTGGTGCTGCTACCTTCTTGTTAAAAGTTAAAAGATGCTCAAAATGAGTTAATGTTTTTTTTTGTTTTATTAACAGAACACACGTAACACTTTAACCCGAAGAGTGCCTATAAGCCGTCAGCCGACGCCAAAGTAAAAATGCTTTCCCAGTGCCTATGGGCCGTCCACTGACGTCATGCATTTTTCTTGAATTTTCATTCGTTACTATTTCTATTAACGGACTTAAATAGAGTGTGCGTAGTAAGCCTTATATGTCTGTAGTATTAAAATGATATGGAAATGACCACACGTGAGGGGAAAGCCCATTTATTCTCATCACTGACTGGATGACCAGCCAGCACTTCGTCTCGCTTGCGAAGATGGCGGCGCAACCTTCGACAAGGGTAGCAACCAAATCAACGTATTTACACAGCTGAGCAGGCTCTGCTAATCATTTTTGACAAAGACAATAATCTTTTATTCAACAACTTACTCGAGCATGAAGGTGAGATGATGATTGTGATGGAATTGCTGACCGTCAGTTACTGATCGGGCTGTGTGACCTCAGTGTGTGTTCAGCTGACTGGTTTGCCAGCGTCGAACGAGCTCGCCTTGTGTGTACTCTGCACTGCGAGCCAGTGGCCAGTGATGTGATAGTCAGCGCGAGAGGGGAGCGTGGCCTGCTCGCGGCGTGACATGGGGCAGAAGAGAAGAGGAGGAGTGAAAGAGAGGGTTGAAGTCCAGCAAGGGGGCGTGGTGGGGGGAGGGGGGCGTGGTCATGGACTGACCTGTCTGCATAGAGTGCGAGCGTCTTGACAGACTTCTAAACTGTTTTACTTTCATTTACGTGTGTAGTGTGACAATACAAACTTTATTTTCAACTTTTTTGCTTTGTGTTCTTTTTTGGATGTGAAGCTGTAGTGGTAAATACATATGTTTTTGATCGTGCAAAAAAATCTATCCAAATCTAAATGCCTAAATTTTTTTTATTATCAAAATTAAAACAAAAGAAGCCCAGATTCAAAATCTTCATTCAATTTCCTTCAAAAATCGTATATATTTCATTGTTATATCTTTTGTAGTTTCTGAGCTAGAATTTTTTGTTAATTATTACCCCCAAATCATTAGATTTCCCTGGCACTGGGAAAGCCTTTGTTTGTAACATTTTCAAGCAGCGAACGGGTTAAATATCAACATGAAAACAATAATAGGGGATACACTTCAAACATCACCATTCAGTATTAGGCATCCTATGCACCACATACATGTGGTGAATGTCAACATTTAGTGCAGTGATGTTTGCATAGATGTAGTATACCACACAGTGTTACTGATTGTTTTAAATGGTAATATTACATAATTAAATCATACCTAGAGGTGTGACAAACAATTCTGCAGTTAGATTTAATTCTGCTCTCATTCTACATGATAGGACACAGCCCTCCAATTTCTGTAGGATTTAAACTGTCATGTTTCAGAAGCACAGCATACCTTTTTTCAAATACTGCATGGCAGTGGCCATTTGCAAACTATTTATGGTAAGACTTAGGGGAAACAGGATGTTTTAAAAAGAAATTCCAGATGACTAGAAACGGCCTCGAATTTGGTCAAAAGCCCATCACTGGTACTGATGACTGATGACTCTCAACCACACACCAGATACCTTGAAAGATAGGGTAGGTGAGGCCTGCTGTGATTTGGGAGTTGCGATTGATGGGTTTTGATCTTCTCTGTCAGGACTCAGCAAGGAAGGATGGTACATAACCAAGTACTTATGCACCGAACTGCTGATCATCTTCTTTGGCTTCTTCACATTTGTACCAGCAATCCAGGTGATTAACATGGTTTGATGTTTTTTTTTTTTTTTCTGAATGAGTGGAGACGAATCAGAGTATCGGTTATGACCAGTAGTCACATTTGTATGTTTTACAGTTACGAAATATGTCAGTAGTTGTGCAGCAGTCATCAGTTCTGGAAGAGGACCTTGGGATGAAAAAAAAAATGTTGGCTGCATGTGGGTTACTAGCCATAGAGGAAATAAAGCATTGCTCAGCACATTGTAGTTGATAGTCGTGGGAAAATCCTTTGTAAACAACCATTTAAAAAAAGAAATTTTGGTAAGTATTGTTGATTTTGAGTATGTGATATTGCTATGGGTTTTTTAATATATATATTTTTTTAAGAATTTGGATTAGACCATGAGTTATTTTTTTTATATAAGAGACAGATATTGAAAAGAAAGATTTAGCTTTTAATGAATTTCACATACATATACACACTGTCATGCATGTGTATGCATGCACACACAGACACACATACACACACACACACACGCACGCGCGTGCGCACACACACACACACACACACACACACACACACACACACACACACACACACACACACACACAGAGTAATGTGATTCTTAGTTTGGAACAAAAACAACAGGTTGTGGAGTGTCTGTGGGTGCAAAAAAAAAAAGAAGAAAAAGTGCTTTCTACTTGGTGTCATTCTAGCTGAAAAGATGTAAAAATGTTTCCCATCATGTGGTAATTGTTGATTGTAGGATGAGTAAAGCAGTGTTCACATGAGACAGACTGAAGGTTTTTGAGGTGTGCAGCATCTGTAAACAGACTGTTGTGTGTGTGTGTGTGTGTGTGTGTGTGTGTGTGTGTGTGTGTGTTCTGTATGTCTCTCTATGCATACTTACATGTGAACATGCCTGTGTGTGTGTGTGTGTGTGTGTGTGTGTGTGTGTGTGTGTGGTTTTCTGTATGTCTCTCTATGCATACTTACATGTGAACATGCCTGTGTGTGTGTGTTGTGTGTGTGTGTGTGTGTGTGTGTGTGTGTGTGTGTGTGTGGTTTTCTGTATGTCTCTCTATGCATACTTACATGTGAACATGCCTGTGTGTGTGTGTGTGTGTGTGTGTGTGTGTGTGTGGTGTGTGTGTGTGTGGTTTTCTGTATGTCTCTCTATGCATACTTACATGTGAACATGCCTGTGTGTGTGAGTGTGTGTGAGTGTGTGTGTGTGTGTGTGTGTGTGTGTGTGTGTGTGTGTGTGTGTGTGGCATGTTTCTATGTGAACATGTGTGTGGTGTGTGTGTGTGTGTGTGTGTGTGTGTGTGTGTGTGTGTGTGTGTGTGTGTGTGTGCTGCAAATGGTGCTGTGAGAGCAGGCCCTGGATGGGTCAGATTCAGACTGAAAAATGTAACCAGAGCTCAAGCACTCGGTGCTGTGTTTTTTTGTTTTTTTTTTAGGAGTTCTGCCTATTCGCGCTGGTTGGACTGTGGACAGACTTTTTCCTGCAGATGTTATTTTTTGCCACCATCCTGTCTGTTGATATACGTCGAATGGAGGTAACAGAGACCCACCCTTTTACTTTTGCAAAATTGTTTGTGGAGTGGGGGTGGAGATATGGGGATGGTGTGTTTGATTGTGCGGAATTTATTGTTTCTTGCTGATGGGTTTTTTTCTTTTTGTTTTTATTGGTCATTTGTGCTCCTTTTCCATTTTCTTCTTCTTTCTTTCTCTGCTTGTCTCTGTAGCTTTCCTCCATGGTCTTCCTCTTTTTCTCACTCTGTGTCTTGTCCTACACTTCCTGATTCTGCTGCTGCTGCCTGTTTCTTATTTGTTTTCTTCTATTTTCCTTTGTTTTTTTGTTCTTTTAACTTAAGTAAGTGAAGGTGTGATGTTGTCAAGTCCCTCTCTAATGAGTTGAAACAGACATCACGCTTTAAATTGCATGGATACTAAATATCAAACATAGCATAAGTTGTGCAGTAAATGACTGAGTATATTTGAAAACATGGGTATGTCAACAGGTATGATGGTTAGGGGTATGTTTTACATTTTATGTGATTTTCAGTTTACCCTCTGCAAAATAATGAAGTAATGGAAGTGTGGGGAATGGTAACAGATAATGACAGTAACAGGGTCAAAGTGTGGGGATGTAAGATAATGACAGTAACAGGCAAGTTGGAATGTAACAGTAATGACAGTACAGGGTCAAAGTGTGGGGAATGGTAACAGATAATGACAGTAACAGGGTCAAAGTGTGGGGAATGGTAACAGATAATGACAGTAACAGGGTCAAAGTGTGGGGAATGGTAACAGATAATGACAGTAACAGGGTCAAAGGGGAATGCCCCTCTCCCTTCCCTCCCCACCAAGAAAACCTTTGTCACTAATGCTGAATCCATTTTACTTGAATGCATCGGAAATGAGAGACTACTGCCCTTCGTAGAATATTTGCTGACTTTTTTGTCGGGGCACTTGACATATCATTTCATTTATCGGGGAGGCTTCATTACTTGCAGGCTTGTCACTGTGCTGTTCCACATCTGCTAATGTAGAAGGTCACATTGTAAACAATGAATTAATTGTGAAATGGTAAAAAATAAGTAAATGAAAACAGAGAGCATTAGAATAAAACTTGCTGGGAGGGGAGGAGGGGTAACTTTAGGAAGACGGTGAACAGATGCCTTGTCTAACTCGGCAGGCTGGTGAGGTCATGAAGAGTTGACTCGCTGGCACACAGATCATGTGATGTGTTCCTTGCATTTGATCGACTCACTGGCACACACATCATGTGATGTGTTCCTTGCATTTGATTGACTTGCTGGCACACAGATCATGTGATGTGTTCCTTGCAGCTGATTGACTCACTGGCACACACATAATGTGATGTGTTTCTTGCAATTGATTGACTCACTGGCACACACGTCATGTAATGTGTTCCTTGCAGCTGATAGAGTCACCATCACACACTCATGTAATGTGTTTCTTGCGGCTAATTGACTCACTCTCACACACTCATGTAATGTGTTCCTTGCAGCTGATTGACTCACTGTCACACACTCATGTAATGTGTTCCTTACAGCTAATTGACTCACTCTCACACACTGATGTAATGTGTTCCTTACAGCTGATTGACTCACTGTCACACACTCATGTAATGTGTTCCTTACAGCTGATAGACTCACTGTCACACACTCATGTAAAGTGTTCCTTACAGCTGATTGACTCACTGTCACACACTCATGTAATGTGTTCCTTGCAGCTGATTGAATCACTGTCACACACTCATGTAATGTGTTCCTTGCAGCTGATTGACTCACTGACACACACTCATGTAATGTGTTCCTTGCAGCTCACTGTCACACACTCATGTAATGTGTTCCTTGCAGCTGATTGACTCTCTGCCATACACATCATGTGACATGTTCCTTGCAGCTGATTGACTCACTGCCAGACACATGTGATATGTTCCTTGCAGCTAGCAGATCTTCACCGCCAGAGTGTTCAGTCCCCTAGCCCAGGGGAGGAAGAGCAGGAAAACGCCGACCCCATCCAGCCCCTCATCTTGTGCCCTTTCTCCCAGCGCCAGGGCTCACCCCCTCCCTCAGATACAGCCCCTCTGTCCTCCCCATCCCCTGCCATGGGCCCGACTGACCTATGGCAGCCCGGGCCCAAAATCTACCGCTCCAGGTCGGCCCCCCGCCTGGACATGGCCTTCACGTCCTCCTCGCCCACCAGTCAGGACGACTTCTTTCAGAAGATGCCTCGTCGCTTGAGGCTGTTTTACTTCTGGGCAAGCACCAGGATCTTCCAGAGGATCATCATGGTGAGTTATAAAGCTTCATGCTTTCTTGTTTTGCTGTGAAAACCTCCCGCTGAAGACTGTTCCAAGTAAGGGTTCTTATGGACTGTTTCTTTCTGGAACATATTTCTCTTTGCCTACACTGGATTAACTTCCCAGTGACGTTTATTGGACATGAGGAAATTGATATATACACCAAACTTTAAACTTCTAGTTTAAAACCACACTTTCACTGCTTAAAGATGTCCAGGTTATTCTGGTGTTGAAAGATGCTGAAAAAAGGTGGTTCGATATTATACTAAAAGAGGAAAATTTGGTAAACCTTTTAATTTCTTCCAGTATGTCAGTTGAAATACCATCCTCAGGGACAGGGAAGCTACAGACACCCAGAAGCTAATCAGAATTACTGCAGTTAAAATAACTGTAATGTGAGACTTTACAAACTGACAGTCCCAAAAGAAAAGCTGGGTATGGACCTGTTCCAAAACCTGGAAATAGAACATGTTGCAGGAAATGAGAAACATGTCCACACACAGTAGACGTAGGTAATGTTTTGATATGTGGGATAGAAGATCTTTGAGGAAAAGAGACTGAACATCTTTGTGAGTTAGAAAGTGTGATTTATACACTTGTATGTACAATAATAAAAACATCCATGTGAAATGAATGTCGGATCACTAAGAACCTGCTGGGAAGTGTGTGTACTTCATTTCAGATTTCTAGCGGTATGAAAGTGTTGGGAAAATGTGACATCAGTCATGTGGTTGAAATTTATCTTGGCTTCAGAGTATTACACCTACCTTTCGTCTGTCTATTCCCAGGTGTGCACTGTGATCTGGATAGGGCTGATCGTGTACAAGACGGGCCTGGTGGAGCACATCGCCAACCTGGAAGACTCCTCCCCGTCTCCCCACCCGCACTCCGCCCACCAGTCTCACTCCTGGTCCGACTCCCCCCTTTCCACTGACATGCTGAGGGAACGACTGGAGAGGGTGGAGGAGGAGGGTGCCGGTGTGACAGGGACAGGGGGGTGGGGGGGGGTGGTGTGGTGGAGGGGGGCTGTGGAGGCGGGCTGTGGAACACACACAGCTGGAGGCCTGGCGGGGACTGTCCCACAAACACTGGCCCCGTCTGTTTGCCCTGTACAACATCAGCATTCCTGGCAGGTCAGGCATTGGACATAATGGTAATTATGATAAATAATGAACTGTGTTTATATAAAGTGTAATAGATTGATTGGGCAGTTCGATGCGCTGTCCACTCGCCATTCACAGAACTAAAACACGCACATATATTCCAAACCACTTCCTCCCCCTCTTCCATTGCGGACCCCACAACAATGCACGGACACCCCTCTTCCCCCTTCTTGCCCCTATTTCCACGTTTTACTCACAGCTTAGGACCAAGACCAAGGGAATAAATGTTGAAGAGGAGAGGTTATAAGGAGGCTATGTTAGAATTCAGGCAGAGATGATATATTGCAGAAAGTGATGGAGGAAGTCAGTTATGTTGTATGATTTTAGTTTTTATCACCTAATGCAAATTGCCTAAAAAAGATTAAATTGAAATATTGAGAGGCATTTCAGATATCATAACAACAAAAGACCCAGTCCTTTCCTCCGCTGTAATGGATGTCTGATGTTGTTGCGATGTACTATGCCATTTTAAACTGATAATTTTGCAATTTTTTGTGTTATCGTGATATGATCAAAGCCACTAGTGAGGGCAGACTGCTGATCATTTTCAGTCTGATTTACTCTCAGGTACATCGGTGTCCTCCCGTCCATTCACCTGTCGTGAATTGCTCTCAGGTACATCAGCATCCTGCCATCCATTCACCTGTCCGTGATGTGCTGTCAGGTACATCAGCATCCTTCTGTTCATTTACCTGTCCATGATTTGCTCTCAGGTACATTGGCATCCTTCTGTACATTCACCTGTCCATTAGCATCCTGCCGCCCATTCACCTGTCCATGATTTGCTCAGGTACATCAGCATCATTCCATCCATTCACTTGTCCATGATATGCTCTCAGGTACATCAGCATCATTCTGTTCATTCACCTGTCCAGATTTGCTCTTAGGTACATCATTAGCCTTCTGTTCATTCACCTGTCCATGATTTGCTCAGGTACATCAGTATCATTCCACCCATTCACTTGTCCATGATATGCTCTCAGGTCATCATCATCCTTCTGTTCATTCACCTGTCCGTGATTTGCTCTCAGGTACATCAGTATCCTTCCGTCCATTCACCTGTCCATCAAAGTGGATGCTGATGTGGCCATCAAGCTTCGACACCCCTCTGAGCAGCAAGGGTACATGAGGCCTCCTGCTGTGCGCCCTACAGGCACTGGAAGTGTGCCCCAGACATCGGAGGATAACAAGGTAATGGGGAGTCATTCTTGTGCTGAACAGCTCTTTTTTTTGTTTTTTTGTTTTTTGTATATCTGTTCAGATAGCTTTTTATCAATATGAGTCTAAAATGGTTATGTTTGATGGTTAAGCAAAGGTGAAATGTTTGTGTAAAAGATTTTGTTTCGTTGAATTAAACATGATTGCAACAAAGTCCTGTCTTGGTTGTTGATGGTGAAAGAATCAAATGCAGCTAATTGAGTCTAAACTTGACGAAACAGTGTATGACAGATAGGATCTAGAACATTCCAGATTGGGCAATTGGATTAAAAGAAAAAACAAAAGATTGAAGGTGCATCTATTGATTGGTATCAGTTGATAGTGCAACCATTGAATGGTATCAGTTCTATCTGTTGAAATGTTGTGGAGCTGGTGTCTGTGTGTAAGACTGTAATGATTGTGGGTGGTCTTCAGAATGTGTGGAGCCATGTTGGAGGCAGCCTGCACTCTCTCCCATCCTACATGTACGATGCTCAGAGACTCAAAGCCTTCTACCCCAAGTCCCAGCGCGAGTTCTTCATCACTGTGTGCCTCTGTTTCCTCTCCGTCATCGTCATCTCCTACTTCATGGTGGTTCTCTACAAGTGCATGTGTTCACGCAACTACTCCCGTTGGAGACACTCGTGGACTCGACATTACAACCGTCGGCAGCGAAACAAGGGGACGTACTATAAACAGATCAAGGAATCGGTGCCTATTTTGCTGAAAGGGCATGTTCAGGTCAGGAGATTTTATCATGCTTAGCTCTCACCAGTTCGTTCCTGGGTGATTGAATATCAACACTCAGTGGCACACCCTTCCTATTTTTCCATTGTTACAGTTTCAGCAGTAGTAAAGGTTTTCTGTGGTCAGATTCTGCTGGTTTTTTTCCTTCTTTTTCTTTTCTTTTCTTCTTGTTTTTTTTTTCTGTTTCATCTGTCGTGCTACCTCTGTGGCATTAACCCCCACACCGCTCATTCTGGCTCCTCATCCACAAGGCGCACTCTGGCTCGTGCGGCTGCAGTACTGGCACTGGCAGTCCACAGAGAGCAGGGAATGTCACGTCATCCTGAGGCAGCCCAGCAGAGGAGACGCTGCGCTGTGGCAGTGTCACTTCACTGGGTTTCAGTGGCGACGCAGGACACCATCTTTTAAACCCCACACTGGCGACAGTAATTGTTCTGTCACAGAGCCAGTGTGAGTGAGTGTCCCTTTCTGCTAGGCACCACAAGATCTGTCCTACGACAGTTCCCAAGAACTTGCCAATACTGGCAACTTCCACATGATTTCACCAACAGTGTGGATGTGGAGAGGAAATTGAAAGGTCACCATTAGAGCATGACATGAAGGCCACAGAATTTGTGACCGTTATTGTTATGTCGATCAGTGAGGATGAGGATGATAAAGATGATGCTATGGAGCTCCATTCCGGTTTGAGACTATGACAAGGCTGTACCCTACGCTTGCTTCCATAATATGGTGGGTGTCAACCAGGCCCAAGAGATACACATACCTGTGGTGTTGGTCAGGAAATTTGAGCAATACTCTCAGAGACACATCCATAAAGTGGATCAAACTTGAGTGAGTGGTCCCCGTCTTTCCAGTTTAGACTGTAGCGAAGTCAACTTTGGGTTGGAGATGGTCTGTTTTCTTTACAAATTCAAAATGGAAAAAAGATGTACTTACATTTTACTGTATAATAATTATGATGTATTTTTGTGCACAAATTTTTACTTTTAGGTAATTGTTATAACCCAGTGCCGTTCAAAAATTAACGCTGAAATGTTTGAGCTGGTATTAAGTTGACTTTGTGTGTGTGCATGTGTGTGTGTTTGTGCATGCGTGTGTGTGTGTGTGTGTGTGTGTGCGTGTGTGTGTGTGTGTGTGTGTGTGTGTGTGTTTAATTATTAATGTAGTACTGCAATTTTGTCAGACAGATTTGTGATAAACATTCAGTATTTCTATAATGATTTTTGTACAAATTTCGTTATTCTCAGTAAAAAGAGAGAACTGCAAATTCTGTTTTTTGTGACACAACATAGAATGTAAAATCATAATCACTGTAATACAAAACGTTGCTGCATTATTCTAACACATCACCTGTTATTAGGGCGTTTGGTAAAATGATGCAATTTTATGTTCAGTACAATGCTGCAATTTTATTTTGGGGTTATCCAACGACAGGGTGGAGAAGGGTTAATACTGATGTGTTTTGTGTCAACAGGAAGTGGAGTGCTTTGCCTTGGATGGACAGTTTGTGGTCAGCTGCTGTTATGGTGGTCAGCTTCGAATGTGGGACTCTAACACCGGAGAGTGTCTTTCTGTTATGCAGCGACGCAGGTATTGTATTTATCTATAAACATTGCAATCTCTCTGCTATCACCTTGAAAATGGTTTGAAAAATATGTACATGTAGGGAAATGACACTGACCAGCATAAACACACACATGCAAACTAATCTGCATGTAAGCATACAAATTGAGTGAGGATAATGAAAAAGAACCAAAACTTGTGATTGCCATTGCTTTTTCTATTGTTTCAGGTTTTTAACTTTCACCAGATCCACCAGTGTTAAAATCCCATTTAGACAGACACGTACGCCCATCCCTTGAAAGCAAAATTAACTAAAATGTCTACAACTTGGATGTTTGTGAAGAAGGGGGCAGAGGGAGCAAGGGAAAGGTGATGAGTGTACCGTTGGAGGAGATGGGGGTTATTGGAGTCCAAATGAATGAAAAATTGGATATATAAGAGTTTGGTGATGGCAATTTTTCTTCCCAGTGATCTAGAAAAGTAAGTTATGTCTAAGGGTTGTTGGTTGCTAGCTGGAATGAGGGGTTGCTGTGCAGAGTTAGAAAATAGTATTACAATGTGAAAGAACTGATCCATCACAACAGTTTTTGGTGGGTGTCAGGAAAGAGTTGAGAAACAGAAATGTGGTGAAAGTAGGTTCCACTGCCTTCTCCACACAGTTCTGAGACTGCTTTCTGTGGTGTTCTCGTCTCTTCTTAGGAAATACACAGATTCTTGATCTTTTTTGTTGCCTTATATCCAGGGTGTTACGTGCAGAAATAATCAATGAAACATTTCAGAATGCTTTCATCTGCTTTATTGTAATAGAATAAAGCATTAGTAGAATTAAGTGGTCTGTTGACAAAGTCACTTACATTACATTCTGTGCAGCTGCTTTCATTTTGTGTGTTAGTATACCTTTTCAGTGTTCACAAGAGAGGGAAAAGTCTCAGGTGATAATCAATGCTTTAAGAAAGAAAAATAAAGAATAAAAAGTTAATTGTGACTCCTGCACTGATGTAGAAATTGATGGAATGGTTAGGAAAGAAGCAACTGTTAGGTCATACTATTTTTAATTGGGTTTTTTTTTTTAACGACAAGTAGGTTTTGAGTGTATGCAAGAAAAAGTTCATGTGGTTTACAATTCCTTCTAAATGCTGATAACAAATCACGCAGACAAGGACAGAAAGCATTGTGTTTCATTCAGCCAGTGTATGTAGGAAAAGGTTTATCACTTCTGTACACAGCTACTGTGGTGAAGATCCAAGATAGATGTGTAATTTTCTTTATCGAATGTGTCTCTTCATATCTTTTTTTAAAGTTAAGATTATATGATTTTGTTTCAAAGATTTGCCAACATCTTTATGTTCACCCTTGTCAGTGGATGGTTGGCACTCCAAATTTGCTTCTAAGAGATGTGTTAGGTTGATTGAGGTTTTTGTCTAGATTTCAACCCTCTGAGAGGTGTGTGTGGTTTATTTGGCAATAATCAAACTGACAGGAGAATATCTAGACTCGCTTCTAAAACAAGAACTGATCAGTGCTTGTGTGTGGTTGTGTGTGTGTATTGTTGATGTACTTGGACCCCCCCCCTAAAAAAAACCTTTTCTCTCTTAGCATCACCCCTCCTCGGCGAAGGCGTCCCTGTGTAGGAAGGAACATAGAAGACAGCGACGCTGACCTCTACGCTGAATATCATGGTGGCAAGATGACTCCAGAGAGCACCAGCTCTTCTGAGGGGTCCTTCATTGATAGGTCACGAGCGTTTGACCGACGAGCAGAAAAGAGTCGGCAGGCCAACCTTAACGAGCTGTTCCCAGATCTGGCATGTACGATCAACACGAATTTTGCTTCCCTGCCCAAGCAGCCCCTCAGTGCTACCAGTGATGGGTTTGACTTCCAGAGCTGGTTTGAGAGTGTGGATGAAGAGCATCATCAGATGTCAAGGGAGACCATTCTGCAGACCAGGGAGCCACGGGTGCGGAGTGTGAGTGATGGAATGTCTCTGACTCTTCCAGATGACCAGCGTGTTCGTAGCTGGAGTCAAGGTAACAGTGATGGTATTGGTAATGATTACTGCGTATTTATCTTTCCAGAGTATAGCCTGTATTTTGTTATATGAGATGATTTTATTTATCTCTAAAAATGGTGTAGTAAATTAATTCATTATCAGTTGCTGACATTTTTTTGTTTTTGTTTTTACTTGTTAAGTGATACCCGTTACACTCAGGAATGACCCTTGATTTTAAATGCAATGTCAGGGTGAGTTTCAATACATGAAAAAAAAAATACTGATGTGTTTTGAGTACAAAAAAAGCAGACAAACAAAACAAAATAATATGAAACAAAAAAAAGTTAACTTAAAAGGCAAACTGTCCATTTCAATTCACATTTGGTGGCTGGGAAAAATGGAGGTGGGAAGGGGTATGCAGACTGTGTTTGCATGACTAGAATCTGTAGCATCTAGACAACAACGGAGTGTGGACTTGAAAGTGGTGAAGGCATTTACAGAGTCTGTGTACAGAATGCCAAGAGGGCAGAATTTTGTCAGGAATCTTCAGGGGGCTGATGGGAGCAGAGGAGTGAAGTGAGGGTGGAGAGTGAATGGAGGAGTTGAGGAAGGGAGGATAGATGTTTGCCGCCTTTTTTCCCCAACTAATTTCCCTCAGTGAAATGGGCGTGTGTATTAACAGTGACCTTGCTCCACCGTAGGCTGTTGATGGTCAGATTGAAAATCATGTGACGAAAACTGTCTTTGCCCGTACGTTGTGAACACATACATGACCGATGACATATACGCAGGTGACACTCCAGGGCTGGTGGGTGGGGACTGTGTAGTTGGAGAGGAGCTGGAGATGCACCCAGCTCTCCCATCTGGTGCCTGACCATCAGGGATGGCCTGATTGTGGCTGGCTGCGGCAATGGACGCATTGAGGTGAGTGCTGCATCTTCATCGAGGAGAGAGAGAGCGATGGGGGTGGGGGTGAGCAATGCCGTTTATGTTCACTTCAAGCAGAATTGTCTTGTGTTGCCAGAAATTTTTGTGTGTGTGTCCCATTGTAACAGACTTTATGTGTGTGTTATGCTTAGGTTACTGGCTTCCGAGTTGCATGTCTGTTGTAGCACCAGAAAGGCTCCAAGTGATGATTCTTTGCACACATTTATCATGGATACATGTATAAGTTCACAATTTACCACCTGTTTCTTTTTCTTTTTGCCTTTTTAGAATTATTTATTTTTCCAAATATATATTTTGGAAGATAAGGAAGTTTTTGATTTGGTACTTGAATATAAAGTAGGCAAGATGGAAGAAAGGCTTCAGTGCTGTTAAGAATGCATATCTGAGCAGTTCAAAACAAGTTCCCAGGAATATTGTGTTGTGGATAAGATTTTTCATAGATTTTCCAGCCTATGGACTGATCCACTTTGTCATGGATGTAGGTTTGTAGAGCTCACAGCAAAACTGTGCTTGTTGTAGTCGCAACAGATTTCTCTCTGCTAAAATTTTAGCTGCTTTCATAATTAGAATACATTTAAAAGTGAATTCTGTTTCTTTTTATTATATGATTTTTGCCATGCTGCCATGTTTTGTCGTTGTTGACTCTGACATGGAATGCCACTGTCTCTGTCAGTTTTCCATCTCTCACAATTCTGTGTAAAATCTTGAACAAAAATGTTGATGAATTGGAGAAGTGAAACTGGATATTAGTGTTTTTTTCTTCTCTGTTTTTTTTTTCCCCCAGGAAGTTAAGCATAATGAATTGTATGTCATTTACTGAATGCTGTGTAAATAATGCCTTTGAAAATCCTTGTGCACATGATTTTCAAAATTTAAATTGGCCACAAAGAAATGTGTGCTTGCACATACATACTTGTAAAGTTGTATACTACATACATGTATGTACTGATACATTTAGACACATACCAACAAATATGTACACACACTACTACTCTGCTTGTCTGGTTATTGCAGAAAACTTTTCCTCATCCTCATTTGCCTGTCCTGCATATATTTTTTCTCTTCTATGTAAAGCAAAGGTGAATTTAAGAACATGAGATTAGAAGAAAATAAACGGATACACCTGGCGGTGCCGGAGAGACTCAGAGACATACTGTCTGAGATCGCTGAACCAACCAGCCAGGAGCAGTCCTGCACCACCCTTAGAAGCCTAAACTTTGTTCACATAGGATGCAGGCATGCGCAGGGCATTTAAGACGGTGAAGTCATTGACTATGAACAGGTACAATGGTGATGATCACTTGTTGCCACGATTTATGTGTCCCTTGATTATGAACAGGTGCGAATGCTGATCAAAAAGTTCAAACCCTGACTGTACAGAGGTGAGCTACAAAATCTGGTGCACATAATGCATACATACATTATGGCAGTTGACATCAATATCTTGACGATTATCCTCATCATAGTTGAGATGTCATCAGACATGCACTCATAATACCCCACACATTTGGATAAAATGAAAAAATTTAGTGCTGTGCTGCTATTAGCTTCTGACTAAAGAAAGGCCTATGTACATGAGACATGTAAGAGGAACATTCATGTGAGCATGCTCCATGCTCATGCATTCTCCACTGTTAAGAAATTGTCAGCTGAGTTAGGTTAGAAAGAGCCTTTAAGATTACGACAGTTGTAGAACAAAGGAACAAAGACTCTTATACTAAAAAGATAATTGTAATAGTCCTTGACACTAATATGGCAAACAGGGAGTCAGCGTCTGTCATAATAATCAGCACTTTTGGCATCTCTTTCAGAAGTTTTCAAATCATTCTAACAAAAGACCTAGCCATGAGAAAAGTTTATCATGATGGATGTCAAAACTTACAAGCAAGATACAGAAGGACACTTGAGTGGTAATGTGCCAAGGCAGTTCACATCAATGTGAAGTGGATGTTGCTGACTTTCTTAGTCAATTTGTCACTATAGGGAGACATGTGTGCATCACTTTCCACCAGAGACAAAGCAGCAATCAAAGCGTGGAGACATTTTGATTCACATAATAATAATAATAATGTATAATACTTATATAGCGCATTTCTTGTTACACAACTCAATGCGCTACATCCACCATTTGCACTTATTCATCAACACTCGTTTACACAACGGGCTGCCTACCTGGGTAGTGCCGACTGAAGAGCTGCCAGCTGGCGCTTCATTCAGTCGTTTCCCGTGTCATCCAGTCAATATCGTTCACTCAGTTTCTTACTTCCTCATTCTTTTTTTTTCCATTTCTTACGCAGGGTGCATGCTGTGTGTAACGTGTCATCCATACCACATGTCTCCAAAGAAAGCAAAGTTGACCCATCTGTGGTTAAAGTGAAGACTACAATGTTTTACCATGCTGACAGTATTCTGCTTCTGGATTTTGTTGAGAAGAATCGCACCATGACTGGGAAATACAATGTTAACTTGCTATTGATTGATCATCCATCCATTTTCTCCAAATTTAGTCCCCATTGATTTTTACCTGTTCCCTGATCTCAGGAAAGATCTGGCTGGGCAGCGACTGACAGTGACATGGATTCTGTAGAGAGCTTCAAGGAGCAAACAGTGGCCTGCTGCACTACAGAGACTGAAACTGATGGCCTGCCAGAAGATGGATGTCATGTGTAGGGGACACTACACTGAAAAAGAACTTGTCAGAAAAACCCTGTGACATTTCTGTCGTGTCAGCATATGAACTTTCTGATTAGCCCCCATACACATAGATGATAACCATTATTCACTGCAGTTTATGTATACCGTCATCTTGAACTTGCATTTATAAATGGCATTAATTATGTAGATGTGTATTGCTTGTTTCAGATGTGGGAAGGGGAGACAGGAAGACTGAAATACCAGTACAACAATTCTGCTGCTGGGGTGACCGCTTTGTGCATGGTTGGCAACAGGTAACGACCACCGCAACAAAACATTAGTGTTTCAGACAATTGAGTTTGAAATTCCTTGCAGAGTTGTCGACACTTTCTTCTGAGCAGGTCTATCAGAGCAACAAACCTGGTTTACAACTATGAGACCAGTATGCTCTGACATTTTTTTTTTTTTTGTGAACAGAGAAACAGAATTATAGACTCAACAGTCATTTAAGGTTGCCATGAAAATCATCAGCATCAAATTATTGTTCGCTTCCCAAGCTGGTCTGTTGTTGTCCTATTGTTTGATCATGTTTGTGAAAGATCCAACTCCACAGTCAGCCATGTATTTTGTTTCCCTGTAGAAGAGACTTGAGCTCAGATATCATCTACCTAAAGTCTAAAAAGTCTAAAAATGTGTCTTAGTCTCTCAGAATCTCTATCACACATCCTCATTATCATGGGCGTTATACTGATCTTGACAAGTTCACAAATCTGAAAGCAACACGTGGGGCATATTTACTTTTCTTCTTTATGTTACTAGCTATTCATGAGGTCACAAAGGTGGAAGTTACATATGGAGCTGGTATACCCATCTTGTTTATGGATGCATTATAATAGCTATTCACTAGGTCAGATACATGGAAGTAGATACACTGGGCAAACTATGATGTTCATGTTGGTAGCTATACACAGGTACACTAATTTCAGGCTTTCCTTGTGATAGAGTATGATTGAAGGACTTGCTTGCCAGCGATAGGGTTAGAAATTAAGATGGTCACCAAAGTATTGTCTCCTTCCAGCAGAAATTCTTTCCTTCCAGAACTGTGGGCCTGTTTCACAGCAAAGTACAAGGCAATGCAATTTTTCTCATACTTACCCATTAAAGAAATGGCTTATCCCCACTTGACCTGGAACAAAAGACTGGTCACAGCAGACATGTAGAGGACATTACACAATAATGAAAATGGCATCCGAGAAAAGAACCTGGCCTGTGTGTGTTTTAAGCCATTCCCACTAAAGAAAATTGCTTCCCGTACAGAACACTGTTAATGAACTGCATTCAGTCATGTCCACAGGGCAAAGTAGTGTCCTGGTTTTAGGGCAGAGTATTGTCCTGGTTTTAGGACAACTGTGCACAGAGTACTGAAACCATTGATTGGTCTTCTTTGAGATTCTTCCTATTTGTGAAGTACAAGGTGTTTTTTTCTTTTCAGATTGGTAGCTGCTCGTGTGGACGGCAGTCTGGACTTCCTGGAGCTGGAGACCTTCCACAACCCTCTCATGCCACAGATGCCGGCCTCCCCGGCTCGCTGTCACAGAGGTGTGTGGTCTGCTGTCAGACGTATTGCGTCAGGATGGGACTTTGTTCCCTGCATGGTGTGGGCCTCCTTGGCCAGTTGTGTGTGCTGTGATCATAAGTGTCAAGTTAGTTAGTTAGGCCGATCTCCTGATTGAGCCTCTGTGACATACTCCTTCCACTTGCTCCTGTCCAACATAGCTGCCTTGATCTCATCGATGTTTTTGAGGTCAGTGCCCCTTTTCAGAAGATCACTGAAGTCTGTTGTCTTCCTTCCCCTGTTCGCTCTCCCCCCAGTTGGCTGCCACAGTATAAGTTGTGAAGCAACCTCCTCTGGATGTTGCATACAGTGATCGGCTAGGTGAAGCCTACGTGTTCTTATCTTGTCACTAACTTTAGGGAGCTATCCATATTGCTCTTCGTTAATCATGTGCTGCTTCCAAGAGACATTTAATGCCATCCTCAACATGCGAGTATACATCCCATCAAGACTCTTCTCCATCTGCTGAATAAGTTGCTAGGTACAGAAATGTTTTGTATGTATAAAATGTTGTGTTTGTTTTGGGTGCCCCGTAATGTGTGCACAATCCAAACTTAAGTTTGGGATTAAAGAACAAAACATGGACAAAAAATAATTTGTTCAAGAGAGGAACTTTTGTAGTATTGTTTACAAAATAAAAGTGTCACATATATAACCAAAAAATCCAGACTGTAAGAAAAGATGAAAATTAATAAACATTTATGAAAGGAGTAAATGAGAGTGGGAGACATTTACTCAGAGAAGTTGTGATGAAAGAAAGAAGTGGTTTTCTCCTCAGATATTGTTTAATAAGCAGGGTTTTTTTTTTCTTCGTTGTTTCCAGTATAACTGTTGCTGAAACAAATACTATTCTCAAAAACACGCCTTTCTATATCATTTGATGAAAAATGGATAGAAAAAAACATAGACTACATTCATTTTTCTCTCTAAGTTATACTTTGTGTTGTGAGTGTGTGGGTTTGCTCTGATGAAAAAATTATATATTATTTTTGAATAGTCTCTTGCTCTTGGTCATGGGAGACAGGTGAAGTTCAGGTGTCTGTCTGGGGTGTGTTTCAGGCCATGCAAGACAGTACAGCTTGGGCAATGTACGTCCCCAGCGCCTGTGGGAAGACACAATATGCTGTCACAGCCTTGCATCGCTCCGGGCCCACCAGCGACCAGTCAACTGCCTCCAGTGTGAAGGGGATCGCATTGTTTCTGCCAGCGAAGATCACACTTTGAAGGTGTGATTCCCTTCTTCATTCATGCATGAATCTATGAACCTTTTTTTTTTTGTTAGTAATTTTTTATCCATATTGTCATAGATGGTCTACAGCATTGATCAGTTTTTAGATAAGAGGCATACAGGATGAACTGGAGAGATACGTCCCACAATATAAGAGTCATACAGGATGAATTGGAAGGAGGCGCCCCGCAATAAGGAGTCATACGGGATGAATTGGAAGAATATGTCCCATAATGAAGAGTCATAGATGATGAATTGGATGGAGACACATCACAATAAAGAGTTGAACAGGATGAATTGGAAGGATACATCCGACAATAAGGAGTCATACATGATGAATTGGAAGATGTGCCACAATAAAGTGTCATACATGATGAATTGGAAGATGTGCCACAATAAAGTGTCATACATGATGAATTGGAAGATGTCCACAATAAAGAGTCATACAGGGTGAATTGAAAGGAGACGTCCCACAATAAGGAGTCATATGGATGAACTGGAAGCATATGCCCCACAATAGTGATGAACTGGAAGGAAACGTCCCACAGTACAGAGTCATATAGGATGAATTGGAAAGACATGTCCCGCGATTAACAGTCACACAGGATGAATTGGAAAGACATGTCCCGCGATTAACAGTCACACAGGATGAATTGGAAGGAAACGTCCCACAATACAGAGTCATATAGGATGAATTGGAAAGACATGTCCCGCGATTAACAGTCACACAGGATGAATTGGAAGGAAACGTCCCACAATACAGAGTCATATAGGATGAATTGGAAAGACATGTCCCGCGATTAACAGTCACACAGGATGAATTGGAAGGAATAAAGAGTCGTATTTGATGAGTTGGAAGAATGCATCCCACAATAGATTCTTTTGTTTATTGGGTAAGGGGTTTGTTGCTCATTTTGACAGACCAAAACGTTAGTTTCTGCATTTTTTTCTTTTATTTTTCTGATTCCAGGATGAAATCTATTGCATTATGTTGAATGAGTCATTGAAATGTCTCCTTGTAGCATAAATCAAGGCAATGTCATCTTTGTTTTCAACAGGTTTTTGGATCTTAGGAGTGGTTGCATAGGAAGGGAAATAATTTCTACAAGCTGTATGTTGTTATATTTCAAAGTATAGCTTTGTTGCTAATACCCAGGATTGTTCAAACATTTTCACTGGCTGGTTTGCAGTTAATGTTTAAACGTATGTCTTGTGTGTTCCTTTTTTTTTTTTTTTCTTACCCCATTGTGACATATATAGCCACCAACATTGTGTGAGTGCAGCTGCATTCTATGTAAGCTGATTTTTGGAAATTTTTGCGGTCAATCAGAATCCATGCCAAAGGCAAAAAATACTGTTAATAATAGCTGCAACAATAGCAAAACAAAGAAAGAAAAAAATCTTCATGGAGTCAAGGAACACAATCAGTGTGTTTATGTATGGTATACAGAAATGGTCTGACTGAGAAAACAGGGACTTGAATTTGATGGTATTTTTCTTTTCATCATAGGAAAACATGATTGTTTCAGTGTTGTACACATTGAGAGAGAGAGAAAAAAAAAGGTTCAAGAGAACTTTGTGGGGAAAAATGTTCTAAAAAATTTCATCAGTCCCTAAGAGAATTCTTTTGGCAGATCACAGAACTTGTCTGCAATGAGTTTGAAAATAGTACATGATCTTTATTGCAGATGAAAGACAGAACTGACAATCAACTTTTTCAAATCCATTTGGATGTAAAGAAATATCTTCCATGTTCTCAAAAAATTGTAAAGAGGAAATGCCTTGTTCCAAGATGCCCCACTAGATGTGATTTCTATTTTTTTTTATGACTGGAAATTTTTTTTTTTTTCCTTAATTTTTTTTGTTTGACCTAACTGTTGTTGGCAACAGAGTTCTTTAAATCAGTCTTTTCATTGATGACATAACTTGCTTTTGAATTTCAGCTGCGGCATTTTAATTGCTTTTAGTTTGTTTTCAACTTGCTTGCAGACCTGGTATGGCCTCTCTGTGTTCAGCTCAGCTGTAAAATATTCGACTTGACCATGGGCCATTTTCTTATTCTTGTGTTGGTTTGTGATGTAAGAGCCTAGCTCATGTTGGCCTGTGATGGTTTGCTGCAGGTGTTCCGTTTGGAAGACCAGATCTGTCTGTACACCTTGTACGGCCACGAAGGCAGTGTCAGAGCCCTGTGTCTGGATAGGGTAAGTGCTGATTTCTTGGGTTTAGTTAAAAACATTTTTTGTTAAGATCTGTCTTTTCTGTTCTTTTGACCTTCATTTCTTGTTTATTGATGTTGCGTGAATTATGAGTTAATTTCTAATGTATTCTAAAGAAAATTTTGTTGTTGTTTTAGGTTCTTGACGAAGAGAATGTTGCAGTTTTTGTTTATCAAATAGTATGTAACTAATTCAGTGAAAACGAAACAGATGGCTGCATCATGTGTGTAAAGAGGTCTCTGTTCAGGATCAGGATTAGATTCATGTGGTCAGAATGTCTGGGAAACATCAGGATTTATTTCAAATCCTAGTCATACCAGCACGGCAAAGGTTCTCTCTGTCATATAACATGTGTCATCAGTGTCAGCTTGCTACACTGTTGATGGTTGTTGCCAGTGGCAGTGAAAGTTTTGAACAAATCTTTACGTTACATGGACTAAAGACTGCAGAATATCAACAGGTGGTTCATAGCGGAGTGGTGTGTGTATAAGCACATTGCTGCTTCCTTGTGCTGAATTGAAAAGAAATGATCAGTCCTACTATATGCCAAGTGGTGCATACAATCCTGTGCAGTTTATGCTGTATACTTCTGTCCATGCCACCCTGTAACCTGTTAAGATGTTAAAGGAATTCGTCATGCTGAAGACTTCGCTGCCTCTTGAGTTGACCATCATCAGTGTGATATTAAGAAGTATGGTTGACAAATTGTCACAGAATCCCTTGATGGATAGTTTGTGCAGTATTTTGGTATGTGATCTGCAAGTTGTCACTCTGTTCTCTGGTATATGGTCCGAAAATGTAGGTGTCCCCTAGTTTGACAATCAGCATGGTTTTCTAGTTCACAAACAAATGCAGATTCCTGTCATTCAGTGATGCCATGATTTTTGATATATGGTTTACAAATTTAGCAGAGGTTCTTAGGTATTAATCAGTATGAGTTTTGCATTCATGCATTGTCTCATTATAATTATTGGCTTCTAAGGATGCCACAATAAATGCTGGGTTAACCATGATCTGCACAAACCTCTGCACATAGTCATGTTCAACAGCATAGTGTTGCAGCCAGTCCAGTCACTTTTCTTATCGGTCCATGACTTCTTGGATAAAGAAAAATAGACTGCCAGAGAACTGGAAAACAGTCCAAAATACAAATAAACACAAAAAATAAAGTGTGAAGTAAGGCAGACTTTATGTACAATGCAGACACAGAAATAAATTTTTAACAAATATTTTATTTTAGCTATGACTTCCTGAGCCTGATTCTGGAAGGTCCGTTCTCTGATATACTGTGTTGCAAGGTTTTTGGACAGGGGGGTCGTGGTACAATACGTGCCCACGCTATGCAATTTATGGTGTCATATTTTGACATGTAGTCGACAGGGTGTATTAGCATTTCCCCAGAGTGCATTGTGTTGACTTAAGAGTCCACAAACTGTTGCAGTGTCCTCCCTATGCGGCGGCCAGTGGTTCTTCAGACGGCACAGTGCGTCTGTGGGATCTTGTGACCGGGACATGTACCCATAAATTCAAGTGGCACAATGAACCTGTGGTGGAGCTGGCCACGTCCCTGCAGTTTGTGGTCAGTCTGGCTCAGAACGACTACATGTGTGTCTGGGAACGCTCTCGCTGCCAGCTGCTGCATAAACTACCCATGGTCAGTGAGGGATGGGCTTGCCTTTTCATGCTTAAAAGAAATGTTTGTTTGGTTTTTTTTTTATGTAGATTTGCTTATATTGTTATTTTGTTGAAAGAAATGAAGGGGGATAGAAATGTATCATTCAGCTGCATAGTAACTGAAGGTCAGTCATTGTACAGATCTCACCCTGTCATCTGTCATGCCCACTGACTGCCTTACAAGGGATAGAAAACAACTAAAATGGTATTTCACACATTTTTTTTTTTAATGTTTTGTATTGCCTTGGCATGAAATAGCTTTGAATGGATGTGGGGTGGGGCGGGGAGGGGGGGGGGGAACTTTTCTAAGATCAATTGTTTTGAGTTCCTGTGCTTTATTACGTTTAAAGATGATGATGGAGGAGACTGTGCTTTTGTTGGCAGGAATACCTGGGAGGTAGCATTGTCCTGATGGCTCACAATCTTGGTGTACTTGGTGCCCAGGTAATGGATTTTATGATACCTTAGATTAACAGTATTCTTTTTTTAGCACCATGTTAATGGCCAAAATCTGTGGTTTCCAAA
Organism: Conus canariensis; assembly: GCA_033310375.1. Taxonomy (NCBI): domain Eukaryota; kingdom Metazoa; phylum Mollusca; class Gastropoda; order Neogastropoda; family Conidae; genus Conus; species Conus canariensis. The sequence goes on from CM065716.1 coordinate 99,719,483, forward strand.
GTCATTATTAAAGGTGAATATGGTTTTTAACACTTTTGCAACTCGTTCATTTTCATTGTACTGTTTGTTTGTGTCTTGCCTGAAGAAAACCTAAGAGGTTGAAATGCGTCGTGTTTTGTCTTGTGACTTGTTTGTCCACATTTCTCTTGGCAGTTCGCTAACATTTATTTAAGATTTACTTTTGCATCATGTGTATGCATTTAGATTCTCTCTCTCTCTTTTTTTTTTTAGATTTTATTTTGACTTTGATACTATATAAAGGCATGAACAAACTGACATATTCTGGTTGTCACTTAGATGTGTGTATGTGTTTTTTTTCTGAGTTTGTGTGTGTGTGTTTTCTGAATTTTCTCATACAAGTTGAGGGAGTTTCATATTTACTACTAACATGCCGTGAATTGTTTTATTATGTTTTGTTTTTCATGTCTGTTTCCACCCACTCTCAATACAGCATCAAGCAAAGATTTTGCGCATAGATATTCAGTAAGCTTGTGTCTTCATATACTGTACACCACACAACATTCTTTCTTTTTTGTTGGTTTTGTTTTTGATGTCAGCACAGTTTTAAAGTCTGCTGTTTTAAGTGGAGCTGTTGGATATTGGAAGAGAGAGTTACTTGTTCTTTTCCAGGGGAAGCTAGAACTGTGGGACCTGTCCCGGGGAGAAATAGTGCGACAGGTGAGCATGCAGGATGGAGGGCAAGCCTTTGTGCGACAGATGCAGGCCTTGGGCTCCAACACCCTGGTGTGTGCGGCAGGCAACACGCTCAGTATTATTTCCTTCCCGACCACCTTGGAGAAAGCAGAGTGAAGGGACTTTGAGAAAGCAAAGTGAAGTGACTTTAGTTTTTGTTTTTGTTTTTGTTTTTGTTGCTTTTCTTAGCTGACTGCCTGAACTATGCCAAATGATTAGATTTTTAACTGAAAAAAGAAAACTTTTGCTGCAAAATTCAATGGATTGGTAGCGTGTTATTTCAATATTAAAGGAAAATTGTCAGTGACTGATAGAAACTGTGTATCTCATTTTAGTAGGTGTACAAGAGATGAAATTGGAGTCCCTCTCAAGAAAGCTAAGGTCTCATTTTGTCAGCAAGTGTGGAAAAGCAAGTGCAGACTGCATGTGAAATTCACTACACAAAATGGTTGATTGTATATGAGAATTAAGTCTTAATAAAGGAGTCGTATAGACAAAACTCTTGTAGTGAAGAGCTGTTAATGCATAACATGTTGATGTTAACTCGACTAAATGTTTTTTCCTTCATTAAGACACTCAATGTTTTTTCCTTCATTAAGACACTCAATGTTTTTTCCTTCATTAAGACACTCAATGTTTTTTCCTTCATTAAGACACTCAATGTTTTTTCCTTCATTAAGACACTCCAAAGTTGTGTTTTCAGGAGTTCCTTGTTCTCCTATTTTTTTTTCAAGTAGTTTAGTAAAACATCTAACATCAGCAAACACTTTTTTTTAGGAGTATGTTGATGTAAATATATTTGCAGGAATGCAAGTCTTCTGGGAAAAAAACCCACGAGGAATCTGGAGCAGAAATACTATGTGTTGATTACTTCCAAATTGGCAAGATTTTGTTGGTGTTGTTGGATTGGATGATAGCAATATTCTGGTCATTGTTCATCTTGCGTTATAATTTACTTGGTTCAGTGTGAAGAAACTAAAATACATATCCTGAAAAGAAATTGTTAGCGGCCTTTTCAGTCATCTAGTTAATTTATGCATGAAAACATGGGAAAAAAGAATTATGATTACTAGCAGCTGTTTAGTTTCAAAGTCATAGAAAGCTTACAAGTTTAGAAAGTGACTTCCTGTCAAGGCTTGTGCAAACAGATGTTGTGACTAAGTGGATGGGAGAAGAGAGAGAAAAATAATAAAGAATAAAGACAAACTTGACCAAAAAAAAATACCAACAATTTCAGTTGAATCATCATGAATTGTGAGCAAAATTGCTTTAAATGGGAATGTTAGAACAAGCTGATCAATGAGGCCACCATCACAATTGGTGCCGTTATAAAACAAGGAGTGACTAGTGTGTGTCTTGTGATTTTCATTTTCTTGGCTCAGAGCTGCTTTGGTGTTTACGTTTTACTCGCTTGATACATATTTTGACCTACTTTCTCAGGAAAAGTTATCTTGAGCTATCACTAATATAAATAATATTTTTATATAACTGAACAGTGGGTGAAAAGTGTGTTCAATTAACAGATAATGTAGGAACACAGAAGAATTCTTTAGGGTATGGTTTTCAAAGAGTATTTAAGTGACTTAGATGTAAAACAGTGTCCCCAGAAGATGGTTTCAGAATCATTTCATTTCATGATGATATGCAGGATTATTAGGATGGTCACAGTTCAATTTCAGGATTGCCAGGAGGGCCATGATTCGTTTTTAGTATCAGGGACTCTTCTCTTCAGCACCTTTGTGTTTGGCAGTAAAAAGAAAAAAATTGATGAACTGCAGAAAATCAATTTACATGGTTTCTATCAGTCACAGACAAAACTGTTGTTCTGTCAAAACGAAAGGGGTAATTTGCAGCTGTAAAATGAATTTATCACCATGTGGAACTCGCCAGAATTTTAAACAGGATTGGTGAGGATAAGAGTGTAGGAAGCAGCAAATATGTGTCAAATGCTATGTCAAACGCTTTTTCTGTTCGTTTGTTGTTGTTTTTTTCTTCTTGTGGTAATGAGAGAAAGGATATATTACATGTTCCTAGTCGGTGATATTCATCTGAGAGATGCTGCTTGAGGCTTTTTTTCCCCCTCCTCATGTGCCACAAAGCAGTGCGTCCTTGAATCTGTTCAGAAAGGCAGCACAGTGTTACTGAAATCATGTTGTGTTTGTCTGATGTCATAAATCAAAAGTGTAACATTTGCATGCTGTTTCAGAATCAAAGTGAATTTCATTTTTGTTTTTATGCATTTCAACACAGAACCCACCATTTACCAAAATGATCTTAATTTATTTCTTGAGCCTTCGCGTGTAAAATTCATGATCATACATAAAGAAATGTCAGAATAGTATTAGATACACAGTTTGCTGTTTCTTGCATGTTGTTCAGTTTTGTTTTGTTTATGAATAGCTGTCTTATTTCATATGTACAGCCCTCATGTTGGCTCCTTGTGGTCGGCTTGGCTGCAGATAACATGAACTGAAGTTGATTTTTACAGGTACCTCTGTTAAGTTACAGTTGGAAAAATTAAGGCATTATCTACACAAAAGCACACACTTTCATGTGCTCATCTTTCACAGTATTTGAAAGAAAAAAAGCATGATCTCAAGAAACTGGAAACTTTTGTCAGTCCAAAGGAATAGAATAGTCTTTTAACTCAAAAACGGATGTGAATTGTTCAGCTTTCAAATGTAAATAATATTGTCCCCCCCCCCCCCCCCCCCAGAAAAAAAAAAAAATAACCCAGTGTATGTGCAATTTGCATGTATGTGTAGGCAAAAAGAGTTAATGTGAAGGTACATGATAAAGTGTCTCCATATGTTGCTTTTGAATGCTTGAGCTCTGCTTCAGAAGTGGGTCGTTTGTTTTATGCTTATAGTCATACTTCTCTCTCATTCTTTATTGTAGAATCTTTTGAATTTGCGGAATACAGAAGAGCATGCAGAGAAATAGTACTCTAGTGAAATAGAGATTATCTGCATGTATATATTTCTATAAGCTGAAATACATAGAATCAGCTTGGATCCTTTTTTTCCTTTAACTGTGACCATGGGTCTTTACCGAGTGGTGTTTTCACCTCAGTTGAAACAAGGTTCTCATAGGTAATTAGTCTTGGAACAGACATTTTGTTTAATTTTTGTCTCGAGATTCTTTGGTTTGTTTACAAATTTAGCCAACAAACATTTGACATCACTGGAAAGAGCTACATGTTAGGTTTGTTTTGATTTATTCTTTCTTCTGCTAAAGCAGCCATTCTTGAAAATAAAGCAAAATGTTTACGTGTCTTAAGTTATGTATTTTAGAATGCTTGACTGGCACCTTAAGAGTCAAATGTTTACAGGATATTACTTATGCTCTCATGATCTAACCAAATGCAGTGGCCTGTCAGAGAGATAGTAATCCAACATGGTGGCACTACAGGAAACCTGAAATGAACTACATGTGATTTCTATGACTTCTTAGAGGAAGTGCAGACCAATGTGCCTCTTTCCACACAATATTTATAATAAATTTTAATGTCTTAAGTTGTTTTTTTGTTTAATGAATTTTAATGTCTTAAGTTGTTTTTTTGTTTAATGAATTTTAATGTCTTAAGTTGTTTTTTTGTTATGACTTTATTTCCTCCCACTTTTTTTCCTTAACTGGAGTGTATTGATTTTACAGTATCACAGAAATCGGTTATGACAGAATTTGATTTTCTGAAGAAAAAGAACAGTTTTTATGAAGATGTATTTTGTTGTTGTTGGATGTTTTGTTTGTTTATCCTGTTGAATTTTTAAAGCTAGTGACTTTCAGAATCCGCTGAAATGTGATCATGTAAAATTTTTCTTTTGGTTTGCGCATGTGTGTAAATGTGTAAGTATGAATGCTTGTTATGTGTATGACAAAATAGATATTGTGTGTGTGTGTGTGTGTGTGTGTGTGTGTGTGTGTGTGTGTGTGTGTGTGCATGTGTGTGCGCGCATACATGTGCATGTGTAACAGTGCAAACATTTTGAAAGTGGAATATTCATAAGTGAGCATCTTCTTCATCTTTTTGTTAGGATTATGGGAAGCATGGGGGAGGTCCTTTGTTGTAATTGGTGTGACTTTCCCCACCCTTTTCATTTTGTTTCTTGGACACACATGTTCTGCATCCATGATATATTTATGTTTGTTAAGATACTTAACTAGCATTGTCTTTTGTGGTTTGAAAAATACTTTAATATGTTGGAAAAGATCTTTATGCTCACAGGAGACAATTTGCTTTTGAATCGTTTGTTTTTGGATGGATGCTTTGCTTCTTTGACAGTGAATGAATAATTATCAAGAGATTGTCAATGCTCTGTGAAGCAGCATGTCCTTGAAAATAGAAATGATTTACCCTCTTCATTTTTATTTCAGAAAACATGATGAGAGATTGGATATTATTTAAAGAAAAAAAGCCACTTCCAGGCATGTAATGGAGCCAGGAATTTTGGATTGACTGCAGATGGATGGATTGAAATTCAGTATAAAGTGCGGAGATGCTTATTAGTGTGTATGAGCTTATTAGTGTGTGTGAGCTTATCTGTGAATTGTACAGTCCAATGCCTGATCTGTATGATCTTATGGTTGAATTCAACTGCATTTATTTTGTGCCGATGGAGATGAATTCAAGCTTATAAAGAAAACAAACGATTGTTCAGTGTTATTTTGTTTTGCTTGGTAGACAATCGATGGAGAAGATCAATGCAGTGTGGTGATTTCTCTCTCTCCCTCTCACTTGCAGTCACACATTTGCTTTTAACATGTTGATATAGATTCACTGTAAATATGAGAACATTTCAGTAGAAGCTTTTTGTGACATGTATACATAAGCTAAGAGCATGTGAACTTGATGAAGTTTGTATCTTTATACAGCAAGTACCTTTTCAGTGGTTTACACTTAACATTTTCTGGAAGCCAATTGTACGCAGTCAACTGTTAAAACTTCTGGAAAGTAGCAAATTAGCGATACATATTTCTGAAATTTAGAGGACAAATAGTCGGAGCTGATCTATAATGATATTCAAAGCAAATTATATAGACATAAACACAGTTTGGGTTTAACTAAACTTACAATAGAAAAGCAAAAATATTTCATACAAGTAACATTTGCTGAAACCGCAACATGGGTGATATGCTGTCGAAGGAATTGTGTGATAATGTTCCTTGTGATAATGTTCCTTATCAAATGTCATCTAGTATCTCTCGCTAATCTAAGTGCTCTCTATGGAAAATTCAGGAAAAATAACTCTCCCGCACTTACAGATATTTAGGATGACCCATACATTTATGTAACAGAATTTATGGATTGTCTGACATTGCACACACACACACACACACACGCACACACTTTTTTCTTTTGCTGTCTCGTCTATGCTCTCTTAGCAGCACTTCTTCCATGCCACCCATTCTGATCATCTCAAATACAGCCGCATATAGGAGCGTTCTGTCATTGTCCCTGCACTGGCAGTCCATGAGAGCAGTCAATATCAGGTCGTCGTATAGCAACCAGAGGAAGAACTGCTGAGTCATTCGAGTGGTGTTCAGTGGAGCCTGTTACGATCCAACATGTACAGGACCTACCCTGAAGACGACCATGATGAGTCATGGAGCCAGTAAGAGCGAGAATCCCTTGCAGACAACACCACAATGTCCGTCCAGTCAGTGACCATGGGCTTATCATAGCGGACAACACAATGTCCGTCCTGTCAGTGACCATGGGCTTATCATAGCGGACAACACAATGTCCGTCTTGTCAGTGACCATGGGCTTACCATAGCGGACAACACAATGTCCGTCCTGTCGGTGACCATGGGCTTACCATAGCGGACAACACAATGTCCGTCCTGTCAGTGACCATGGGCTTATCATAGCGGACAACACAATGTCCGTCCTGTCAGTGACCATGGGCTTATCATAGCGGACAACACAATGTCCGTCCTGTCAGTGACCATGGGCTTATCATAGCGGACAACACAATGTCCGTCCTGTCAGTGACCATGGCTTATCATAGCGGACAACTCAATGTGCGTCCTGTCAGTGACCATGGGCTTACCATAGCGGACAACTCAATGTCCTTCCTGTCAGTGACCATGGGCTTACCATGGCGGACAACTCAATGTCCGTCCAGTCAGTGACCATGGGCTTACCATAGCAGACAACACAATGTCCGTCCAGTCAGTGACCATGGGCTTACCATAGCGGACAACACAATGTCCGTCCAGTCAGTGACCATGGGCTTACCATAGCGGACAACACAATGTCCGTCCTGTCAGTGACCATGGGCTTATCATAGCGGACAACTCAATGTCCGTCCAGTCAGTGACCATGGGCTTACCATAGCGGACAACTCTGATGCAAACTCACCATCAGCATGAACTTGGGAGAGGAAATCAAAACTGGAGTCACCACCTCAGCAGGGAACAAAGGGTCGCAAAGTTTAGCATCTTTCTTATGGTGAGCAAACAGGATTAGCAGGATCAAGTTAGTGTTTTGAAGTCCCAGTCTCATCTGAGGGATTTATTTCACGCTCGCTTTCGTAATGTATCCTTACTTCGTCCAGGCTTAAGAGACCAAGATATCTGCAGTGCTCAAGAAATTTGAGTTTAACTCGTAGAGTTGCATTATTAAGTGGACAAAACTCAACTGTGTGGTTATAATCTCCCCATTTTCAGCCCACAGCACACTCAGCTCTGGGTAGGGCTGGCTGGGACCATAAAACCCCACAGTTAAATGCCTCTGACTGCACATGAACCTGTGACTTCTCAGACTGCAATACTAACCATGCGCCATAGGTAGCTGGTACACACACATTCTCTTCTCTCTCTTGTGGGACAAATCTGAAGGATTTTATTTGAATTCATAGGTCCTTTTTCAGTGAAGGATTTGATTCAGAAGTACATTAACATGAAGTGTTTTTAAGGTCTATTGTCAGCCAAAATTTTGTTAACATGAATGTTCAATTAGTTTGAATGGTTTTCAATAATGTTGATGATATCTATATTAGTGCTTGAACTATGAATTCCAGGCTTGAAACTGATTCAAGGATGTGCATTATAACGTATAGATTCACAAGCCTGTCTTGACACTTTACTGTTTTTATAGCCCAATGTCACACCACACTTTGCCCTGCTTAAAAACGCTTTCCAAAGAGTTGCCACTAATTTAGAGCAAGGGTGTTGAAAAGTAATGGCTAAAACTGACTGTTGTCACATGAAACAGCAGAAACATTTCAAAGCTATTTTGTTGGGGGGAATGATACAATAAAATGGCCATAATGTGCCAGGTCCGAGCACTTGCACCATGCATCTGACTTGTGCATGAAATTCAACTCGGTAAGCTTCAGCTGCCTCTCTTTGGATCCCATTTTCACTGGCTTGTTGCTCAGTCCAACACTGGCTGGTCAGAAGTGAAGCTTCTGCTGTCCAAACATTAGGAAACAGAACCTGTCCAATTCTCAACTGCTACTGGATTTTCATGCCGTAGTAGAACAATTTCACAGTGATTATATGTTACCAAAAAGAAAAGAATGGCGATTTGTTGTTCTCAGCAAATTACGCTGCAGTATTTATTGTGATGGAATGTAACACAGAACATTTTATAAGCGCTGAATATTGGGACTGATCATGGAAGCATAATATTTGGTACTAAAAACTGGAACAAACTTAACGCTATTCTTTGAACATGGTGTGTTCACATGACAGAGCCATGTCATTTTTTGGCAATGGTGGATATCCTCTGCTTTTTCATGCAAATTTGCAGAATCATTTTCCCAACAACGACAACCCCCCCCCCCCCCCCCCCCCCTCCTCCCATACCAAAACAAACAAACTGAAAAAAGAAAAATATGAACGATTTCTTAAATGTGTATACAAGAACAGCTGCATTCTCACCTGGGTCAAAGGGAAGCAGGCGTTAGCACATCTTTCATTTTGTGTTTTTTGTTTAACAACGACAATGTGAAAGTTGTTAGTGGAATGTACAGCTTTGTTTGAAGCTCCCTGTCCTGCCCCCGCTCTTCCAGTGTTTTGAGTTTTTCTCCACCGGCAGCCAAGTTACTCCATCTGCTGATCAATGATATACACCATTGATCACTCTATCTCATGATCAATGAAGTTAATAGCCTCCTGGAGGACGTCCAGCTCCTCCATCAACTGCTGACTGAGGGCAGAGACAGAATGGTCGTCGACCATGTTGTCATCTCCTGATGGCACTACCTGAAGTGTCCCCATGTACACCTGGCACTGTTTGGTCCACTGTGAGGGCGCCCGGCCGACATTCGCCAGACAATGAACTGTTTGATGAGACTGTGAGGATGACGGTGATGCCCCGCTGGTGACTCTTTGGTCTTCTGTGGCAGGCATCAGTGGCAAGGTTGTAGCTGCAGTAGAAAAAAAAAGTCCGTCAAAAAGGGTGGTAGTTAAAATAGGAAAAAGCGTTCATGTGTTTAAAAAAGAAATATTTTGACAATGACGTTTCTCAGATGTTTGTGGCCCTGGTTACGGTATGCCTGCAAAGATGAACAAGGTGATTTTAGCTAGTTTCAATGTGTGTGTGTGTGTGTGTGTGTGTGTTTGTGTGTATGTGTGTGTGTGTGTGTGTGTGTGTATGTGAGGAAGTATACTGAATGCAAGCACAGCCCAAGATATGAACGTAATTTTTCTGAGTGTGTGGGTTGTATATTTTCAGAATGTGCGCTTTTGCGCATAGGTCAATATGTGTGAGGAGAGAAGGGTGCGTGAGTGTGGAATTAATTCGGCAAGGCAGAACGATTGCAGCTGTTCTGTAACTTGGCCTGATTTACACATGCATATGTGCGAACGTGTGAGGTTGCAATGTCTCGGGTTAGAATTTTCCACTGGTACAAATATCAATGCATCACCAAAGACCCATGAAACAAAATATTATACGTCTTTGACTTCACTTTCATATCAGACAGAACAAATCAAAGAGGATGATGAAAATCAACTATGATCAAACCAGTCAATCACATATGTTCATTAAAAATACTGGTTCATCCGTTGATACTGCATTCACAGACATTCCTCCAAGATGTGGAAAAAGAGTTTTTTTCTTACCTTGGGGTTCAAAGTGGGTCAGTGGCAGCAGTTTTCCATTGGATGGTGTAGAATCGTCATAAAACGTAATGTCAATATCATTGCCAACATGCCCATCTTCAAAATCTGAGGAGAAGAAATCAAATTACGTTC
>CM065716.1:99734381-99774381 GCA_033310375.1 Conus canariensis
CTAAACAATCTACTATCAATTTTACTTGTGTGTGTGTGTGTGTGTGTGTGTGTGTGTGTGTGTATGTGTGTGTGTGTGCGTGTGCGTGTGTGTGTGTGTGTGTGTGTGCGCTCCTCCCCCTTCCAAAGACGTTCTTTTATGAATATGTCGATCAACAGATATATTTATGTTACCATTTCGTGTTCCCCTATGTTAAAAAAAAAATTCTTTGTCTTGTCTTGTCTTGTCTTGTCTTGTCTCATTGCAGTATCCAGCAAGTTATAGGGTACTAAAGTGAAGCATAACACAACCATCATTTCCTAAGCCTATTTTTGTCAGATATATCGACTTTTTTTACTTTGGATGGGAAGAGTGTGAAATATAACTTTGTCCACTTTAAAGACTCCGAATGCAATGGCCGGGTAATGATTCTGCAACATAATTTATCCAAAAAAGTTCAATTTTTAAAATTCTAATGTATCAAGTCAGCTGCCCGAAACATTAATTTGATTTCACACAAACAATAAAAACATCTTCCTGTCTCACACATCTCATCTTCCTCGCCCAGTATCTGTACACATTGTTTCAGTTCTGCTTTTCCCCTGCGTTTATGACAGCCCTTTACCTGTAGTAGAACAGTCTCGTGCCACACGAGTTCTTGAGATCTTTGTGACACGGTGTTTCCGTCACCTCCCTGTACACAGCGGCCCATTTCTTCCTGCACGTGACCTGAACCAGGAGTGGGTTACTGCACTGACGTCAGCACGAACTGTCGGACATGCTTGTACAGTACAGTGATTCAATGATAGTGTGTGTGTGTATGTGTGGGTGTGCGCGCGCGCGCGAGCGTGCGTGCGTGCGTGTGTGTGTGTTTGTGTGTGCATATGTGTATGTGTGTTGTGTGTGTGGTGTGGTTGTGTGTGTGCGTGTGTGTATGTGTGTTTGCGTATGTGTGATTGTGTGTGTGTGCGTATGTGTGTGTGTGTGTGTGTGTGTGTGTGTGTGTGTGTGTGCGTGCGTGCGTGCGTGCGTGCGTGCGTGCGTGCGTGTGTGGTGTGTGTGCGTGCGTGCGTGTGTGTGTGTGTGTGGTAAGTCAGCCAAAATGAATACCACAACATTTATTTGAAAATGCTCATATTTGTTTGTTTTTTTCCAATTCAATTCATGTCATTTTCTTCTCACTTGTTAATCTTATAAGCTAAAGAACATACCTAAAATACCTAGAAACCCGTTGGACACTGAGTGTGGGGTAAGTCAGCCAAGATGAATACCACGAAATTCATTTGAAGATGACAACATTTTTCTCTGAATTTCGTTTTTATCATTTTTTTTATCACTTCTTAATCTTATGAGCCAAAGAACACCGCCTAAATGCTTAGAAACCTATTGAACGCACTCTACTGATAGTTCCAGAAGTTTTTTTTTTCGGCTTAGAGTTTCTATTACTTAATTTTCCACTGGCACACACTATACATTAAGAAACACGTACCTTTTCACATTTAACATGATCAACGCTGATGGAGAAATAAACTATGCAGACTATTTTTGAAACGTGCAAAGTAGGCTACCTTAACCTGGTCACCATATTGCATGTTGCATCCCCCAAGAATCACGTTGTCAAGCGCTGAGGCAATAAAAAAGACCTCGCGTAACAAAATCATTTCAGATCTGACTGTATTTCTCAAGAACACCGACGGCCACAATGACACGGGCAGTACCTGGGCGTAACCTCCACGCTCATGCACCGCCAGGAAGAGCTGGAAGAGACTGATGCTCTGGTTCTGCCAGAAGGGGCTCTTGCCTGGTCTCAGCCCATTCCTCACCATGAATCGTGTCACGTCGTGCACAAAGGCACGCTCGTTTCGCTTGTACATCTGGGCACACATTGGACTGTGCTGAACTAATTTTATGAAATCAAGTTTGCTTGAAATAACCAAATCTCGGGTGGGTTAAGCAGGATAGTTTACAAGAAAGGTTGCGTCGTCCTTAAATCCAGACTTAAGCAGAGAATGTAAAATGGGAGGCTTCGATAAATCAGTGAAAATTTTACTTGTAAACATGTGAGCACATAAACGGATGTCAACTGTAAGCCTTTAACATACACACTCACCAGTCCCACTCAAAATGCAATCGCATAAACTATGCGCATGCAAAATGCTAATTTTGTACTGCCACTAGTGAACTTGACTAATAAGAGAAATGATCGACAGTTATTCATTTTCATTCTAAGAGCCAGCACTCAACAGACAGCAATGACCATAGCTTTCCATGAAGGGATGCATGCAGATCCTGCACGATGAAGCATGTGGAGCATTCTTGTAGCTTTAGCGCTTCCTGAGTTATACCAACAGATGAACTGAGCTTTTCATAGTTATCAGTCGCAAGAAAGTTACAGACCTCAGCCAATGGCCAATGCTTACTGTACACTTGAGTGAATGTGGGATTTTTTTCTTCTAGTTCAACAAGCACACTGATCAAGGCAACTGACTCAGTGGACTATATCCTTGCATTGTTTTTCAGTTCTTTACATTTGGTTGTTTTTTTTTAACCTCAACATTACAGCCATATTCCTTTGTAGATCTGACCCTTCGAATATTTTTTTATGTGATTAAGCTGTAAGATGTCTCAAACCGTTTTCCAGTTACTTTGGGCACGTATGCGCGTGCACACACACACACACACACACACACACACACACACACACACACACACACACACACAACACACACAATTACAAACAAACGCACGTACACACATTTATTCATGTATTTGTTTTATTTCTCATTTAGTTCTTTATCTACTTATCTGTATAATGTGGTGGCTTTTCTTTCTCTGTTCCTTTTTATGTGACTATTCATTTCTGCGAGGGCATTGTGTGCTGCCATTTCTACAAATGTGAGTGAAGGTACTGGATGGGGAAAATGCGTTTGATTGTCTGCATATTCTTTTTATCATCAATGTTTAATATAGTACTTATAGATCTATATCATTACTTTTCTTCAGATGTCTTTCCATATCTTTTTCTTTTTCATATTCTTCGAAATCGTTTCTTTTATGATGGCTTGACGAGAAAAAAAGACGTACTGCTTATTCAATGTGTAATCTCAAAACAAAATTTCGACCCTGTCACTGACGTCACACACACACACACACACACACACACACACACACACACACACACACACACACACACACACACACAAGCGCGCGCGCACATACACACACACACACACACACACACACACACCACTCCCAAAAAAAAAACAAGACCCGTCTTGCTCCCCTGAGTGCACAGGACCGAAACAGGACAGGACCATGCCACCCACCTCCACATCCAGCATGAGTCTCTCCTCCTTGGTCCGGTGCTCCAGGCAGGTGTCAAAGGAGGTGAACCGAGTCACCGGCAGGTCTGTCTCGTCAGCGGCTGAGGAGACAGCCAGGTCGCCGTTGTCTGTTCCTCGTGTCTGCGGAACGCTCATTCGTGGTCTGCTGGAACTGTCATTTCTCTCTGAAAACAGCTGTCATCGTTTGTAGGCAAGCGAAGGAGATGGTGGCTGACGAAGGGAGTGTGAAGAGAGTGAGTGGGGTTGAATAGCCCCCCCCCCACCCCCCCTCCACCACACACACACACATATACACCATCACCTCCCACAAATGTCCAGTCCCAGTTTAAAAAAGAGCTCAAACAAATCAGATTAACGTCATCAGCAAATATTGTAGCCGGGTGCCACTGATGATGAAACGAAAATCTGACACGTTAAAAGGAAGAGCATGTGTGCGTGCGTGCGTGCGTGTGTGTGAAAAACAACCAAAAATCCACGAAAGAGCACAAATCATTCAACCAGAAATAAAGTTATCAAAACGGATAACTGTATACAAAGAAACGTACTAGGACACAGACCTGAGCTTACTCATGCACGTACAAATTCCTTCTCAGACACCCTCCTCCCCCCATGCATGTATGCCCAACACACCGAAGCATGAAAACATGATATTCTCCACTGATGATCACGATTGAAAATGTCCCATCAATACAAAGACGGTTAAAGAATTTAAAAAAAATAACACACACACACCATGAAAATGAACAAAATGATACCAACCACATTCTTGCTGGAAATCCTGACGTTCCAGCACGTAAGTACACTTGGCCAGCCTTTCACTGGGGGATAAAGGCAACAATGTCATGGCCTCATCAATGCCATGTTGGACACTAACGCCATTTTTATAGACCGTCTTCAGCTTCTGCGCCGCTGGTAAGCACAAAGGTTTGCGTCTGCGACCACAGCTTTTTCGCTTCCGTCCTCTGCCTTGTTTCTGGAACGGATAATGGAAAACCGACCAGTATATTATATCTATGCTGTCTTATCTGTCACATACTGCTAAGTGAGACTGGACATAGCATCTCTTATACACAGTACGTTGGTAGCTTAGTTGTCAATATCTGTTAAGTACTCATTTCTTTCTTTGTACCTCATGTCCGTATTAAATATGAAGCCTTGCACTGATTAGCTCGTTGGCCAGTGCCTTAATCAGATATCTGCTGAGCCTGTCCATGAGACTCTCTTCCCAACTATTCCCATGTTCCGGTATTAACTTGCTTATTCATTTGTCTGTAAATGTAGCCATAGGCATTGTGGCCTCATGGTTTAGCAGGTGTTGTGTAGCGTAGATGGGCTAGTCAAGAAACTGCATCAAACTGCAGAGTTCTGCTTCTTCAAATAATTCTAAATCAGCGTAAAAATGCACGGATGTCAGTGTTCGGCGTTAACAGAATCAATGATGAAGTTGGTTGATACAATCCGTGATTCAATATTCAAAACTATTTAAAGATTTAAAATTTTAACTGCTGTAGGTGTGAAGCTGTCGATGCTATGGCAAAGTATGACAACAGCAGCTCGAAATAATGACAGTAAGTTAGGTATCGAAGGGTTAATCTTGTGATCATTACAAGTCAGATGATTTCAACACTGCCCACATAGACCCATTACTATTATTGTCTCATGAGAGCGGGGTGACTGGCTGGTCAAGGTATATTCTCAGTCATATGCCACAGGGTAGAGGTATTTAACGAGTCCAGTCTCATATCTTGTTCATCTTGGGCCTCTCCCGTCTGCCTCCGGAGCGTTCATTTCCCACTGTACCCTGTAGAATGGTGATAAAGTGTCACGCCGTGATATATTCCTGTGGCAGGTAAGCTAAGGCTGCTTGTTGATCCCTCTTTCTCTCTCTCTCTCTCTTTCTCTCTCTCATTTAGAACTTGGATTACCTAACACCAATATTACCTGATGACTTGAAACACTCTGCTTACTAACTGACGTGGCAGTGAATACCGAGACGTTGTTTGCAGAGACCCAACCATGACTGTGAGGCTGACCAAGAAATTCCACGTGATAGAGTGCAATTTCACCATCGTCGTATTTGGACAAATGTCCATAATCTGTCCCTGGTTCTGATGTAACAACACCGGGCCAACTGCACACACACACACACACACCCACACACACACTCATACACACACACACACACACACACACACACGTGCACACGCACGCGCGCGCACACACACACACACACAAACACACCAGCATCTTTTAAAATCATGTTCATGTTAAGCTGTTAAAACAGATAAAACTATCGCTACTGAAAGACTCTCCATTGTAGGCCCAAAAGCATTGGCTTGTTGTAGATCTGTGTTCAGTTACGTATGACTATGATATCTGCATACTGATCTTTTCACAAGACACTGATGAACATAGTTACTACATCATGTATAATGTTAATTTAACTACCTTTTGAAGAGGTGAAACACATGCTTTGATTATGCTTAGGAGATTAAAGGAGCAGAAATTTGCACAAAAACCTATTTTTGTTAAGGTAAGCATACCCATAAACCAGAACTGAAATGATGGTCGACGGGGTGACGCAAAGTGAACACATCCAAAAGTCTAACACTAGTAAGAGGGAAATGGGACATTTTGTGAGACAGAATGTTCATTAAAGAAAATTATAATGCACCAAAGTTCAGTTACACACGGTAACCCATGCAGATGTTAAAAGAGACGAGACGAGGCAGGCATTTTCTAAACATTGCCCCCCACAAAGGAAAAGATACTTCATAGATGTCTTCTTGAAGATAAGCACTTCCAAAGTGAGATGACAGAAGACACCATGGGACGTCCCACACGGTTCTAGTACGTAGCGTCTCCTTATGCTTGTAAGGTTAAAAAAAAGAGAGAAAAGGCAAATAACTGGGCAGCGTCATCTAAAGATGAGAGAAAGAGGTAAACGGTAGGTTACCAGAACCCCCCCTCCCAAAAAAAAAAAGAAAAAAAAAAAAAAAGAAACCAGTAACAGTCTGAACTAAACAGCCCGGGACGTGCACTGAACCAGCGGATGCAGCGCCCAGTGCTTTGCTTGAAGCCGGCAAAGATTTCTGCTGGGAGCCAACAGAAGAAAGAAAGACTTAAAAGCGAGATACCCGAGGAAAGGCTATATTCAGTGTATAAGGTAGTTTCATTCTAGAAGGAAAAAAAAAGGTGTAAAATGGTTTCCAGAACAACGACAGGGGAGTGGTCTTCAAAGATAACAAACTGCAGACAACAGCAAAAAAAAAAAGAAAAAAAAAAAGAAATTAAAAAAGGCAACAAAAAACGAACAAAAAGGGCAGAGTCCAATAGAATGGCACAAAAGAGGAAGTTATTGGAACAGATCTTCCATAAGGCAGGGGAGCTATTTGTACTGAGAGAGCATTCCCCGTGTCCTTACACCCCACCCCATCCTCCTCTCGCATCCGCACGGGAGCATTTTTGTAGCAAGGAAGCAAGAGTATGGACCAGTACTTTAAAAGATGTTTCCTGTACAAACCAACATACAAAGCCTGTGGTACTAGCTGTGTATGCTGTGTGGGTTACAGAGGTCTAAGTGAAGTCCGATTTGAAAAACAAACCAAACATTTATCGAGAGACAGTTTGAATGAACAAAACTGATCTTGATCGTGTGGTGAGACAATTATGACGATAGCAAAACAAATATTCATAACGAGTGCCAGAGAGAGACAATGACTCAGGTTGAAATTATCACAAGAGGTGGGATCTGATGAAACAAGCAACAATGCCAGGTTCGCTGAGATGAAGATACATTTAAACGGCTCGGCAGACAAAAATAGAAAAGGCCACGGATTTTGAAAAGTGGGACGTTACATCATTATATAAGGGATGGATATGGCCTCAGAAAGGTATGTGAAACAAATACAGACATCGAGTGATCGTATTATAATTTGTCACACGACTCATGATCAAAACAATTATCTGAGATACCAATAAGAAAGGTTGCAGCAATGGTTGCTGGAAGGATCAGCAGCCAATATGGAATTTGCGATTATTTCCCTTCAACTTCATTTTGATTCATAAGCGCCGTTATCCACACTTATCTGTACACTGGAAGAGAAAAGAAAGCATGTTTTGCCTCGGTAGCTTATACACCAATGGTCTGGTAGATGTAAAAAGCATTCGTTTTTGATTACCTTTTACTTTAAACGGCACACCAATGGTTTAGTACATCTGTTTAAATATTTGTTTTTGATTACCTTTTACCTAACACGACTATTGGTAGTTTTACAGTAAATAAGTTCTGGCTTACGCCTCCACCAGGGCTGGACAATTGGTCCCTTTCGTTTTATGAATGGACTATCATGTTTATAATTTACATGACTGAAATCAGAATGCATAAAGTTGCCCCCTAAATACGTACCTACCTGCAGTATCCATCCATTTTGGCCCACACCAGATCCCCTGGCAACAACTGTGATTTCAGATACTTCAGGCCACTTCTGTCTGCCAGCTGATCGTACAACTGAACGTCTTCCTCAGCGACGCTGCAGCTGTTGAACTCTGGATCACTGTTCTGATGACAGAACCACTTGTCCGACTCACGTATGGTTCTGATCGTTTCGTTTGGAACTTTCCTCCATTTTCTGCAGTCTGGGTTATCACACTGTATCCAGGCAATCGACTGCAACTGAGACCATTGATATCAGTTTTAGTGGGCTTAACGACTGAAACATGCTTGTTATAATGGTCATTTTGATTTGAGAACATATCAATGGTAAAAGAATTATGTTATTAGAGCACACACACACACACACACACACACACACACACACACACACACACACACACAGAGCATGCTAGGCACAATGATTTATTATAATAACAATATCAATACTAGTCAAGGGTATTTTACACATCGCCCACCCATATAACTATCTGGCGCATGGGGACCGGAATTGCTGAAGTTGGTAGAGCACCGGACTCGTAATCCAAGGGTTGCAGGTTCGAATCTCCGACGGGCCGTTTCGGTACAGAGGGATTTTCCTCGGAGTTAACATTGGTTCTGACTCCATTTCCCATACAGTCCTTCGAATGAGACTATAAACCAAGGTTCCGTGTGTGAACGCACGCATAACATCTTACTCACATTAAAATCCCATCACCAACTTTCGGAAGGGAAGGCCAGTTTGGCCGTTGGTATGGATGACACGTTACACATAGCATGCACCTTCCCTGAAGATGGAGTATGGCTGCCTTAATGGCGGGATAAAAACCGGTCATGCACACAAAACTCCACTCTCTTTGTTGGGTAGATGGGATTAATACTTGCCTGTCTATACAGGGAGTGTCCGCAGGAGTATCAGCCTGCGTACGCAGAAGAAGAATAAGAAGAATCTGGCGCATGATGCCTTACATTTTTTTTAGGAATGACAATGAAAAAAAGTCGACATAAATATACAAACGGACATTTAAAACAGTCACGCAGAATAGACGTCAAACGGTTATGCATATACATAATACTGACAGTTTACGACACACACACACACACACACACACACACACACACACACACACGCACGCACGCACGCGCGCGCACACACACACACACACACACACTCGAGCATGCGTGCGCGCACTTGCACCCAAGGTATTAGACAGCTGAATGAAGAGCAGGCTAGTATAAGCCTACCTTTTTCTGAACATCCCGCCATGAAGACGCATTGAACGGTAGGTTATTTTGTGACACGAAGCTTTCATTAGAACACTGAGATGAATCATGATCGCTGGAACTGACGTCAGCAACTGTAAGGTTGTCCTGGATTTTCTGAAACATAACATTCCATGAAAATTCAACGCCTGAAATATCCACTTATACAAGTATCCTGAATGACTTCAAAAAGAGGCCATAGAGTGAGGATGGGGATGGAGAGAAGCTAATGGCAGAGAGTGAGGGAAGAAACATTAGCATATATATCAGAGTCGGTGAAATGAAGCAGTTGATTAGACAGATCAATGCAGCCTACACCATTTTATCTCAGGATTTAAACTTGTGCAGAAGAAACATGAATGTGTTCTACCTAAGCTTAAATTTTTAGGTTAACTTCTGATTTGATATAGTATTGTTTTCCTGCACAGAATTATAGCGAATGCTTTCTTATTGGTCTTCTTTTTCATCTCTTTTGATTGTCCAACAATCTCCTATTTGTTTCTATTTTTTCTTTTCAAGTGGGGCCTCCTCCATCCTCCTATTTTTTTCCCTTCTGTCCTTTTTGCTTCCTTGACTTTTACTCACAATAAAATTTGGTATGTTCTTTTACAGAATGACATTCTCGTGTGTACTGTAATGTTTTGGTTTTTGATATAAAGCTCGTGCACTGACACTTCAATTTTCTTCGTGGACACACACACACACACACACACACGCGCGCGCGCGCGCGCACGCACACCCACACACACACACACACACACACACACACACAACACACGAGCAAAAGTCAACTGTTATCCCTCTAGATCTAAGGAAATGGATAAGAATTTTTAGTTCGGTGATAATCTCGGCGCGACTGGTAGCAGCAATAGATTCCATTGCTTGAAGAACAGATTTGGAATCAACACAAAAAAGTATTCTAGAAAAATCACGTGGAATGTCAATAATATAATGCAGAGCCATTAGAATTGCTATTAGTTCAGCCGTAAAGACAGAGAACCCCTTTCCCAAGATGAAATGATTTATCTGCTTTCAAAGCAGGAATAACAAAGCCGGAACCAGCATAGCCATTTAATAGGGATCCGTCTGTATAAACTTTTAAGTGATTAGGATAACTATCGTCAATATGTGACTTGGCCATAGCACCTAAGACGTTATTATTAACATTCTTTTGCAAATCAGTGTATTTAAAATCAAACCTTGCTGGGATAAGTTCCCAATGAGGAATGGGACTCAGGGGATAACGTGGGGCTATGGTTTTGTGATCAATTTTGGCAGATTTCAACAGGTTTGAGGAGTACGTAAGGATGGTTTTATTTGATCGTATTGTTTTTGCGCGTTTTGGAAAATCTAAATCAGATCGCATATCAAGTTCATCCTCATTTGAGTTCTGAACAGCAGAACATCTTAGAATGTATTTAGCACAAGCTAATTTTCGATAAGCATCCAGGGGCAAGACGCCAGCTTCATGATATGTCCCTAAAATGGAAGCGTAAAGGGGAACTCCCAGGGCTATTCTGTATGCCTTGCAATCTATGCTTTGTAACTTTTTAAAAAGATACTTAGGAGCTGAAAAATATACTTCCTGTGCATATTAAATCCTTGTCCTGACCAGAGAATTTGATAAATGAATTAAGGTGCACGTATCCTGTCCCCAACTCTGGTAACTCACAACTTTAAGAAGATTAAGAGCTTTCCTTGCTTGAGTTATGATATATTCAATATGTGTGTTCCATGATAATTTTGAAGTAAGATATACACCTAAAAACTTTATGCAAGATGTGTTGGTAAGCACAGCGTCATCCATCTTGAAAATAGGGAGATCATGAAAACTTCCACCAACGTCAAAAAGCATCATATGAGATTTCTCAGCAGACAGACATAACCCATTCTCAAACATATATCTAGCGATACTGTCTAAGTCTCTTTGATATAATTTTTTCATGTATGTAATTGACCTTAAAGGTGTGTTCTTTTTTAAAGTAACATTCATCCATAAACATATGTCATCAGCATATTGAACTAAACTGGAATTTTTAGAAATACTTTTTGTGAGATCGTGCGTTAGGATATTAAAAAGCAAAGGGGCAGTTACAGAACCCTGAGGGATTCTGTCACACTGTGGGATTGTAGGAAATGAATGGGCAGACAGAACTGCCCGTATGGGATCCAAAAACTCTGAAAATTCTGTCCATATTAAAATACCTTGGAGTCTTCACGAAGCCTATGGACTCTTAAAAAGAGTCTCTTTTGAGTCTTTTTATAATCTGTATAAAGATTCAGTACTCTTTAAAATACATGCACAAGATTCTTCACTGAGCTGCTGTTCAAGAACTCAGAAATCTACTCGTCCATCTAACTCGTCCATTCAAATTCGTAAATTGTATACAAAGACGTATGTACATGTACACAAATTTCGGAAACTGGAATCTCTCTTTTATAGGCTTAAAGTTAACGCTCTTCGTACAAAATTCCACAGAAATTTACAATGCGCTTGTGGAACAGTCGACAGTTTCAATACTCTGCATTTTCTTTTTGATTGTTCCTATTTTAACTCATCTCTCTCCAACTTCCGACAAAAAGATTCCCAGTGCATTTTCCAGAATCTTCACGCCTTTTTTACATTTGTAAATTCGTTGATGTTAAGCCCAGTTGGCTCGTTTGTGTAAATATTTCAGGGTTTTTGTTGTTGTTGTTGTTTGTTGTGTGTGTGTGTGTGTGTGTGTGTGTGTGTGTGTGTGTGTGTGTGTGTGTGTGTGTGTGTGTGTGTGTTTGTAATTTATCTTTTAAATTGTAACATTTAGAACAGTATTTTCTTTTCAATTGTCAAAGTCGCACACGCACACACACACGCACGCCGCGCCACACACACACACACACACACACACACACACACACACACACACACACACACACACACACACTCGCACGTAGGCCTATACTAGCATTTTGCATACACTATTTCCATTTCTCTCATCCACTCATTTCTGCATTATTTTGTCTAATATCACTTAAAGTGAACAGACGTTAAATTGAAGAACTAACTAACTAACAGAGAGAGAGAGAGAGAGAGAGAGAGAGAGAGAGAGAGAGAGAGAGAGAGAGAGAGAGAGAGAGAGACTACCAGTCTAGGACAGAGACACTCCACATTTGTTAGCTGCAAAGAGCAGGGACACCTTCTGACATGCACATGCACAGAAGAAAATCTGGCATGTCCATATCAGCTCTGCCCATGACGGTCGTACCAATGGCGAAAATGCAGAAAAAGAAAAAAAGATTTTCTATGGATCCACTGTCACTGGGGACATGTTGCAGAGACATGCAACAGAATTGCCGATGCGGAGCTTTGTAAACATGTGGTATTTGGGTCTGGGTATTCATGCTCGCAAACATGACGATCACTTCATCTTCCTCGCCCGTTCTTCTTATGTTTTGAATTTTAAAAAAAAAAATCATCTTTTCTTCCGCTTCTCCTTCACTATGGCCCTGCTCCTCCTGTGGCAGCTTGCTCCGCCTTTCAGCCTTCTATGATGTTGCAGTGCGAGGGAATCTACAAGATGACCATAATATATGCTGAAGCCTATCAAACTGTTGAGTGATGCAAGTATTGTGTTGGTGAAGTGTGTACTTATCATTTCTCATTTTCTGGCCTCACTACAGGCTAGCACCACCGTTTACGGCATCGCAGAACCAGAGCTATGCATGGAAGTACTTCTTATCAGTTCATAGCCTGTCCAAGTCCTATGTCCCACCTCCATGCAATGACAGGCAACATTCTAAGCCCCACGGGCAAAACTACACAGGTTTGTGAAGATTTGGCCCCTTGACGTGCGAAACGGAATGAAGGTCCACCATTGTGTGAATCTTTTCCTCGTGCCCACGAGTTAGATCCTCAGCTATTAGACAGACCAACACGTAGATTGGGCTCGTCATCATTTGACAGGACAGCAGTCCGTCTGAGAGGAAAACTGTAATGAAAGCCAGGTGTGCTGGATGGTTCCACATCGACAATTCTGGGTGCAAGGAAATTAACAATCAGCGACCATGTCCTTGATATGGGGAAATGCCTGGAAGTATGGTCTATCTCCCTTTACGAGTAATCTACAAGAAGAGGACCGAAACTAAGTAAGTAAAAATCACCCCCCCCCCCCCCCCCCCCCAACAACAAACAAACAAACTAAACGGTATAAGACAAAGAGAAGGAAATCTGAGAACAAATAAGATAAGTCAGATATGTTGGTCTTGCTACCTGTTGGTACATTTTAAGTTACTGAAGTAGATAGTATTTCCAACTTCATTTCCTTTTCTATATTTCTACGCCCTCTTCCCCATCCCTGCATTTATTTCTTTTTCAGATTAAACATAATTGTCACTTTTGTCCCTTTCTTCACATCATATTGATTATATAAGCTGGATGTGTCTGAATGTAAAAGATAAACGCATACCTGTATGCTCAACAAGGACATTTTGGAATAGATATGTCTGACGCTTACAGATGTCCTTCCTATTTCTATGAGTGTTGCTTTGAGATTTTATCATAAATGTTAATAAATAGACCCATGTGCGTGTACTGACCATCACTTTCAGATTAAACACAATTGTCACTTTTGTCCCTTTCTTCAGCATATTGCTTATATAAGCTGGATGCATCTGAATGTAAACGATAAACGTATACCTGTATGCTCAACAAAGACATTTTGGAATAGATATGTCTGACGCTCACTGCTATCCTTCCTATATCTATCAATATTACTTTGAGATTTTATTCATAAATGTTAATAAATAGACCTATGT
Source organism: Conus canariensis (assembly GCA_033310375.1). Classification (NCBI taxonomy): domain Eukaryota; kingdom Metazoa; phylum Mollusca; class Gastropoda; order Neogastropoda; family Conidae; genus Conus; species Conus canariensis. The sequence goes on from CM065716.1 coordinate 99,748,194, forward strand.
GCGTGTACTGACCATCACTTTCAACGAAGATTGGTAGGGGTGCCAGTCGCCCCTGGTACAGTGGTTAAAGACGTAGGCGGGGAGATCGTGGAGTCGAATCCAGTCAGGCATATAATTGTAAGGTTTTCCAGCCTCGATCAGCTCCTACACTGTGTTCTGTGTGCTATAGGCTTAAATAAGGTCTGAAACCACATACTTGAGTTTCATCCACCTAGCAAGCGTATGCATCTCAGACAGTGTTGTTCAGACTTTCTGACCAACACGTTGGGCCTGCTGACGCCGAAATATACGCCTACTATAAAATGAAAGGCAAGAGGGCAGTCCTGCTATGTAGCCTCAGACCAAATTGAACTCCACTGAGCCATCTTCGTCATTTTCATCGATCATCATAAAAATGTTCACAATCTGTGGCCTGCTATGCCCTGCTCTCGTTGTGCAAACAGTTTCGATTTCTCCAATACCATGCCCTTAGTCAGTTCCTGTCAAATCGTTGGGGTCAGCAAGCTCGTGGCCAGAGGCTGTCGTTGGATGGTCATGATGGTGCCTTCCAAAGGGGTATGCCGAGTCATGCTGGCTCCGCGACAAAGCAGTTAGGCCTATTGCCGTCATTATGAGGCTCAATACAAAGTGTGCTGTGTATATTGGACCAGATCAGCCTCTAGCGAGCACCACACGCGTAACTTATCAGCAATGCGCTGTCTCTTCCTGTGGATCGCATCATGACAACTTGATACTCATTGATTCCTGTTGGTTGCCATGCTGGTGCTGCATCAGGACAAACTGGGTGTGGCTGTGTATGGCGGAGTCTGGATGAGATGTGTAGAATAATGCGACTGGTGGACATGGAGGATATGGCAGAAAAAAAAATGATAGAAGCGGTGGTCATGCTTTCTTTGTTTTTGTTTTGTCTTGCTTTTTTTCTCAACGGTCACCCATTGTTTTTCGTATTATGCTTAATTTGAAATTTGTTCAGATAGAAGAAGCATACTAGCAGAAGTAGTTGTGATGGCTATGGTACCAGTGTCATTTGGCAGCTCAAATAAAAGAGGGGGCAGGGGAGGAGGAAGATGACGTGGTGGTAAAGAGAATGAGAGAGAGAGGTTGAGGTGGTGGTGGTGGTGGTGGTGGGGGGGGGGGGACAGATGGAGTTGGGGGGGGGGGGGGGGGAGGAGACAGGTTTCATGGCCGATTTTGTATACCAGAAAAGCATTTTTCATCCGCTCCTCATTCGTCGATCTTTCGATTGCTAAATTTAGATTTGTTCAGGATCATCCCTTCCCCAAGCCCCCTTCCCCCAAACGGTCATGTTTTTATTCTAACTGTTGACCAGCTGCCGTGGCTTTGCTTCTTGCCCCGCCCTACTCTGTATTGATCGTGTATCTACCATTCAGCTGTGGACTCGGACCTCAAAGCACATAATCTAATGTTGAATTTGTAGAATCTGGAACGGTTGCGCTCCTAGTCCTATCAACTCGTAAGTTTCTCTTTCCTCTGGAGAACATTCCGCACCCCCCCCCCCCACCCCTCCCCCTGAAAAGAAATGAATGGATGAATAAGTAAATAAATAAAGACATTTGGATTCACCGTAAAATTTGACGCAGATAATGACTTGACCATATCAGTTTCAAACCAGTGTGGAAGTATCGGGTCCGAAAACTATCGACTCATGTTAAGGTTTGTTAGATCCAGAGGGAATTTTCAGCCCCACCTCCGCAGGGATTTACAGAACTTCGTAACAAACACAACTGTTTTTAAAAACAGACCTACCTGAATCTCGAGATTTGCTTTTCGTTTCCGAGTTATCATCTTGCGTTTTAAGTGTATGGTTGCCCAGCCCACGAGGCAATACGATGCAGACGACAATTTTTGTGTTGAAATCCTAGATCTGCCAGCTGGATCTTTCTTGTAAGAACTATAATTTTCATCTAACTCCTATTGCAGTTTTGAAAAGTGAATGCTACCATGAACGTAAATTCACTGTGAAGTATTCTGTGTTATTTTTTTGCTCTCAACATAATACCCTTTCATTTTCTTGAAAGTTTGCTAGCCGCAGTAAAACAAGGGAAGTAAGTCCTGTTGCAAATGTAGCCAGTGGGCTTATCCTCGGACAAAAATGTGCGGTGGGAGCGTATGGATACTCCGCCGGCTTAAAGTCACACACACACACACGACGCACGCGCCTGGGAGTATGTATGTGGCTTTCTGATCGCTCAGTTGTCGCAGGATACCACACCCTTCACCCGCGCCCATGCCCTCTCTATTTATTACATTCATAACATGCTTTCCCGACACTTTTTTTATTATCTAAATATGCTCTCTCTCTCTCTCTCTCTCCTCTCTCTCCTCACACACACACACACACACACACGCGCGCACGCACACACTATTTATCTGTGCCTGCCTGCCCCTCACTATTTTCATTGCAATCGTAACATGCTTTTATGACACACCGTGATGATGAAAATATGCTGTATGTCTGTCTCCTGTTGAGCTGACTCGATGAATGACATGCTGTGCAACACACATTCAGTACTGGTCGATCCAGTGCGTGTTGATCAACACAATAGATGATTGCTGCTTAGGCACGCATAGGATTTGACCAAATTGACGGGACAGGATTGGGTCGACCAGTCTGATACCTATTTTTGTTTAAACTTGGTACATACTGGTTCACGTATTGTCGTGAAACAGTGCTAACATTTCAACTGGATTTGAGTTTCTGTAGCTCCTCATTACCAGTGGGCTACTCTACAGCAGATAGCTGTTATATATGCTACTTTTGTGAGGATACCAAACCGTGCTTCCATACACGAGAACAGGCCACAACCATAATCAATAGGTTGTGTCTGTGATTTCTGGAGCCATCTCTATGTTCGGTGTATGAATGTCTTAAATTCTTCTTGGTTGTGATCCCAGTTAAGGTACTTGGATTAACTGTTTATTCACGCAGTTTGTAGTCATAGTGAACTGTTCTGTTGGTCACTAGCAAAGTGGTGCACTTCTCACAATGGGAAAAAAAAAAAAAAAATGTTCAGCCTCTTTTCCCACACAGCAAGCTCGATGAAGCGTACTTATTGGTGTGTTTTATCTTTTGCGGAGGCAGTCACTCTGTGGATTACTGTCCAACCCACAAACAAACGTAATTGTTATGACAGACAAGTGTGAAACACACACACGTGCATGTGTGCACATATATATATATACACTTGTACGCATCCGCCTTGGCGTAAGGCTGTGTCAGGCAGATTGACATAGGCTAGAACACCAAGGCTACATCAAAATGTTGTTATGCTCTGCATAGTTATGCGGGGATTGTCTTCAGTTGTGACAAGCTCCAAGCACAACATTATCAGTCTCCAAATCCCCCGAAGTCAGAGTGTGGCTGCCCACGATGGCGGGGTAATCAAAAACGGTCACACACGTAATGTTCTCATCTCCAGCTGATGCATTTGTACCATAGTGTTCAAGTACTTTGGCTGTTCAGATGTTCCCTGGAGTCTTTTAGCCAGGGTATGACAACAAAAACAACAACACTTATATGCACACTCATGATTGAATTGACCATCAAGACAAAATGCAGACAAAATGTAATATTTTTTGAGAGCAATAAAACCAAACCAAACCAAACCAAAAAACAAACTGAAACAAACACAAAAAATTAATAAACAAACAAAAAAGAGGCAATTCTACTGTTTGCACAATCAATATCTAGATATGGTTAAACTTTGATAGATACACAGCTATACAATTAATGTTGACTATAGATCTTCCGGATATTCAGAACAAAGATTTGATTGGTATTGTTGACACACTGATTGATATTTCCAATGTTTGTTTATCTTTCAAAGTGGAGATTTGTACAGAATGATTCACTTATTACAGTGTAATCTTGTTCTGTGAAGTTCTTGTGTTTTTCATATGCACAACCTCAGTTTAACGCTAAATGTCTTTGGGGATTCTCATCAGATTTTGAAATTAAAAAAAAAAGAAAAACAGAACAAATATCAACAACGTTTCGGTCATAGACCGTCTTCAGGACTTGTTACATAAAAAGAAAAACGGTTTAACGGTTCATCAAAACCATCAGCACAGACTACCGTGTAAGGGCAGATAGAAAGGAGAGTGAATTGTTCTGAGGGGGATTAGAACCGCAGAACCAAGACTTTTTCCACTTCCGACGCAACTGTACTGCTTGCATGCTTCTTTTGTGCATTTTCCTCCAATAAGATCATAGTGTGTTCTTCTGATAACCATATGACATGTTAACTGGGGAAAAATGAATGTTTTTCTATTGCTATTGTGTATTTGCACATATTTTTGTAGTTATACTTTGGACAGTTGCATGCTCAATTTTGGAGAATATTGTGAAATTATCCATCATCTTGAATATTTGATTAGGAGAATTTCTATCCATGGGAAAAACAGATTCATTCCAGTTTGTTCTAGCGCTTTCTGCTCCGAGTTGGTCTTTCTTGTCAGCTGCAAATTGAAAGTATTTGTGTAAGTAATTTGTACAGGTGTGTGTGTGTGTGTGTGTGTGTGTGTGTGTGTGTGTGTGTGTGTGTGTGTGTGTGTTCATCTTCCTACGCATGAAGAGTTTGCTGATAGTCATGGTGTGCATGTGGCATGCAAGTGAATAATGGTCTGCATTAAAAAGCAAAAACTGATCTCATGCATACAGTTTGCTAATGAAAACAGGGCGATTTATTTTCCAAACCAAGGGTTTATTGCTTAAAAAGTTTCTGAATTACACAATCCATACTTACACATACCAACAATTGAGTTGTGAAGCATGCAATTCCACATACAAATGGCATTTGTTGACATACTGGCATCATTTTTTTTTTTTTACTTGACTAACTATTTCCTCACGAAGGGAAACGCAGACATAAACAGGGTGTAAATAGACTGGATAAAATGTTGGTATGCAAACAGATATCACAATATCAAGAATTAGTAATCGACAAACAGATTCACATAAAACAACCATTCTTGAAGAAATGTAAAGGTTTGAGGATCAGAAATAAGATGTGGTTTCACCAAAAGAAAGCATCGACCGATAGAAATTGTTTTATATTCTTTCCTTCTATGTCATAGAAAACCAAAAACAAAACTACACAAAAATACCATCAGTTACTGTCCAAGCACATACTGGAAAAAACATCTGACAGGAAAAAAAAATGCAAACATATGGCCAACCCATTCTTGCAGATATGCATGCACACAGACTGGCATTCGTTCACAGTTCAAAAAGTAAATATGATTAGTTTCAATATCGCTTATGAACCAGTAGGTAGCACAGAAGATGCACAGCAAGCTGCACTCTTTCTCTGGCTACAGTTTCTAGTTCCTATCATTACAGCCCAGCAGATCACAACAGGGCCTCTTCAGGGATGTCAAACTGTTATGGCAAAAAAGTCACATCCTGAACAACAATTATATCCTGAAAAAATGCAACCAGACAATAAAACGAATGTATAAATAATGACATGGTACCTAAACTATTGACATCCCTTAGGTAGGTAAGACTTAGCTATATTACGAGTTCCAGATATTCCACTTGAAATATGGACCCCAGATTTAAAACAAAAACAAAAAACCCCAACAAACCATGAAACTCTAATGGGAAAAAAAAAGACCAAATAGACAGACATCGCAGAATGGACAGCTAGTGTCTGCTCTGCACAAGGTGCACAATTTTTCACTCCCCAGTCACAAATTTACAACAACAAAAAACACTGGCATGTTGTAAATGGCTACCAGAAAAGTAAAGGCAGCAAGAGTTTCCAAAACACAGACAAACTATGTACTTGTGGTTTAATTCCCATCTTATTTCACTGATCAGATTTCAGAGATCATCATTCTTCATAATCACAATGCAAAAAGTTTGGCAAATAAGAAGAAGTTTTACAAAAGAGAAGACAACATGCCTGGTACTCATCAAATGCAGCAGATACATCCATGGATATCAGGCATCAATTACTGAAATGATGTATACAATATAACTGCTGCAAATGAAATGAAAAAATCACTTCATTTTACGACAAGGGCAAATCTCACATTTATCATATCAGCTGTTATCATGATACATTTAGAATAAACATCATAGTAAAACTATAATGCTGGTTTCCGTTCCAAGTTTAAAGATAAAAAGTATATCTGATATTCATGGAAAAGTATTGCACCAAGCACATTTTAAGAGGACTGTAGTTTGATACTGTGTAAACAGATCATACGTTTAAGACATTATGCACATGACTTCTTGATTTTTTTCATCTCCTTTTTAATCAACAGAAGGTAGAGAAGAATTCACATGACATTACAAAAGGAGTGTGTGTGTGTGTGTGGGTGTGTGTATGCGCATGCATGCATGTGAATGTGTGTGCGCTGTGTATGTGTGTGTGCGTGCGTGCATGTGCGCGCACGCGCGTGTGTGTGTGTGTGTGTGTGTGTGTGTGTGTGTGTGTGTGTGTGTGTGTGTGTGTGTGTGTAAGTAAGAGTGTGGAGAAAAGATATACTGATGTCATTTCCTCACTGTATGATCTAGTGATCTATAACCATACTAGGTGTGATTACCAAACCAACTGTACAGTAGGAGACATGCACTTAGTTGTAACTGTGCATAGTGTCTCTTACTTGGTTCATCCAAAATGCTGACAAAGATAGATCGAGAGAGGGGGAAAGAGAGAGAGAGAGCAGAAGACAGAAAAGTGTGATGAGGGTGTGTGTGTGTTGTGTGTGTGTGTGTGTGTGTGTGTGTGTGTGTGTGTGTGTGTGTGTGTGAGAGAGAGAGAATGAGAAATGTGGACAATGGCAGACTGGAAAAACAAAACAAAATTCATTGACATAAATGGCACAGATAGATGAACTGGGAGACTTATGGAGAATACATAGGATTTTCAAACATTGCCACACCACACCACTTTATCTCATCTCTTTAAAACAGCAAGCGGAATCAAGCATGTCAATTTGAACCAGTAAGGGTACTGGTGACAAAAAAAGGGACATCAGGCAGGATAACAAAAAACTTCTAAAAAGTTTGCTTCTGCACCACATGGGTGAAGAAGAGCAATGCTACTCCTCATCCTCTTCAAACTTCCTCTTTTCTACCACTGAACCACTGAACAGCTGAAACACCAAACTTTCAGATGTGCAGATTACATTAAAAGCATAACCTCATTGAAAAGTTATGAGGCCATACAATGACTTGTGGATTCTAAGCTGAAAACCAGTGCACTGGTATCTGATCTTTAAGACTTAGTTTTTTCCTGTACTTTCTTTAGATGAAATAGCATTTGATTTTGGGTTAGGTATCACCCCACAGAGGATTTCTTCCCAATGATCAGGCAGACAGATTTGTAAAAAATGTGGCACTGGACTACTTTCAACCAATCATTCATGTACCTGGAGGAGAAATTATTTAAAGAAAATAAAAGCTTCTTTAAAGCATTGTAAAACATTTACATTTCATACCTTTCCTCTTGCAACACTAACTATATACATCCAAGTGAAGTGATGCTCTGAAGAACAGGCAGAGACCACTAAACTTAAGTTTGACTGTACATGGTACTGTTGAACAACAAACGTAAAACCAAAACCACAAAAAAATATCATTACCATTACAACAGACAATGCGAAGGAAATCCAAATGTCAGCCCATGTGACAGAACTGGTTACAGCAATACACTGCACAGACACAAGGTACAAGCAACTGACAACACAAATCACATATACGATGGTGTGATTTGTATCAGGACAATATTAAAAGGAATTAAAAAACTGCACATGAAGAATAAGCAGAAAAAGACACAAACAAGAACTTCACAATAACAAAAATAGATTTTTGATTTCTGCATATCACAAATACATGAACACACTGATTATCATTCTGGCTTTCTCCATTACAGCAAAGACTAGACACCGAGTAACCTCATTCAGATGTGATCGTAGGAAGCAGAAAAAAAAAAATCCTATTTCCTGACTTCCTCACTGATACCCTGCATTACCACAATCACTTCATTCCAAAAATATCAATGGTTGAAAAAAAAACGCAGTCAGGGAGGTGGGGGATGGGGTGCGGGTGGAAGAGGGGAGGGATCAATCTTGTGTGTGTGTGTGTGTGTGTGTGTGTGTGTGTGTGTGTGTGCAGAAAAATATGGGAGAAGAGAATGGATGGGGAGCTGGGCAGTGAATGTACCTGTGACAACCAATGTATTATAAAACAAAAACCATCAGTAATTTACCGATTTAAAAAAGGGGATTTCTGAACTTCAACAAAATCATTCATTTCTGACGGGTCACAACCTGCATGGACATGTGAAATAAAACAAATGTAGTCATTAATAACAAATCAAGAAACCATGAATCCAAACATATTTGTAAATATCAAATCGTAACCCCCCCAATTTTTTTTTTCCCTGTGCAATAAATTTGTTAGGAAAGGACGACCTTACTTTTCTTGAGAAAATTAAACAGGCTGTTTCAATATTCACCAAAACTGAACTGATCTGATACCAAATGACAGTGACATTTATGACCAGGTTAATGCTGACATAATTTCCCAAAATTTGCTATGGAAACATGCAAGCATATGTTGCTCTGGGTACTGGAAATTTGCACTTCCTTGGATTCATAACTTCTGAAGGAATTCACATTTGTTATAGTGGCTAAACAAATATCCGCAACAGGCTTTGTGAGGAGCGTATCTCAAAATATTTAGAAAATTACAAGTGAACATACAAAGAAGTCATACTGGCTGTGAAGATATGCACACACACACACAAATTAAAAGAAAGACAAAAACAAGGGCTGATAATACCCAAACTTCCACCATCCTTCCCAAGCTTCCCCTCTCCTCTCAGATACAGTCTGATATTTAAACACAAATTTGCATTCCAATGCATGGCACCTGTAGCCAACAAGTGGTTACACTCACGTGAAAAATGGGGGGAAAAAATCATATTAATTATAAGTGTATGTCAATTGAAGTGATATATATCCATGATGGTTTGTTTTCCATTAAAAATAAAACCATATCAGCTATTGAACAGTTGTTAAGTGATATCTCACTTCTGTCAATAACTCTTTTCCCTCCTGCCTGCTCTTGAAAAACAAAGGCAGCCATCAAAGTAATCCAAGCAATTCATTCCTGTGATGCAATGCCTACAGAAACATGAACCTACAGGTAACTTCCCTCTGAATCAGACTGAATCTTCCCCTAATGGATCTGAAAAACAACATGCAGAGGGGAAAGTAAGAGCTACAGAACAATTTGTCCTCAGTATGAAAATCAGGGCTCCCAGCGAGTAAGCAAAAATACCTGAAATTCTATGGGACTTCAGTGGCCGTGCACCCACACTTCCCTGGAAAAAAAAAAGGACAATGATGCAGACTGACACAAACCTGAGCAAGTGTGTTATAATCCACTTTTCGGTCCGACAACAATCAGGATGATTTGTTTGCACAGCTTTTTTGACAATCTGTTTCAGTTTTGCAGAGTCTAGTTGACACATGACGCCAGAGCATAAAACAGTTCCACTTTCAATGTGGCAAATAGACAAAATGGAGAATGCATGCTTTCCAATGAGATTTTCATAAGATTTTGTAATGCTGTTGTTGTCTGCTAGCATACCAAAAATGTGACTAGCATGCCGCAGATTTGACTGTCACTTTTTTCTTCTTATCTGATTTGGTTTTTCTGCTGAAACATTACACACTTTTTTTCAGCGCAGATTTTCATTTTAAAGTTTCACTGAAGTTCGTAATTTTGGAGAAGTGAGAGCTCTGGAAAATGGAAACAAAGATCCACGTTAAAAAGACAATGTGGCATGTGAGTGGGAATGTGTCATAGGGGGACTGGCAAAAAGGAAGAGAGGGGGAGGAGGAAGGGTGCATGTGTCTGTGTTTGTGAACGTGCATGCAAACATATGTGTGTGTAAAGGGAAGGGGGTGGGGATGGGAGAGTGGGTGGGGTGGGGAAGAGGAAGAATCAGGGAGGAAAAAAAGAAATAGAAGAAACACCAAACACCTCAATGATAGCAAGGAAGTCGACTTCATTCTCTACTGTTAAAAAATAATCTGTTTTGTCGGGCCTGACCCAAACTTCATCCATTAGCAATTCCCATTGGAAGCCAAAGAAGAGGTAGTGATCCCCGATTTCAACTGTGAGCAACTCTCACTGGAAGCCAAAGTTGAGGTAGAGATATCCTACCAGTGGAAACCAACAGCAGCACATTAAGCACAAAAGATCATTTTCATCAACATGAGAGTGAGTCACTGAGTGGCGGCATATTTCTTTAGATAGATTTCTGTGCACTGATGCAATGTGGATACAGACCATTTATGATTATAAAGCAGCACCATCCTAAAGCTGCCAGCAAGGATGGACTGGAAAAATTTAAAAAGTAAAAAAAAAATATTCAGACAAAAGCAGAGGAAAAAACAGTTGAAATTTCATCCAAAAAGAGATAAAAACAAATGAACAGCAAGTGTCGGCTCTTGTGTTGTAACCTACGCAACGTGAGGCAAACAAGTGATCTTCAAGTCTACCTACACGCTTTCTGTCTCATCCCCATCAACACATACAACTTCCACGGGGACATGAGACACAGTGGATGAACAGGATTGTTGTATGTCATCAAGGAAATTGTCGTATCAGGGAAAGCACCTAAATCAATGTCAGTCATCTGATATAAGGTGATGTGTAGGCCAGAAGCTCAGTCTGTATGCCGGCTGTTTGACAGCCGCATCAAGGCAAGCTGCTTAGGCTGTTCGACAGTCGCATCAGGGCGAGCTGCTTGTGCTGTTCGACAGTGCATCAAGGCAAGCTGTTTGTGCTGTTTGACAGTCGCATCAAGGCAAGCTGCTTGTGCTGTTTGACAGTCGCATCAAGGCAAGCTGCTTAGGCTGTTCGACAGTCGCATCAGGGCGAGCTGCTTGTGCTGTGATCAGTTTTCAATCTCTTCAATGTATCTCTGTCTGACCACTGACAAGTGTTCAACTCATGGTTTGTTAAAGTATATCCTAAGATGGGCACAAAAGTACTTTTCTTCAGATCTTTGTTGTTTTGTGCCACCTGAGAGAATGGAGGTGATACCTGATAGAAGACAGGTCAATGGGGTGATGAAAGGCATGTCAATGGTGGACAGAGACATGTCCATGGCTGGTAAGCGACATGTCTACATCTGATTAGCGACATGTTGATAACTGGTGAGCAATATGTCAATGGTGATGAGAGACATGTCAATGGCTGGTGACAGACATGTCAATGAGCGACAAGACATGTCATTGACTGGTGAGAGACATGACAATGGTGAAATACATGTCACAGATTCTGAAAAAAGTTATCACTTTGATTATCTTTTTTTTTTCACCAGTTCTTTATTTCAATGACCAATTTATTAGAAAATATATGTCAGGTGACATAACACTTTAGCGAGTCCAGTTAGCCAGCAAAAGACAGAGAGAGAGAAAAAAAAGGCAAAATCATGAAAGATAACCTTTCAGTTGTGATCAAACAGTTAGCCAAAGTTTGCGAGGAAGAAAAAAGAAAAGGGGAAAATCATGAAACATTTACTGCATCAACACATGAAACCATGAACTGTTAACACTAAGAAAAAGGGAGATAAGACAAAAACAAGGGAGAGGCATTGACACATATACAGACATATGCTATCACACATCTGATATCTGAGGACCTCTCTTTCCCATTATCCTTTCCTTTTTTTTTTTTCAATATCTTTTTTCCTCAATTTTGTTTACACTTTTTTTTCATGGATAAACAGCACAAGAGAATGAAAAATGCCCAGAGAATAAGAGACAAACACAGTAAGAGAGTCGGACACACAGTGAGTGGAATCTAGGTCTTGGCACACAAGAAAAAAACTTGGAAGGATTAAGACTGCTGGCAAAGAGAACACAGAAGAGCCAATCCACGGCACTATGACAGCAAATAAACCAGCCACAGCCCTTTCACATTTCAGCTGGATCCAGCAGCCTGGGCAGAGGCCACACCACTGCCACGTTCATCCGGTTCCACGGGAACAGCCACATGCTGCGAATGCACAGAGCTGTCAACTCTCTCACTGCGCTGGTTCAAAGGCATGGCCACTTCGCAGTATGGAGGGGGCTAACTTCTTCCCTGTTGTCAACCTGACTGTGATCTGAAATTGATGCACAAAGGCAGATTTTACTTCAGATCAATGCAGGAATGTATGGGTGTACCAGGAACAGTGTCACATCCATTTATCTTGCAGAAAGAATGAAACAGACGGCAGCTTCATTAATAACAAGCCAAAATACAAATGAACACCCACAACAAGGTACAACATAATGCTCATTTAACAACATATAACAATGTCCACTGACAAAAAATACCCCAGATGGCTGTCAGCCGAAGAATGCAGTGAAATGTTCATACTGATCTTCTCTCTGTCACTTTGATAGACAACATTTTAGAAATGACTAATAGCAGCACCTCTGAAAAAACACGACTTCACATTAACTCTTTCATTCCTACTTTTCTATGAACCATTACTTCCTCTTGTTCCTAGATTCTTATAATACGAGTATTCCCTTCATTCCTGGATTTATAGAGAAAAACAAAGAAGTGTAAAGTAAGAACTGCCACGTATGCTGTAGCAAGCCGGCCAGAATAGAGCGGCGACCACTTTCCCACTCTGTAGGGGCCGTCTGGCATCCATTCCATTCGTAAACACTGCCACGCGAACGACCCGGTCGTGACGTGTACCGATGACGCGACTCGCGCAAAGTTCAAAGCGCTTACCGCGAGAACCGATTTTCCGGGCTGCAGGAAGGAAAGGAGGGATTTTGTGCTGCCCGGTTTTCCGGGCTGCAGGAAGGAAGGGTAAGATTTCTGCAAACCGGAAAACCGGGTTGCAGGGATGAAAGAGTTAATGCTTAGTTTCAAAGTGTCTTAGGTCAGCAGTTACAGCTTACAAAGCCAAAGCAGTCTTCCAGAAAGAATTAACACCTTCCATTTTCAGTTTATTAAGGAATTTGGCTGATAAATTACAACAAAAAAAAAAAGTTTTAAGGCTGTCTTGGATGGATGTAACATGTTATAGTAAGAGTATAGTAAGTCACCAGATAATGTCCTGAAGATCCTTTCCCAGCACCACACATTTCAAAATCACATTTATGTCAGTGGTTCTCTTCAGGCAAGTAACACTATGTGCAGACACTCAAGCAAGTGGTTTTACAATATCCAGGTAAAATCTTACTGGACTTACTACTTTTGCCTGGGTATCAAAATCTGCCTCAGCAAGATGCATGAATCAACCAGATTCAGTGACCAAGTAATCATTGTCGTCAGCAGAGTATTTAGAGCTGGCAGATTTATCAAGATTGTGACTGGATAAGTGGCCTCCCTTCAGTAAAAGATGGTAATTCTATCTAGTTCTGCAGCTCAGTAGATATGGTGACATACAACATCTGAAGAAGACACATTCGTTGAAAATTTACATTTTCTATTGTATATTAAGTATGAGTTGCTTTGTGCCTTGTTATGTATTTCATTAGTATTTCCCTTGTTTTCAATGACACTGCGTCTGTTTCATTATCTTTAAACAATTACTGTTGTCAGTACAGGACTAACTATGTGGTGTTCTAGGTATACTGATCAACAAGCATGGTGTTTCCTGTAGTCAGTGGCCTCACAATGACCTGATCCTGAGGTGTTCATTGCTAATGTTGGAACCATGATAAAACAGCCCTTGGTATGGCTTGGAAGGGAGAACTCAAGAGTTCAAACTCAAAAATAGGCATAAATTTACTAACTTTCTATAAACAGACCCAAATGGACCAGATTTCCAAATTCATTACATGCTGATGACTGCATATTAAGTCACATTAAACACACACATTTGTTTGTAATATTACCTTTAAATAAGAGAAGGGGCTATCCACTCTGATCAAGGACAGCATGATTCACTTGTTCTTATGCTACAGTTGTTAGAGTCTAATTTCCAACGCATCTCAAAATAACCAAAAAGTTCCAGTAGTTTGAATTATGCTGGAAACCGAATTCACTAGCAACAATCATAATTTTTTTTTTTTTTCATTAAAAAATTTTATTTTTTTTGGGGGGGGGGGGGGGGGGGGGGTGGTGTTAATCAAATTTCACAAACCCAAGTTATCTTTTACGGCCTTAAAAACAGTACCTCAGTTTCTTGTATAAATCCAGGAAAAAGAAGTGTGCAGCAGTTACAAAAATAAATAGAAGCTGGGACAGAAAAAACAAACAAGCAAGCAAACAAAAACTGCTGACAGCAGACATTTGGAAAAACACAGCAGGTTAACACCAAAATACACAGCAGTACAAGGCATTGATAGATTACCGAGGACTACTCCTGAAGTGTGGATACAATCTTACACAACACAAGTGTTGCTATATGTGGTTGAAATGATTTCCAAGTCACTGACAGGGCATACAAGATGAGGTTTAGGACACCAACCTATACTAATACTCCCTCAAACTGGGCAGGCGCCACTCAACTACTGGAGACACACCCTTTTTGCTCTTCTGATCTGTTTTTCAACACCACCTTCTGCTGAAGGTGGCACTTGGTTTGTTATTTCTGAATTTAGTCTGTCATAATCTTTTCCAGAAGGCTGAGAGTTGGAACTGAAAGAGATTTCCAACTGTATCAATCTCTGAGTAAACTTGAGCAAATGGACAGCTGATTAACTACTGAATAATCTGGAATGTTTGGTCTTGGTCCAGACAGGATTAAAGAACAATTTAAGACAAATCTTTTTGTCTGCACTGTTGATACAAGACCTTGAGATAGGGACAATGGCTGGTGAGAAGATGCTGATGCCTCAGTAGCATTCATTCTTTAAGAACGTATGGAAGTCATCGTATTTTCTTGAATGCTGGCATTGAACAAGACATCCATTTTAAAATTCTTGAAGTGGTTTTAACAACTTTATCATCTGTTCATGAAGAAAAAAAAGGGCTTCTTTGGATCATCTCTCCACACAACTTTGCCCCAACCACCCAAAGCTTCACATCCATCCACTCACTTTTGCCTGCAGGCGGCCCTGGATAAGGGGTAGCTCTGCTTTGTTCACTGGGTACAAGCTAGGCTGCTGCATCACCTGCACACCAAACAATGAGGGTCAGTCATTTGTCTGCAGGGCTTGAAACAGGAGGAGGAAAAAACCACTGAAACTAGGGGGGTCCAGGGGCATGCTCCCCCGGAAAAAAAAAAAAAAAAAAGTGTAAATCTATGCCATTTCGCGCTTTCTGGGCATAATTTCAAAAGATATTTAGTGCATAAAAATTGCTGTAGTTCCACTCAGCACCTTGACATTTGACATGTGCTTCGCCGAACGAATGTGATCCTCAAGAGCTTTCTTCCCGTGACCACCGTAACACACTTCCCCTGAGCAGTTTGCACCAAGCTAAACCTGGTGCAGTGACTTTCCGAAGAAAGTCTCCAATGACTTTTTCGTCAACTTTCTGAAGCGTCCACTCGTCGAAAGTCTGACCCGCTTGAACAATGTCTGCGCGCTCCACCATTTGTTTTTTCCAAGAAGTCCGACCGGAAAGTTCTTCCAAGAAAAATCAGGGGCCATAACTTGTGTGCTGTTGCTATGAACACTTGCAAGCTGATCACGGATGCCTGGCTCCTTTCGTTATTTTTTTCTTTTTACAAACCGAAATCGCGGAATTCCACCCAGACATGGAACGTTTTAAGCCCTGGTCTGGGATGTGCCATGTTGGTCTAAGTAATGGCAGAAGTAAATTCCCTTTCTTGTATGTTGAAGGACGAGTGTTGCAGCACAGTTGC
Source organism: Conus canariensis (assembly GCA_033310375.1). Lineage (NCBI taxonomy): Eukaryota > Metazoa > Mollusca > Gastropoda > Neogastropoda > Conidae > Conus > Conus canariensis. The sequence goes on from CM065716.1 coordinate 99,764,009, forward strand.
AGTGAGTGTGTGTGCATATTTGTGCATGTGTGTGTGCGTGTGTGTGTGTGTGTGTGTGTGTGTGTGTGTGTGTGTGTGTGTGTGTGTGTGTGTGTGTGTTTAAGCTGCACATCCAAATGTTTTCAGGTTTTGTATTTAAATAATTGCTACTGCTTAGACAAAAAAAACCCAACCAATTTTCATCTTTATACACAAATAATGTTAACAATTACAAATAAACATCTTTATGATTTTGTATCTGACAAGCAAAACAATTTTGTTGATGGGCTGAGTTCATAAACAAATCAAATTGATTCCAACAAACTCAAGCACAGGAAAGAAAGTACCACTATATAAGACCAAGTAAAACTGAAATGTTGGCAGCTGTATTTTTTTCTGTGACATGAACTAGCCCGCCTTGAACTTTGCTACAGAAACCCCCTGACGAGTGTATGGCTGTTATCAGATAATTGCATAGTATAACTACTGTGGTTTTGTTTGCTGTACATCTTCAATGCGAGCATGATTGTGTCCATTCATATATGCTTACATGATTGTTTACTTCCTGTGGCTGACTTCCTGTGGCTGCATAACATTATGCTCCACACAACCTGGACATGATGCAGTGTAAGTTGTCATTTCTTATTACCTTTAGGTAAGTTCAGTAAGTTCATAACCTCTGATGACTTTCCTGATTGCACTCACACCCTGTCATATGTATGACTTCAAATTTTAGTCTGTCACATGCCCCTATTTACATTAATGCAAAATCCTATAACAGAAAACTGCTAACCACCAATGTAAGGCAACAGTCCTTACGACGTACTTGCATTACAGGAAACAGTCTGATGACAACCTCTTTTTTTTCTTCTATTTACCAAATTGAAAAGACTCCACCAGACTAAGACAGGAAGGGTGAGATGAAACTATAGACACACATCACAAAATTGCATGAATGAAAAGCTGAAAGGCTGCTTTAAAAATTTCAAGCGAAAACTGGACTTAATAACCCCCCTTTTTTTTAAAGATCTTTTTGAAAGACATGCATACCCTCTCTAACCTCACCCTGAAAAACAAACAAAGACACAAACAAAAAAACAAACCCAAAAGCAAAACAAAAAATTAAACACAAATACATACCCACACATAAAACCTCCATGAAATGCAAACAATCAACACTTGGAGAAAAGTCAGAAAAAAACGTCTAATTAAACCAAACAAAATCAAAACAACAAATAAAAAGTTGTTGAAAACATGCTAATGAAAAAAAAAGTGGACCCACTGCTAGGCAGTAACAAGGTCAGTGCACTTCTCCAGCTCTGAGACACACCTCTGTGTAAGGTGGTGGCAAAGCCACCGTGGAGCCAGTGTCTGCTGCCCCAGGCCCTGTGTAAGCGTACATGCCTGACGACGGCTGTGGTGCAGAACGCCGCTGGCTGGGAACGCACACCCGGCGTGTTGATGTAGGTGTTGTGGAGGCAGACAGTTGTAGTGCTGCCAACCTCTGTCGCCGGTAGTATCCGCAACCACCAAAGCACGACATCATGATGAAGATGACTACCAACCTTGGAAAAGCAAACAAGCAAACAATATTCTATTCGTTGTGTACCAAATACTGATTTTCCCTCTCCCTCCACACACACATGCCCACACATGTACAAGAAACAGTATTGATAAAATGGCAGATGAAAAGTAAGAAACTATGAACTACTCTCTTCAAGAACAGAAACAAAACAAAACAAAAACAAACATACGATCTTTTTAATTGTTTCCATTAAAAAGAAAGAAACTGACAAAATCAATACTCAAGGTTTCTACACATTTTGTGAACACAAATTCACCACCATCACCACCCTCCCTCCCCCAATCTGATTTCTGAAAATGGAAAAGCTTCCGTCAGTTCCTTCTTTAGAAAAACGAGACAGTATGCAAGGATTCTCTGTGAAAGAACAGTTCACGGATTTGATAGCTTTCTAACTGAATAAAACAAACAAAAAAAAACCCCAACAGACATGGGCTCATCCATGTGTAAGACATACAATGAAATAAATACACAGTGAAACATCAAAGAGGATGAAGATCAACACAAAGAAGTGATCTCTGTTTATCCAATGACATAAGAAAAGTAAAATTTTGTGTCTTCACTGTGAGCTAGGATATTTCCAGACAATTACATCCTTCAACAGGTTTGAATTAGTTTCTAAAACGAGTATGCTTCTTCATATAATCACAACATTAATCAACTCTTTCAGCAGTTTCTGAAGCCAATGTGCACCTCTACATAATCAAAGCATCAATCAGTCGCTTAAAAATTCCTGAAGCCAATTAGGAAACAAGGTATAAATACTCTGAAAAAAAGGTGAGAAGTCTGATTCTCGACAAACTGTCTTTATCAGAAAAACACCAGAAAAAAAAGAGCAGAATACACTGGCTCCGTAGAGTGCAGTCTGGAGTCTTTAGTTACAAAATATTATGTAACAGCGCAATTTGGTGTCTTTTGTTGCAAAATGTTAACTCACAGTGCAGTCTGGAGGCTTTTGATGCAAAATGTTAACTCACAGTGCAGTCTGGCATCTTTTGTTGCAAAATGTTAACTCAACAGTGCAGTCTGGCATCTACTGTTGCAAAATGTTAACTCACAGTGCAGTCTGGAGGCTTTTGTTGCAAAATGTTGACTCACAGTGCAGTCTGGAGGCTTTTGTTGCAAAATGTTAACTCACAGTGCAGTCTGGAGGCTTTAGTTGCAAAATGTTGACTCACAGTGCAGTCTGGAGGCTTTTGTTGCAGAATGTTAACTCAACAGTGCAGTCTGGCATCTTTTGTTGCAAAATGTTAACTCACAGTGCAGTCTGGAGCTTTTGTTGCAGAATGTTAACTCACAGTGCATTCTGGAGGCTTTTGTTGCAAAATGTTGACTCACAAAGCAGTCTGGAGGCTTTTGTTTCAAAATGTTAACTCACAGTGCAGTCTGGAGGTTTTTGTTGCAAAATGTTGACTCACAGTGCAGTCTGGAGGCTTTTGTTGCAAAATGTTAACTCACAGTGCAGTCTGGAGGCTTTTGTTGCAAAATGATGACTCACAGTGCAGTCTGGAAGCTTTGTTGCAAAATGTTAACTCACAGTGCAGTCTGGAGGCTTCTGTTGCAAAATGCTAACTCACATTGCAGTCTGGCAGCTTTTGTTGCAAAATGTTGACTCACAGAGCAGTCTGGAGGCTTTTGTTGCAAAATGTTAACTCACAGTGCAGTCAGGCACCTATTGTTGCAAAATGCTAACTCACATTGCAGTCTGGCAGCTTTTTTTGCAATATGTTAACTCACAGTGCAGTCTGGCAGCTTTTTGTTGCAAAATGTTAACTCACAGTGCAGTCTGGCTTTTTGTTGCAAAATGTTAACTCACAGTGCATTCTGGAGGCTTTTGTTGCAAAATGTTAACTCACAGTGCAGTCTGGTATCTTTTGTTGCAAAATGTTAACTCAACAGTGCAGTCTGGCATCTACTGTTGCAAAATGTTAACTCACAGTGCAGTCTGGAGGCTTTTGTTGCAAAATGTTGACTCACAGTGCAGTCTGGAGGCTTTTGTTGCAAAATGTTAACTCACAGTGCAGTCTGGAGGCTTTTGTTGCAAAATATTGACTCACAGTGCAGTCTGGCATCTTTTGTTGCAAAATGTTAACTCAACAGTGCAGTCTGGCATCTATTGTTGCAAAATGTTAACTCACAGTGCAGTCTGGAGGCTTTTGTTGGAGAATGTTAACTCACAGTGCAGTCTGGAGGCTTTTGTTGCAAAACGTTGACTCACAAAGCAGTCTGGAGGCTTTTGTTTCAAAATGTTAACTTACAGTGCAGTCTGGAGGCTTTAGTTGCAAAATGTTGACTTACAGTGCAGTCTGGAGGCTTTTGTTGCAAAATGTTAACTTGCAGAGCAGTCTATAGGCTTTTGTTGCAAAATGTTAACTCACAGTGCAGTCTGGAGGCTTTGTTGCAAAATGTTAACTCACAGTGCAGTCTGGAGGCTTTTGTTGCAAAATGTTAACTCACAGTGCAGTCTGGGGTTTTGGTTGCAAAATGTTAACTCACAGTGCAGTCTGGAGGCTTTTGTTGCAAAATGTTAACTCACAGTGCAGTCTGGAGGCTTCTGTTGAAAATGCTAACTCACATTGCAGTCTGGCAGCTTTTGTTGCAAAATGTTGACTCACAGAGCAGTCTGGAGGCTTTTGTTGCAAAATGTTAACTCACAGAGCAGTCTGGCATCTTTTGTTGCAAAATGCTAACTCACATTGCAGTCTGGAGGCTTTTGTTGCAAAATGTTAACTCACAGTGCAGTCTGGAGGCTTTTGTTGCAAAATGTTAACTCACAGTGCAGTCTGGCATCTTTTGTTGCAAAATGTTAACTCAACAGTGCGCATTTTTCTGTGAGTTGTTTTTGTTGCAAAATGTTAACTCACACGATGCAAAAGTTCTACGTGCATCTATTTTGTTGCAAAATGTTAACTCACAGTGCAGTTCTGGCATCTTTTGTTGCAAAATGTTAACTCACAGTGCATTCTGGCATCTTTTGTTGCAAAATGTTAACTCACAGTGCATTCTTTTGTGCAGGGCTTTGGTTTGTTGCAAAATGTTAACTCACAGTGCAGTCTGGCATCTTTTGTTGCAAAATGTTAACTCAACAGTGCAGTCTGGCATCTTTTGTTGCAAAATGTTAACTCACAGTGCAGTCTGGCATCTTTTGTTGCAAAATGTTAACTCACAGTGCAGTCTGGAGGTTTCTGTTGCAAAATGTTAACTCACAGTGCAGTCTGGCATCTTTTGTTGCAAAATGTTAACTCACAGTGCAGTCTGGAGGCTTTTGTTGCAAAATCTTGACTCACAGTGCAGTCTGGCATCTTTTGTTGCAAAATTTTAACTCACAGTGGAGTCTGGAGGCTTTTGTTGCAAAATGTTAACTCACAGTGCAGTCTGGCATCTACTGTTGCAAAATGTTGACTCACAGTGCAGTCTGGAGGCTTTTGTTGCAAAATGTTAACTCACATTGCTGTCTGGCATCTACTGTTGCAAAATGTTGACTCACAGTGCAGTCTGGTGTCTTTTGTTGCAAAATGTTGACTCACATTGCAGTCTGGGCATCTATTGTTGCAAAATGTTGACTCACATTGCAGTCTGGCATCTATTGTTGCAAAATGTTGACTCACATTGCAGTCTGGCATCTATTGTTGCAAATAATTCATTCTATCCAAGAAATAAGTTAACCTGTACCACTTTCACTTCTACCAGAGACCAGATAAAAGCACCATTCTGATTTGGTTCATTGTTCTTTGTGTAGTTTGACACGTGTCCTAAGCTAAATAGTTTACAGATGCTAAAGCGCGAAGGTGTTGCTTTGTCTAGCCAGCTGAATCTGCTAGTTCTTAATCAACTTCCACTGACCTTCTTTTTAATAACATGCACGGTCATCAGGACAGCATAGAAGGGAACAAACACCCATTGACGGACAAAAGTGATAATAAAGTCTCTGAACCATGGTCAGAAAGTGATTTTGATGTCCACTTTTTTTTAACATGTCTCAGTGTTCTCAAGTTCTTTCCAGAAATCAAATAAGTAATAAAACATTAAGTTTAAATGTCAAGGGTCAAATTAGGCTATAGGCGATTTAGTTTGAACCCTTCTTTTTAACATAAACAAGTTAGACATGTTTTCGTGTCCCACCCTAGGTTTTACTGCTCCCACTGCTTGTACCAATCAAAAATTAGTATCACATGTTGTGGAATAGAAAAGGTTATCTTACATCTAAATAATGACACAGTCACTAATCATGTGGACAGTAACAGAGATCAATCTATCTTATGTTTTGAACAACTTAAAAAAACTAGTTTATATTTGTGGACAGAGATAATTTTTTACTTTATAACACATTAGGCATCTATGCCTTGGAAAAGAATGACACTTAAAATCTAGAAAAATCATACAACAGTTGGAAAAGTTGATAAATACCCTTGTCTGATCTTCTGTCCACCCTTAAAAGAGATTTGTTAGTTTAGTTAGATCAGCTCAGTCATTTTTTTCTCTGAATTTTTTCTTTCCTTTCTTTCTTTTTTTTCCCCATTGTTTTGGTCTGTTTCCTCTGTTATCTCAGTTGAGACGTGTACAGACACATACCACAAAAATGATCTTGTGGTGCACAATACAGTGCAGAACCTTAATATCGGACCTTTGAATATCATATGATGAAAAGCAGCGTGAACCACACACATCTGCACGGTAAAGCAGTGTGAATCAGCGACTCACCAGAAGTACCACATGTTCCAGACTTTAAGTTTGAAGCCACGGATGTAACTGTTGCTGCTGTGGCCTTGGTCCAAGCAGCAGGTCGGGGAGTTGACACAACATTTCAAAGGAGCTTGGCAACTGTGCGACACAAAAATCACTATATGCTTACACATCATGCATTCTGTTAATGTCATGGACATCATTTACTGACACACAAAAGCAGTTCAAACTGCAACAGATATCTAATCTGTCATGCAAAATACTGTTGACAGAAAAAGTTGTGTAAAGATTTAAACAGATTTAGAAAGTTCAAGTAAAGGTATTGGGGTATACTTTTATGCATGTATGTGTGCACACAGACACACAGAGGTATACGTAAGGAAATGCATGCTCTTCCTAAGACAGGCATTCAGAATCTGAGACGGATTTGAGACACTGTCTCACATATTTGGGAAAACAAAGGATCTGCTGACCAAAATATCTATCTATTCATACCCAGAATTTCAACCCATACATTTACATATACACACACAAACACATGAGAACACATACATACAGACACACACACACATACACACATGAGCGCACACACAAACACACACATTTAATCACAAAGAGAGACTTACTACTGGTTTTCACCGCAAAATTCAGACACCACCTGAAAATGCCATAAATTCATCACTAAAGAGCAATCAGGATTATGAAAGGAAACTGATGAACTCAAAAAAAAAAAAAAAAAAAAAATCTCAAAGATGTCGAAGAATTTTAAATGTAATTATGCACAATGTTGTGAAATTTTGCCAACTATTTTCTCCTTTCTTCATAATTCACTAAATTGATGATTATATGCCACTGACCTGTTCTGCTCTCTTTCTTTCTCAACCTCTCACATTCCCCCTTTCCATCCCCCCCCCCCCCCAATCCTTCCTCTCACCCCCAACTGCCTACTTCACTCTCATCCCAATTGTTTTGTGGGGAAACAGAGAGAGAGAGAGAGAGAGAGAGAGAGAGAGAGAGAGGAGAAGAGAGAGAAAGAGAGAGAGAGAGAGAGACTCAGAGAGAGAGAGAGAGAGAGAGAGAGAGAGAGAGAGAGGAAGCAGACAAGTCCTAGTTCACAACTTGGACAATCACAGGTATCCCTAACTAATGTGAAACTGCCCATAAAAGTCAAGTCAGTTATGTCACTGACTCACTATGACCACAGCTTTGAGAGCATTTGCACTGAGATTTATTCAGTATCATATAATGCCATTCTGTGCATACCTTAGTGACAGTTAAACTGCAGCATTAGAAGCAAGACAGCTGTTTATAATTAAACAGTAAAGAATGTGGGACATAACTGAATGGACTCTTATGGAGCTCCCACAGCAATGGATGGTCACAAGCTGTCCTGAGATCTGTCATGGTTTGGGGCAAATCTGTTTAACATGTGTAGAACAACTTTTAACATATCGATGTCCTTCTTAGAGAAAAAAGAGAAGGGTGGATGGCAACAGAATTAGCCTTTTTTTTTTTTTTTTTTTTTTGCTGTCCCATCTTCTGTGCCATCTCAGTGGCACTGCATCCATGCCACTCACTCTGACCCCCTAATCCACAGTCACAGCCAGGCCCTACCCGCCGCAGCCCCGGCAATCTACAGGAAGCAGTCAATGTCAAGTCATCAAGAGGCAACCCACCTGAGGAGACACTGCACTGCTGCCAAGTAATTTCGGTGCTGTTTAGTGGTGCCTGTTCTGATCCAGCATAAGCAGGACACCACCTACTAAGCCCCCTACTGATGACAATGATTGCTTAGTCACGGTGCACTTCCCTCTGGAGGGCACCACCACATCAGTCCAGTGACAGCCCCCATGAACCTGCTGATACTGATGACCCTGACAGAATCCAACCGAGGCTATAGACATGGAGAGGACATCGAATTTGAGGTCACCATGAGAGCAGGACATGGAAGGGCCACAGAATTTGACTTTTTTTTTCATTCTGATCAATGAGGATGATGAAGACTATGCAACAGACTTCCATTCCAGTCTGAGACTGCATGACAAGCTGTGCTCTATGCTTATTTTCATATCATATCCCGGCGTCAACCAGGCCCGAGAGATACAGACACCTGCAGTGTTGGTCAGGAAATTTGAGCAACACTCTCAGCGATGCATCCATTATGTGGATGAAACTCAATCGTGTGGTCCCAGTCTTTCTAATTGAGCCCGCGGCAAACTAAACTCTGGGTGGGAGCGGGTCAGGGCAGAAGAATCCCACATGACTGTGATGTGAATCAAACCCACGACCTCCCAGCCAGGAGTCTGCGACGCTAACCACTTCACCACAAATTCGGCATGAGATGGGTGTTCTCTTATGCCGAATTTAAAAAGTGATTGCTCGTTCTTCATTTCCATTATCATGAATGTTGTTTATTTTGCCTGATGAACACCTAAGACTAGGTTGATGAAATGCTTCATGTTTTGTTTTGCAATTTGTTTTATCCTGTTGTTTGGAAGACTCGCTAATAATTCTTTTTTAAATTTCTTTCAGTCTGCAGTCACCTTACTAACTTCAAGTTTCAAAGCGAGGTGACTGCAGTGAAAATTGAAACAAATTTTAAAAATAATAATTCTTAGTGAGTCCGCCAAACAACAGGGACAAATTACAAGACAAAACATGACGCGTTTCCACCTCTTAGGTTTTCTCCGTGCAAGATAAACAGCATTCAGGACAATGAAAAAGAAGAACAAGCAATCACTTATCTTCTCATATTTGGCGCAAGATGGGCGTTGAATGAAAATGAGGAGGTCCAAAAATGAGGTTGTGTTTTGTCTTGTGATTTGTTTGTACCTGCTGTTTGGCAGCCTCACTAAGAATTGTTATTTTGAAAATAACTTTCTTCAAGTTGAAGTTGTATGGCTATTTCCAATCAATAAACTTTATCAATAAACCTTGTTTCAACCTTAAATATTCTTTACAATACCTTTCAGGCATGTTATGTATATTGCATAAGTTCCTGGTCTCTTCTGTACTGGTCAGTTTTGCTTGTAAATTTGTTTTCCTGACCGTAAGTCTTTTCCTGCTACACTGTGTCGAACTACCTGTTAAAAAGGGTCTTTAATTCTGATTATCCTTGCTCCCATATTCCTTCTGATTATACAATAATCGTTTGTGGTACTCAAATTCAAAGGCTTTAGATGATAAATCACGCAGATGTGTTTATCGCCCAGCTGGTAACTCGATCGAACTTTTTGTTTGACAGAATTTACACACACATCAAACAGCCCCTGGTGCATAATTTTTGATGGACAATTACGGAAAGAAGCCATCTTTATGCCGTATGCAAGGAGAAAGAAAAGAAGGTGGGAGTGGGGGAGGTGATATCCACGGATGTCTGATCTTACAGTTACAAACTCACCTGGGAAAACAAATCGAAAAGGACCAGCACAAAAACAAGAATTCGGTGAATGACTAAACCATTTTGTGCCATGGTTGTCACATGTGTTGACAAAGAACAAATGAAATAAAGTACAATAGTCAAAAATATGGATTTTTGAATTTTCAACAATCAGATTCGTTGACTTGTACACTTTCGTCTTTTTGGCCGCATAACAACCCAGCCCAACGTCCTTGACCTGTTGAAATCCGGCTGCTCCGAAAGTTGAAGAGTGCTTTCCCTTTAACTACTGTGGTTTGAGAAGAAAATCGCGAGAAACAAGAAACAAGAATACTTTATTATGTCAATTCTGAGAAATTACAATCGTGCTGTTGACTAACTATATATTAGTGACATAAATAAACATGAAAAACAATGAACAATAAACAAGTAGGGTAACTCAGCAACAATAAACAAGTAGGGTAACTCAACAACCCAACAAAATCAATTTAGTTATAATGTAAAACATCATACATGTTCACACACACACACACACACACACACCACTTACTAATTTTCAGAATTTGCTAAAAACAGAAACAACACTGTCAGACCTAGATTCTGATTAAAAGAAGCATTAAAGTGTGATGATGATGAAGTTCCACCCAACACAATCATGACCTGTCGCTGTAGTCCAGTGCTCGTTCGTAGATATGATAAACAAAATAATCTCATGATGCGTTGGATGAAATGGAAAGGAAGAGAGGGTAG
>CM065716.1:99779381-99796881 GCA_033310375.1 Conus canariensis
TCAAACGTGTGATAAGACACATCCAGAATGACTAGAATGAGCACTGAGTATTTATGAAAATAATACTGCATGTAAGTTTGTACAATAGCACTACTTTGGTTCTGGGTCTCGCACCAGAGTCTTTCAATTAATTTCATGAATGCGCCTTTTTTTTTTTTTTTTTCTTTTTTCTTTTTTAAATTATCAAAAAGAAATCATTTCAAATTTTCAAGTTCTAGTCTCTTAACAATGTTCAATAAGGCGCCCAGGCTTGTGCGTTGTTCTGGCGGATCTTCTTGGCTGCGACATCTGTGGCCCTGGGGTCATTGAAGATGGCAGACTCTGGGAAGGAGTTGGCATCATGGCTGTCTTGACTTGCGTCGAACCATCGGTGACAGCAGGTAGGCCCTTGGCAGGTGAGCAGGGAGGAGGTTGTGCACTGGGAGGTGGTGCACGTGGAACCAAGAAGTGTGGAGGTGCGTTGGAAGGGAAAGGTGGTTGTCTTGCTGGGAAAGCAAACAAGGCTCGAACAGCTTCCTGGTCATCTGCTGATTTCGGCGAATGACTCCACCGTCGGATGTCTGGATGATGAGACTTCTGGGAGTATCATGATGATTGATGACAATACCCTCCTTCTTCATGTCGGGGATCCACACCTTGTTACCAGATGAGATGTCTTCTGGAGCAACGACTTGATGTCTTCTGTCGTAGCTGGTTTTCATCTTCTCTCGGTATTCTTTCTCCCTCTTCTTCAGGACAGACACGTCGGGGGTCTTGGGAAGGAGAGTGTCTGGATGACATGGAACTCTGGTTTTCAGACTGTGTCCCATGCTCAGTTGGGCAGGAGAGAAGCCGTTGGGAAGGGGAGTGTTGCGATACATGAGCAAGCCAAGGTACTCATCATCGCACTTCTTGATGAGGTTTTTTTATGGTTTGAACGGCGCGTTCAACCTCACCATTGGATTGGGCATAGTGAGGTGAAGAGGTGACATGCTCGAAGTTCCAGGATTGAGCAAATCTGGAGAATTCTTCGGCTGCAAACTGTGGTCCATTGTCGGAAACTAGAATGTCCGGAATGCCATGGCGACTGAAGACTTTCTTCATTCTGTTGACTGTCTCTGCGCTGGCGATCTTGTTCATGAGCACAATCTCAACGTCCCGTGAGTAGTAGTCAACACTATGAGGAACTGCTTGCCCTCATGCTGAAAGAAGTCAGCTGCAACTCTGGACCAAGGACGCTCAGGGAAGGGCGTACCTTTCATGGGCTCCACTCTGGCTTTCCTGTTTTTGGCACAGTTAGGGCAAGTCTTGACCATGATAGTCAATGTCTTGGGACAGCCCTGGCCACCACACGGAGTTTGCCGCGTTTTCCTTCATCTTGTTGACACCTTGATGACCATCATGTAGGTGTCGAAGGACATCTTGTCGGAGTGACGGAGGGATGACTAGTCGCGTACCTCTCAGCAGGAGACCGTCGTTGACAGACAGGAAACTCTGCTCGTTGAAGTAGGTCTTGAGAGGCTTGTTGAGAGTCCTCTTCTCTGGCCAGCCATTTTGGACGTAGCGCATGACCAGTTTGAGGATGTCATCCGTCTGGAGTTCTGACCGGATCTCTTCCAGCCTGTGGTCAGAAGCTGGCAAGGTCAGCAGGACAGCATTGACATATGCCTCTGCTTGGCAGGTCAGGTCATTGTCCGCAGAATCTGTGGTAGGCAAAGGTGCTCTGGACAGAGTGTCAGCGGTATAGAGTTCTTTGCCAGGGACATGGACAATGTCAAAAGAATATCGCATCAGCCTCATCCTGAAGCGCTGGATGCGGACAGGAAGTTCGTCGATGAGCTTGGTAGAGAACAGAGGGACAAGAGGCTTGTGGTCTGTTTCTACCCGGAAGGACATGCCAACCAACAAATCTGACCAATGTTCAAGGCTCCAGGTGACTGCAAGAGCCTCCTTCTCGATCTGTGCATACCGCTGCTCGGTTACTGTGAGGGAACGGCTTGCGTATGCAACAGGATGGAGTTGGCCGTTGTCTTGGCGTTGAAGACATACAGCTCCAAGACCGTAGCTACTGGAGTCTGCTGAGATGACGGTCTCACGCTCTGGACTGTACAGTGCAAGAGTCTCTGGTGAGGCAAGGTCCTTCTTGAGAGTGTCGAAGGCACCCTGTTGTTCTGGTCCCCAGATCCACGTTGACTCTTTGCGCAGCATGTCTCGCAGTGGCTTAGACTTTTCGGCAAGGTTTGGCAGGAACTTCATCAGCTGGTTCACCATGCCCAAAAATCTTCGGATGTCAGCCACGTTCTTCGGTGCCTCCATCTCCATGATGGCCTTCACCTTGGCAGGGTCTTTCCTCAGGCCGCCGACTGAAGAGTCTACGATCTGGCCAAGGTACTGAGCTGCGTTTTGGCGAACTCGAACTTGTCGGGGTTGAGGGTCAGGTTTGCCTGAGAGAGCCTCTCCAGGACAGCATGAAGCCTGGTGTCGTGCTCAGCTTTGTCTTTGCCAACGACAAGAATGTCGTCCATGTGACAAAGAACACCCTCAAGGCCATGGAGGAGTTTGTCCATCTTCTTCTGGAAGTACTCGGGTGCGGACGTAATTCCATAGGGCAGACGCTTGAATTTGAAGCGCCCAAAGGGAGTGATGAACGTGGTGAGCTCGGAACTTGCCTCGTCAAGCACAAGCTGATGGAATCCAGAGTTTGCATCCAACTTGGAATACACGTTGCCCTTGGAGATCTTGCTGAGAGTCTCCTCCACAGATGGCATGGCGTAGACCTCTCTCTTCACGCTCTTGTTGAGGCGGGTCAGGTCGACGCAGATACGAACGTTGCCATTGGATTTGGGCACAACAACGATTGGAGCGCACCAATCTGTCGGAGTGTCCACCGGTTCGATGACGTCACCTTCCACCATCTCGTTCAGCTGAGCTTCCACCTTCTTCAGGAGGGGTAAGGGAACACGCCTGGGCACCGTTTGAGCGAACGGCTTGGCGTCGTCCTTGAGGAGGATGGCTTGCTCACCACCCAGTTTACCCAGTCCGGTGAACAACTTGGGGAACTGACGCTTGACGTCGCTGGATGAAGTGAAGCTGGCCTTCGCCGTCTGCTGGGCAGGCTGACCACCAGTAGGCAAGGATCTGATTGCCCTGATGGTAAAGGCACCTGGGATGTCGCTGATGAGCCCCAGCTTCCTGATGGTAGGCGCACCAAGTAGGAGTTTGGATGCCTTGACGATGTAGACCTTCTCACGAACACGTGTACGACCAAGGTTGAGGTCGAGGTTGGCGCACCCCTTCACCTCCAGAGGCTGGTCACCAGGCCCAAGGAGACTGCGGTCAGGCTCTTGGAGTGTCCCAAACGCTGGCTTGAAGATGTGGTCGGGCATCACAGACACTTGGGCCCCAGTGTCTATACACCAGGTCAGCTCGCGTGATCCCACCTTCAGCTTGATGTGCCACCCAGGGTCAGCAGGCACTGATGACCTCACCGGAACGGCTGCTGGAGTGACAGTTCCTGCACGCACGCCATTACTACTGACGCCACCCACGAAGACTGGGACCCCGTCTTCAGACTGCTCCGCTTGGTTCTCGTGGACGACCTCATGGACTGATGCTGAGCTTCTACAGACGATGGCGTAGTGGCCTGTCTTGGTGCACTTTCTGCAACGAACCTTCGCTGCCGGGCAGTTCTTCTTGCCGAGAGGATGCTTGCCATTGCAGTAGCCGCACTTCTGGCCAGCTGGCGAGGCCTTTGTATGCACTCTGTCGCATGTTACCTTGAAAACTTCTCTGGAGGGCACCCACACTGGCTGTCTTGCTTCTTTCCAGTTCATTCTTAGCCAGTTCCCTCATGGCGAGAATGTCAGTGGTCTTCTGTAAGGTAAGCCTTGGACCAACGTCATACAGCTTCAGCTTGGCGGTGTCATCTTTGCATGAAAACACCAGCTTGTCTCTGATCATTGTGTCACAGTTGTCAAACTTACAAGCTGCTGCCTTGTCTTTGACTAACCTGAGCCAACAATCAAATGACTGGGAAGGCTCCCTGTGCAGATGGAACCAAAACTGTTCGCGCAACATCAACTGCGGGTCTCTACGTTGAAAAAAGGCATCATACTTCCCCAGAACAGTGTTGTAATTGGTCTTGCTTTCTGCTGGCAGGGGCTGGTCGGCATTGTCTGAAGGAGGGTATTGTCTGGGTTAGGTCGTTCCTCCAAAAACACAAAATTGGAGAAGATCTCGAGTCCTTCATCACCAATATGGTTTAATAAAAGTCCAACCTTCACCGCGTCCGGCTTAGCACTGGCACCCGTTGCTTGAAGGAAAATGTCAAACCGAAGTTTCCACTTCTCCCATGCCGCCGCTGGATTTGCACTAACCACAAATGTGTCGGGAGTCCTCACATAAATTGACTCAGCCATCACGTACGTCTGTTCCAGTTCACAATACGTAGGTCTGTTTCAAGATCACAATTCTGACGGATCTGTCAGAATAACCACTTCTGACACCATGTGAAGTAATAACAGAAACAGGGCAGCCACAAAAACCAGCTTTAATCTACCTTTCAGTTTCTGACGTCAAACAAAAGCGCGTCACACAAAAGCGCGTCATACATAAGCTGTATCCGGTTGGAAAGTGAAAGTGAAACTAGCTTTAACTTTACACTACATGTGTGGTCTGAGTATTTCTGTCTCTGTCCCTCTCTGTGTCTGTGTCTGCCTTTTTTTTGTCTCTCCCCGGCCTCTCATCCCTACGCTTTGCTTAGCGACCTTCTCTCTCTCTCTCTCTCTCTCTCTCTCTCTCTCTCTCTCTCTGTTCTACCACTTCCGCCTTCCTCTTTCCACCTTTCTTTAGCCCCCTCCCTCCCCGCCCCCCGAAGTTCTCGCTGTCTCCCGTTACCTTGATATATTAGTATTGTACACTGAGGTCATCCACCACAGGTACATGGCAGATGGGAATAACTACTCCAGGTTCGTGGGAAAAAGGGGTTGGGGGTAGGGAGGTTCCCTATTTAACCCTTCACTGATACCACCAGAACCACAGACGGACAGCCCCAAAGCCATTCTCTGTGTTAACCTCCGGCAGGGGTCGAAGCAACAACGTTTGACTGTGAACTCGATGCTCACCCAGTGAACCGATATCATTAGTATCTCCCTTCTCTTCATCAGGCTCGTTATGGCGACGTCTGCGTCATTTATGATACTGCATTCATCAGAAGTGCCTCAATGCTCGCATTTCCTGACCAGAGATTCGGCCTCTGGACTGATGACATCTGCAAACAATTCGTTCTTTTCGAACTGCTACAGTCCTTGCAAACTGCGAGAGATTTTGCCCCCATATGATTGGTGACATAAGCAAGTAATACGTTCTTCAGATCTGTTTAGATTCACATTCCCAGTGTAAAAGATTCTGCTCCATGTGAGTGGTGACATCTGCAAGTAATACGTTCTTCAAATTTGCGTCATTCGTTATATTACCTGATCAGACTGATCAGTCTTTGTGTAAGTAATGACACGCGTGATATGTGAGCAGGATTCCCTGTAGGACATTCAAAGTCTTCATATCTGAAGGTCAGACGATGTTTGCTTTACTATGACTAGTGACATTTGCCTCATCTAAAAACAGACCTTTATTTCTTGTTCTGTGAACCTTGTAATTCACCGTATGTCCTGTTCCCATGGATCGTTGTGTTCTAAAATCTACACAGATCGTTTCCATTTAACTAACTTTTCCTGAGGGAGCGAACACATTCCATAATCTGTAAAGTCTTGCCTTGTGATACTCGATTGATATAGGCCTAGATGTCGTGCTTCGAAGTGTTTTGAAAAGGTTGTGAAACCAGCTTAGCAATAACTTTCTCCAAAAGTTCACGTATTTATTTCCAAAGTACTGTGAACTTGAATAAAACGGCAATACTGGGTGATATTTACGTTTACTTACAACCGAGAGCGCAAACTAATGTCAACCAATCAGAAACTGATTTTAACCATAAGAGATCTTTAAATAGCGTGATTCTCATTGCGCGAATTCAAACAGTTCCCGGACCATGTTGGCCGATTTTGTTTTCTTCGAGAACCTAAGATCGTTGAATTACTCGTTGCTGGACGAAATCCAGAATAACTCGATGATCTTGATCGCGAGCTTAAATGTCGCACGCGAAGGATTGTCAAAATTGCCGAGAACGCGTTACACTGCACCATGTAGGTATGCGATCTAAAGCTTCGTTCAGTTGAAAATGTCTTCCAGGAATGTGCTACGTTTACTAGTCTGGCAACAGTGGGGTATGACATCATCAGTTTGCTTCAATTGTCAACAGAATACCCTTTAGGAATATATCTGTGTGTCCGGTAGTTTTGTTTGTTTGTTTTTCAATTTAGGAGCGGATCAGTTTGTGAATGAAGAGCAGGGCGTATGAGTGTCAATGATATTGTTTTAAGTTATTTTGGGATAGCAATGTCACACAACCTCGCTGATCGGAAACAACAACAATAACCGCAACAACAACAACAATAACAACCAAACCCACTTGACAGAGGCAGGTTAAACGAGAACGGCAGAATGGTAGAACAGGATGGGGTCCAGGGGAACAGGTTTCGTTGATGTGAGGATTGTGCTATCACCACAGTAGACTAAAAAGCAAAGAAGCAAACAGACGGACAAAGAAATGGAAACATTGATGACCTGCATTGGGACTGGATGTAAGTCGCTAGTCCGAAGACAAACTCTTTTTTTTTTTTCAGTTCTAGAAAACAAATTTTTCCAAGAGATTAAGAAATTTGCATTCAAATGGCACGCTTACTACATGACCCCGACGGTGACCCCAACTCATTTCTTTTCGATTCATCTCTAGTGAAGGACTGGGACTGTGTTGGTCATGGTCAGTGAAGAAGTGGCTTAGCGAGTGGTCAGGTTGGGGAGGGTGTTTGGCGGGGGTGGGGTGTGAGGGTGAGGTGGGATGTGAGGGGGGTGTGGTGTGGGAAGGGTTGTGTGTGTGTGTGTGTGTGTGTGTGTGTGTGTGTGTGTGTGTGTGTGTGTGGGTGTGGGTGTGGGCGCGCGCGCGCGCGTGTGTGTGTTAGAGAGAGAAGAGAGAGAGAGAGAGAGAGAGAGAGAGAGTGTGTGTATGTGTGTGTGTTGCGTGTGTGTGTGTGTGTGTGTGTGTGTGTGTGTGTGTGTGTGTGTGTGTGAAGAGAGTGGTGTGTGTGTGTGTGTGTGGTGTGTGTGTGTGTGTGTGTGTGTGTGTGAGAGAGAGAGAGAGAGAGAGTGTGTGTGTGTGTGTGTGTGTGTGTATGCGTGCACGCGCGCGCGCGTGTATGTGTGTGGTCGTGAGAAAGAGCGAAGTGTGCATTCTGGATTGAATTGATCATGGGCTAGAAAGTTTCAGCGATAAAAAGAAAACCGGTTGCCATTGTGTGTTGATGTAAGCCGTTTCCTTTACCCAGGAAAAGTACCCTGTGCGCTTGTCCTGCAAACAAACCAAGGGGAGTTGACCCAAACAGCCCACCAGGTGGCGCTGGTTTTTTGTTTTCTTTCCCAACAGCACTCCACGGAAGTCCGTTTCAAAACACTGAGGGTTTTTAAGGTCTGTGGCTTCAAAGAGTGTATTCATGCTGGTAATGGCGGAGAAGGTTCTCTGGCACCGGTGGCAGAATAATATATACCGATAGACCAATGCTGGTAGAAGGACTGATCTTTTCAGAAAAAAAAAAAAATCTTGAATTTTTTTGTCAGGTCAAACCTACCAGTGCCCGTCGGATAAGATTTAGCAGGCAGTTATTTATACAAAACAAGAGATGTATTTTTTCTCCTTTTCTTTCTTTCGCAGTGAAGCCAATACGCGCACATAATTACAACTGCACGCAGCAGCTTACTCGTGTAACACAGCTACCAGTTCTCGATATGTCGGAGAAGACTTTCTTTTCCCCCTCAAGCCAGAATCATGCGAATATCTGAGAATGACTCCCCACATTAGATCTAAGACCCAACAGGCAAGACAAGAAATGAGGAAACGATATCCTAGGTTTTCTTAGCAGGAATAATAAATCCCATGCCAAAATAAAAATTGATATTTACGAACGTTTTGACTCGCCTCCACCTTCTGTAGTGCTGCTCAGTGTCGAACCCGTATTGAAATGAACGAATGATAAACATCGAAATGCCGACCCAGACAAAGGTAGGTAGGTATGCGACCAGCCAGGGCCACAACTCATATCAGCATCAGTGTTGAGGACTTATAATGTGACTATAGGTAGAACCAGCGAACCATGTTTAACAACATCGTCAACAGTTTGGTGGAGATTTGTGACCTCCAGGAACTAGGGGAAGTCACTTCCACACATCTTCCCTTAGGACATACTGTGTGAACTAGGTCTTTTATTTTCCTCCGCGGATAATCCCTTATCAGTCTGGAACTCACTCTTTACTAGCTTCAGTTGAGTGGGCGCCTTGTTTGGCATATTTCAAACAGGAACAAGACAATAATTTTACTGATTGCCCTGTCCTCCAGAACTAAGACTGGCAGGGACTCATTATTGTTGTTGTTGTTATTATCATTATTATTATTATTGTCATAATTATTTGACCAGGATTTTGTTTTGTTAGGTAGTCGAATTGACCCAACTACAGACGTGAAAAGCGGGGAGACCTGATCTCTCTTTTCTGTTGTTTTACTTTTGAGCGCTATCCTTTTATTTGTGTAACTCAATTATTGTGTGCGCATTTCTCTCCACTTGTATTACAGCGCCGCATGATTATCATTGAAAGGACAACCATATACAGCTCACGTTCGGATATTGTTGTCCACGACCATACACCTTAAGGTGGAGTAGCGAGGGAAAGGAATGTCAAATTTGCTATAGGGATGGAAGGGTTCAACATCATTACAAAAAAAAAAAAAAAAAAAAATTCAGTTACGAAGACGAATCGACGCAAGTCGTTCATTGAACTTGGAAAGTCCACTGTGTGGGCGGTCGTCTTGATTCTTTATCCAAATAGCCTAGCCGACCACCCGGAGTCAGGAAAAGTAGCCCTATCCCACCAAAAAAAAAAAAAAAAAAAGAACAAGAAGAAAAAAAGGAAGGAAGGAAGAAAGGAAAAGAAAAGCAACAGTCAACAAATAAGTACACATCTAAGTTTTTGAAATTCTTAGCATGATAATCAATCCACTGACAATCCTAATGTTGAAAAAACTAGGCCACGATTAAGACGCTAAGTATCCATCTCTCTCTATATTCTGCACGTTTCTTAAACAAACAAAAAGTAACGAAACACTTTTGAATGTAACAAGATGAACACTAAAGGCCGCATGAACATACAGGCACTGCAGAATGGATAGCTAATGTTCATTCTGGACAGTCGGTACACTTTCATTACCTGGTCAACAGATAACACCGAATTTGCCAGGGCAAAGGTGATTACGGTCGTCTAACAGATTTACAAAAGGGATTTAATCCAAACGAAGGCTGCCAGAGGGCGTTGGTTTTAATCTTCTTTCCTGTTGCGCGAAAAGTAAAAAAAAAATAAAAAGAAAGAAAGAAAAAAAGTCACCATGCTTTGAAGTCTTTGACTCCACAGTGTGGGTTCTTGCTGGCGCCAGAGTGTCTGGACAGGACTCGTCCGGTGGAGAGGCGTTCCTCGTCAGGAAGCAAATGTTGACTGGCTTAATGGTCAGTATTCTCATTTCTTCTGTTATTCCCAAACTTACGAGTGAACTAGGCCAAGGCCTGACCAGCGCGTAGGGTCAATGCACGGGTCAGGCATCTGCTAGTCTTGTTCATGAAGTTTGCTCTCAAATATTTTTTCAGTGGTTCATTTACTCATCCAGCTTATGCCCTGTGTACTGTGGTCTTAGGCTTTGCAGATGTGGTGTGGCGCATATGGACCAGTCCTCAGGCGGTGACGTCCCCTTGTGATAGAACAGAAAGTTACCAGTGCACAACCTTGACCAATAAAAACGTATTTCTGACCATGAAAAGCCAACAACAACAGCCGCAACAACAACAACAATACAACCCCAGGCTGGGTGGGAAGGAACAGAAAGTGACCGAAAGGTTTTTTGACATAAGAAAAAAAAAAAACCCACAATATTATCGATCAATTACTCAACCACTCAACCTCCCATTAAATGCAGCTTCACGATACTGTTGTCGTCATATTCCCCATCATCGTGAAAAACGAGAGGAGGGTGCCCCTAATCCTGTTGAAGTGGATTGTAAAAAGGGCCATGGAAGATAGCAAGATGGCAGAACACCGTTGTTGAAACACCAGCGTCGTTTGCACACACGTAAAATCCTATCACCAACTTTCGAAAGAGAAGGCCGGTTTGCCTGTTGGTATGGATGACACGTTACACACAGCATGCAGTGAAAGAATGTAAGAATGAATGAAAAACTAAGAGACTGACATTCGATTGAATGACACGGGAAACCAAGGTAGGCAGCCCGTTGTGTACACGAAATTGTGGATAGTAAAGTGTTTGGAGCTTGGTCTTTAACCTAGGATAGGTTCTGTGATAGCAGCAGCAGCAGCAGCAGCAATAACAACAACGAGAATAATAGTAATAATAAGAATCATGATAATAACAATGATGGTAATAGTAACAAAAATAATGAAAATGATAATAATTGTCACGGACGTACATACTTTTGGTTGAGAAGATAAATCATTTCTTTTCAAGCCCAGTATAAAGTGGAGTGTTACCAGTGACTTCTTTACTACCTTGGCCGGGTGTTGACCAGTGTGCTATTTTTTGTTATCCCGGGTGCGCTACGTCCGTGCATTTCGCTCCCATCCTCCAATACTTCTCTTTATTTTTTTTCTTTTAACGCCTGCTTTTTCTGTTCTTTTATCGCTTTCCACGTGGTTCATCAGCTGATGTCAGGTGCCACAGGTGAGCTGTTTTTACCTGTTGCCATCTTGGTTAGGCTAGTGGTGTGGCACTCGTTTACGGACCGTCGAGTCGGAGAGATCTCCATCTCTGCTAGCTGGGCCCACTTTTCTTTATCCACTTCGGTGTGGGTTGTGTGGAAGAGTCTTTCACCCTTCAGTGGGTCGGAAAGTATTCCACTGGACACCTCTGGGATCCCAATCCCTGCCAGCTGGAAGAACCACCTTGAGGTCGTCCCTGACCTGGAGTCCCCTTCGGTGTGGACCGGCACGGGTTCGGCTTCCACCCTTCGCTGGACTGGGGAGCGAACCGTTTCTCACCTCGCCCACCCGCCATTTTGGTAACTATGTGTTCTGTTTTGGACAGTGTTTTGTTTTATTTGGTTTTTTTTTTAACCTTTCAGCGGTTGAGAGGTTTTTCTTTTCCCTTCATGTGCCGTTGGCTCGGGCACACCTTTTCCTGTGTGTAACTGCTCCAAAGAGGGGGAGCAGGTATGGAACTGGTATCGAGATATGCATCTTGTTGTAGAATTGTAGAAACGCATTATCTTTAATTGCGTTTTCGGTCCTTAGCGGCTAGGGCTCTGTCACCTTAGGACTAAGTTGAAAATCTCTTACTGTATAATATCCCTTCATTTCGATCAATGGAAGCTGTGTTTTTTTTTTCTGGTTATACAGGTTGAGTCAGTGCTTATCTCCCCTCTTTTCCAAAGGTGTCAGACTGGAATTATGTGATAAATATTGTCTTTCGCTCAATATGTGATTTTGGCCGGAAGGATATCAGAAATGTTAGTTTCATTTTTCCTTGTTGCTTCACGGACACGAGACGGATCGTGGAACGCATGAGCGTGCGAACGGCTAAACATTTAGACCGCGGAGTGTGGAATTCCTGCCGTATACCCCCACATGTGGTTCCGTTCTCGTTGTGTCCTTGTCTTATATGTTTGTGTGACAGATGTGTGGATGAATTCTAATTTTTTTCATTGGAGCTTTTGTTGACTAAGGAAATTGTCCTTGTAGAGGTCAAAAGGAAGGAAAAGGGGAAAGGTTATTCTTTGCCCCTTTTTGTAGTGACAAAGACATTGACATTATCTGCGGTATTGTGACCCTTCATACTGTGACGCACTGCCGGACCCACTGTTTCCACACACTGACTACAAAAGGACTATAGGGTGATGACTTCTTATGACTTCTTATCTGGAGACTGATCTCCGCCGTAGGGCGGGATTTTTCGCCCTTTTTCTTCAGCTGCATCTCCGGTCTTGGGCTGGCTGGGCGACCAGCATCTACGGACCCTGCAGTCATCCTTCGCCCAGGCACCAGTCGTTACTCAGACCTGCGGACTGGCGGTGCGGACTGGTGGTGGTGAACCTTGTCTCCTTCACTGAGACATTTGCTTCACCTCGGACTGGAAGACCAGCCCACTACGAACGTCACCCCTCTACAGGATCCACCTCCCTCTGCGAACCTCCTCGGCTCATGGACTCTGAGTTTTCCATCTTGTGTAGTGTGGACGTGGGTCTGGCGTGCGTGTGCGTGGGTTTAAAGCCTGTCCCTGATTCGTTTTTTTTTTTTTTTTTTTAAATTTGTTTAACTCTAGCTGTGTATGTCCTGTTGGATGTAGCATTGTTTCTAGAACTGTCTTTCTTCTGTCATTCTGCTGAATGTCCTTGTAGCGGGTTAGCGGGTTAGGTTGGGACAGTAGCGGGATCCCGGGATATTTGGGAGTTTTTTTTTGTGGTCTATTCAATTTACTTTGTCCCCTAGGTCAGCTAGTTCTGAATAGTGCCTTTCTCTTCTATGCCCTTTTTTTTGTTTTTCCTCTCTCGACTATCTTTTCTCTTTGTTAGGATCCATACCCCATCTGGAGTGCTAGTGCGAGTGAATGATTGTAATGTGAATAAAAGTATTGTCGAAACTTCTTCCTCTTGTGGTCTGGTGGTGTGAGGGATTGAGTGATCGCTCCGTTTCTGCCACTGCACATTACCTGTATAAGAACCCCCCCCCCCCCCCCCCCCCTGTCAGGTGTACGCAGACTTGACAATAATAATGATAATAATACAATGATGGTAATAGTAATAATAATGATAAATAATAACGATAATAATAGCAACAGCAGTAGCGGAAGGCTTAAAGGCAGCAGAATAAGAATTCATCCAGAAAAGCATTCAGAGACACTCCACGTTACAAAAGTCATCTTTATTGATCACTAATGGAAAGCCAGTTGATGAAGATACCTTTTGTATATGTACATATCCACGTGCACACCACCTTTAGAATTTCTGAAGAAAAAGAATGAACGCAACACAATGAAAAAAAGTGTATTCACACACTAGCACCAAACTATGCATGATTACACGCAGTTTCTCTGTTGATAACGTGTGTGTGTGTGTGTGTGTGTGTGTGTGTGTGTGTGCGCGCGCACACACATTTCTGAGTGAGAACGTGCAAGATAGACAGGTAAAGAGAGAGAGAGAGAGAGGGGGGGGGGGGGCAAGGGTTGGGATATGAAAGGGAAGTGAGTGAATTGGGGAGGTAAAGGAACAGCGATTCCTGAAGAGCTGCTATACTATATAAAAAAAAAGAAATCAGTCGGTTTGTGGTTAAAACATTATACAGGAATATTTACAGTATACAAAAGAAATGAATACTGATGTGTGTGTGTGTGTGTGTGTGTGTGTGTGTGTGTGTGTGTGGTGTGTGTGTGTTCAATTCTTACATCGACGCGTAAGCAGAAAACATTAAACAAAAAACTGTTCACATTAATCAACCAAAAAGAAGTTAAGAGTACACCAGCGACAGCATTAATGCTAACGTATCAGTCACATACTGTCGATATCATTATGTACATTTCCAGTACTTGATAAAACTCACATGCACGTTCACTTGCTACGTTGACAAGTCCCAAAATTTAAAAAAAAAAAAAAAAAAGCCTCGCAAGGATTTATCGACCACAACACCATCTTTGTACAAGTCTATGACAAACAAAATCAACCTATAGTGTTTACAGTCCGGATGATCGTAGTGGCCATTTCACAGGGGGGTGTCAGAGGAAGACAAACACCGTCACGTGTAGCCTGTATTTTCAGTGGGATGATAATTACAACGCCCTCCCACCCAGTCCGCGCACAGTTGTCGCCAAGGCGTGTTCAGGTCTCCCTGCGTGAGTGGTTGCTCCCTTTCTTTTTCCCCCGGACGGGCACTCTGGACAGCTTCAGCTTCTTGAGGTTGCGGGCGAACTTTTTGCCCTCTTTGATGAGGGAGGTGGAGTTGAACTGCACTACCACCGCATGCACGCCCTCCCCTTCCGCACACAGCCCGTCTTTCACGCTGATGTCATCGATGGCCATGTCACCTTGGTAACCGCTCTCGGTGATTCCTTCGAAGACGATCTGTGCGAACAGACGGAGAGCAAAGTCAGATGAATTGAATGTACTGCCAAGATGGCAGATGGGTGAATTTTGTTTGTATCTTATTGTGCGAACTGATCTTGGAAAAAATGGATTTCAATTTTCACATTTTTGAAAAACATCATCGCCATAGCTACCGTGGCCACAACGAAGACCACAACCCTTGGTGACTTGTTATCTTTTTTTTTCTTGGGGGGGGGGGGGGGGGGGGGGGGGGGGGGGGGGGGGGGGGGGATTGATCTTGGAATAAAAAATTTGATTTTGACATTTTTTAAATACATCATCGCCATAGTTACCGTGGCCACACTAACGACCACCACCGTTGTTATCAAAACATGGAACTCACTGGTCGAGAATATGTGAGGGAGAATGTCGAGAGAGCTTTTCCTGGAGATGTTATTTTATTTTTTTTTTGTGTGTGTGTGTATAGGGCCAGAACAATGATGGAACGTGATTCAGAGTGATTTCCTCTTTGATCTCTGACTCTTTAAAACCTCATCTATCTTGTTCTTCTATAGGAAGAAGTGGATTTGAAATAGAAAGAAGCTGAATCAGACTCTAGATTGCTTAAACTTCGTCTTTGTTCGTTTGTATGTTTTCTCTGTCTCTTTTGTTTATAAATATCAACGAGCAAGTCTGGCATTGTGATTGGTCCAATTCTGTTAATTTCATTCCAGTTGGAAGGAATTTCGGCGTTCAGACAATAGCGTTTGTTGCTATAGTGAGAAGAAGCAAAGATACATAACCCCCAGAACATTTCACTAAGCAAGCACACTTCTCTTTAAATCAAAAGGCATACAAAACAAGGCAGGAATCACCCCTCCCCTTCCCCGAAAGAAGTTCCAAACTTGTTTATATACTAAGGTGACGTATGCAGATGTAAC
This sequence comes from Conus canariensis, assembly GCA_033310375.1. NCBI lineage: Eukaryota > Metazoa > Mollusca > Gastropoda > Neogastropoda > Conidae > Conus > Conus canariensis. Next base: position 99,794,533 of record CM065716.1, read on the forward strand.
AGCAAACGAAAGGTACAAACACAAATTACCTTTAATTTCAATAAAGATGGTGAAGAAGATGATGATAATGATGATTACGATGATGATAATGATGTGACAGCAGCAGCAGTAGTAGCAGCAATAGCGGCAGCAGTATTCATAGTATAGTAGTACTACTGCGCGCAGGCCAATCGCGGAAGAATAGGATACTGTTTGAGGTCCTGTCTGTCAATTAATTCTCAAGATAACTAGTAAACAATTGGATACATAATTGCCAGGGTTGTTTGTAGCATCTGGCCGTAGAAATTCACGAGAGGCAACTCGACATTATTGAATATCTTCACTGGTGCAGATGATGGCTTTAAATCATAGCGAACGAGAGTGAAGTCCTGCCTTTGGAAGATGTCTTTGTCATCACTTTCGCCAAGCAGCTCATGTTTTTACTTGCGGACTGTTTGTATATTTGTTTGTGTACCTGTTGATAAGATTACAGTAAAAAACTAAAGAACCTGGTGGAATTTGGCCCATGGATGAACCCCCATTCAATTTTGGTGTGGATCCGTATTAATGGGCGGATCCATAATCCATGGGTCAATCATGGCGGGGGTCTGCGCTCTCCCGTGTGCTCTTCCTTTTTACCATTAAAAAAAATTTGTTTGTTGCTACTATAGACTGAAGTGAAAATGGTGGGGTGGGAGAGAGAGAAGAGAGAGAGAGAGAGAGAGAGAGAGAGAGAGAGAGAGAGAGGGGAGCTCTTCTTTTTTACCATTTTTTAAAAATGATTGTTGTTGTTACTTTTGACGAATTGAAAATCGTTGGGGAGAGGGGGGGAGGGGGGAGAGAGAGAGAGAGAGAGAGAGAAGAGTGAGAGAGAGAGAGAGAGAGACAGAGAGAGAGCTCTTCCTTTTACCATTGTTTTTATAATTGTTTGTTGTTACTATAGACGACGTGAAAATCGTAGAGAGAGAGAGAGAGAGAGAGAGAGAGAGAGAGAGAGAGAGAGAAGAGAGAGAGAGAGCTCCTCCTTTTACCATTGTTTCTATAACTGTTTGTTTTTACTACAGACAGAGGTGATATTTGTTGAGAGAGAGAGAGAGAGAGAGAGAGAGAGAGAGAGAGAGAGAGAGAGAGAGAGAGAGAAGGAAGAGAGAGAGAGTTCTTCATTTAACCATTGTTTTTATAATTGTTTGCTGTTGATATAGACAGAGGTGAAAATTGTGGAGAGAGAGAGAGAGAGAGAGAGAGAGAGAGAGAGAGAGAGAGAGAGAGAGAGAAAGTTGACACTTTGACACTTGACACTTTGATATTTCATTGTCATTACCAAAGAGGTCTTTTGACAAGGGGGGAGTCCGAGGGGGTAACAGAACAATAACATTTCCCTCTTCCTTTCCTTGCAAACAAACAGTACACATTCATTCCCAGTGTGCATCAGAATCAAAGGTTAACAAAAACAAATAAATCGTAACATTTCCTTATGTCCCCATACACAGGAGGAATACAGTAAGGTTTAAAAAAGAATCATAAGACTGACTAGATCATCCACTCAATCTACTGATCTCTTCCACATGCGATGAGAGAGAGAGAGAGAGAGAGAGAGAGAGAGAGAGAGAGAGAGAGAGAGAGAGAGAGAGAAGAGAGAGAGAAGAGAAGAGAGGGAGCAAGAGCGAGAAGGTCTTCCCTTCACCATTGTTTTTATAAATGTTTGTTTTTACTACAGAGGTGAAAACTGTGGAGAGAGAGAGAGAGAGAGAGAGAGAGAGAGAGAGAGAGAGAGAGAGAGAGAGAGCCGTACCTTTCTGAAAAAATGACCTGCAAGTGAGACCCTAACAGCCTTCTCGCCGTAGATACGACGTAACTGAGTCAGCATCTCTGTCTTCAGCAGAGCCATAACAGACGGAGTCGTAGAACTGAAATACAACGACCTTGCGCGCCTGCACCCACCTTTCCCTGCTTAGTGCTGCCCCCTACGCAAGATTCTCCCCACCCCCACCCCCCTGTCAATTTCTCTTCTTTAGTTCTTTCTTCACTTCCCTCTCATACAAGATAGTCTTGTCATTCACCTTCTAGTTTGTGAGCTTTTTTTTTTTTCTTCTATCTTTTTTTTTGGCCTTCCTTGGAGCTTCCTTACCCTGAACATAACGACCTTGGCGCTTTGTTCTACCTCTCACTTCCAGTTAGTCTAGCCCCTGACGAAATACTCGTCTCCACCCTACTGATCAATTTACTCTGTTCACTTCTGAGTCTTATCTCCCTTCACTTCCACTTTTCTCAAAGATGTTGCTCTTATCTTCGGAACCTTCTAGTTTGTGAGCTTTTTTTTTTCTTTTTTCTTTTTTTTTTTTGGCCTTCCTTCCCTGCCGAGGCCGCTTT
>CM065716.1:99801881-99806881 GCA_033310375.1 Conus canariensis
GAAACTAAAACATTGAAGTGATTTGTTGGGACACAGAAACCATCAGGGATATAGGAGGAATGAGCTGATCAGTCGGGACATAGGAATGATTAGGAATACAGGAACGCTGATGTGACCTGTTAGGACACAGGAACCATAAAGGTACAGGAACAATGAAGCGTCTGGTTGGGATACAGGAATCATTAGGGATATAGGAACACTGAAGTGACCTCTTGGGATAGCATCAGGGATATAGGAACATTGAAGTGACCTGCTGGGATACAGGAATCATTATGGATATAGGAACATTAAAGTGACCTGCTCGGATACAGGAATGATAAGGGATATAGGAACCATGAAGTGTCTGGTTGGGATACAGGAATCATTATGAATATAGGAACATCAAAGTGACCTGCTCGGATACAGGAACATAAGGGATATAAGGAACAATGAAGTGTCTGGTTGGGATACAGGAATCATTATGGATATAGGAACACTGAAATGACCTGTTGGGATACAGGAATCATTATGGATATAGGAACACTGAAATGACCTGTTGGGATACAGGAATCATTATGGATATAGGAACACTGAAATGACCTGTTGGGATACAGGAATCATTATGGATATAGGAACACTGAAATGACCTGTTGGGATACACATCAGGGATATAGGAATATTGAAGTGACCTGTTGGGACACAGGGCTCATCAGGAAAATAGGAGCATTGAAATAACCGGCTAGCATACAGAAACCATCAGAGATATAGGACCAGTGAAGTAACCTTTTGGGATACTGGAATCATCAGGGCTTCAAAAACATTGAAGTGATGTGTTGGGATACAGGAACCATGAGTGATACACAAACATTCCGAAAACAGAAGCCGAATTTTTCATTTTACAAAACAGTGAAATTACACGAATAAGAAAAATAGAAACAACGTGAGCAAGAAATGAAAAAAAAGAAGGTATACTAAACCTATGCCAGTCCATTGGGTTGTAGTATTGTTTATAGACAGTCGATAAGAAAAAACAGTAGGGATAAGGAATGCAAGGAATTATGAAACACAGATCGGCAAAAATACCCATCAGTACATCAAGAGGCATTACTATCAGTAAAGATAAGTGGATGAGGACGTTTTGTCTCCCTTACCCTCACCCCAACTTTACCCCCCACGCCCTCCTCCTCTCTCTCCCTCTCCCGTGACTGATGTATATGAAGTGACCTGGGACACACATAAATCACCAGAGGGCGCGCAGACGGCATTGGGTAAACAAGAGACTAACTTCCCGAAGACAATTAGGCGACGGTTTTTAATCTTTGCCCCCCGCCCCCCCTCCCCTAGTACGCCCTTTTCCTTCCGCTTCTTCCCCCACCCCAACCCCCAACCCCCTATTTCTCACTTGGCTGGGGCCTTGATATTCATGAAGTGACCTGGCATACACAGGACCTACGACTGGTACGTGAACAATGTCAAAATTCAAATTCAAACAAATCCAAATCCCAAACCATAAAAGGCACATGGATCTAAAAAGAACAAAGAAATAAAAGACCTGATAGCATTCTTTCCCCGCACTTCAGTTGATCTGCCTCACAGCATTCATGTAGAATGCATAAACTCATGTCTGAAAAGCACCGGATCAGAAAGACGCATTAGAAAGAAAAAAGACTTCGGTTGAAAGGGGGTTTGCTTCTTGCTCTACCCTTCGGGTTTGGACCTCGTTGCTCATGAAATGACGTGACATACAGGGGCAACAACCGATGCCTAAACTTCGTAATCGGCATTGATCACAATGGCACACGCACGCATACACAACAGTATAAAGGTTTATCAGGGAATAAATGGTAGCATTCATGTCTTGACATTTGCCTACGGTCTTCTAGTACATGGAATGATCTGGGACCCATGGAAACCATAAGAAGCATGCCAACGTTCAGGAAACGCAGACCAGCAAACACACATCTATAAATTAAGACAATTAAATATCAGTGAAATGGATAGGATGACTGCATTCTCGAACCCTTCTCCACCTTTGCTCAGCCCCTCCCCCACCCCACTGCACTCCCCGACATAAATGAAGTGCCATGCAAACCATATGGGAACAAAAACATATGAAGTTCGCAAAACGTGAATCAGCAGAGGCATTTTGAAGATAAAAAAGAAGGTAGCTCATTAAATAGTAAGGGAAATCAAGCGCAGGTGGACATTTCTCTGACATTACTGAAACAACGACATAACGCTGTTTTGAAAGAAAATCCGCGAGAATCACTATCAATACAACTGCTCTGTGATGGTCAGATACCCAGGCTGAAGAACAATCCTACCGAAATCAGCACTGTAAGATTAATTGTCCTCTCAGACGGCCTTCGTAACAGACGAGCACCACGAAAGAGATACAAGGACTCCTGGGGAATAAGTCCTTTCCTGCTTGTATCCTCAATCATCACCGATGAGCATCACAGGTTGCAGAGCAAGGTGCTTAGATGCTCCCATCTCCCACGTCTATCCCAGGACACCTCCTCATTTGAAGACAATTGTACGGTCAGAGAGGAGAAAACGAGGACCCGGCGAAAGAACCGTGATCGCACAATACCCGCCACTGTCTGACCTCACCTTCTCTGGCAGCCGTTGCGGCAGGTCATGTTTGATCAACATGTTGGCCCGGTCAGTCAGTAGTATGTCCTTAGCCATGGCGGACTTCATCCTTGAATCTTCGTTCGCAAAGAACTGCTGTGAGAGATGAGCGATTGTAAGTAAGACTGTAATTCGGTGTATTGAACTGAAAGGAACTGGCACTAAATTTTGCTGGATTCCATGGAATTATCATTATTATTTTTTCACTCTGATGAATATGTTGCACACTCTGCAGTAGAGAACAAAATGACATGTTGATACTTTCTTGTCGACCACTTCTTTTTTTCACTTTTGATACAAACAGTTTGTGTTGTGCTAAATGCACGAAGGTCCAGCAGGACTATCAAAGGGTGTGTTCAGACTAGTTTGAAATTCTCCAATTACAAACTATGGTGAAGAAATCAAATGCCTATGTTGTGAATAACTGATGATTGAAAACACACCATACTTTATGAAACAAATTTAAACTGAAGAACATGTGTACCGCTTTCTGATGTTGTTCAATTATTCCGTTTTTTTTTTCGTTTTTTTTTCTCTAAAATTTCAAAATGTTCTGTTTTAGAACAGGCCAATAACCTTTTGAACAGCCCGATCAACCCTGTCTGTTATGGAAACATGTGTACATCCCTTTAACGTGTGTAAACTCCTTAATCTCACAAATTTTTTTTTCTGAATGAACCCCCCAAAAATCCTAATGCCTACGTGCACGTCATGTAGTGCTCACCTGCAGTTTTGCTGCTGTCTACCAGACTGTGTACCTTGCAGTTCAGGTGTGGAGGGTGAGACCAGACGCAGTTGGCTGTCTGCCGTATTATTTTAGAGAAGGCATGTTTTCAAGGTAAACATACTATGAGTTTAAGATAATTTGCCTCTTCAGTTTCTTCAAATTCCGCACTTAATAATCAAAGTCACACAAATTCTCTACTCATAATTTTTCGCGGTTTGGATTTGCCTCAGAAATCGTTTCTATTTAATTTGGAAAAATAACTTTGCCTCCATCTTAACGTCCTTCCGATCATGACTTGTCCTTACAGCCTCTACCATCTTTTTTGTCACAGAGTGTAAGCAATGGAATGTTGTGGGGGATAACTGAATAGAAGAATGAACTGTCTTGTAAAAGACATTTCTGCTGTCTGCAAAAATGAATCTTGATTGTTCCGCTTGTTTGCAGGACCGGGTTTATCTTTTTCTTTCTTACTCATTTTTTTTTCACTCTTGAAATTGCTTGGGGGTGCCTCTTTGGCGAGGACCCAGCACAAGTACACAAGAGAGGCTTGAGAGGCGTCCTTAAAAACTCATGCAAATGACATGAAAGAGAGAGAGAGAGAGAGAGGAGAGAGAGAGAGAGAGAGAGAGAGAGAGAGAGAGAGAGAGGAGTTTGGCCAGGTAGGCATTTTTGCTGATGTTGTTCTTGTTCTTATTTTAATGAGATGCAAAAAGACAACTCTGGAAAAATGAGCCACGTTACTACATTGTGTCTGTGAAGAGTGACACGAAATACTTTGCCTGTTTCTGAAGTGTAATCACCGTGGAACAACTAGAAAGCTTGTCCCAGGAGAAGTTCTTTTACAATGTGAAATTTCAATGTTTTACATGATGTCACAATGTTATGGTTGACGTTGACATTCCTTGACCAAAGAGGCAAGAAAGATGATTTCAAATTTAATAATCTTAGAAAAATAACTTTCGTTTTGAAGTAAAAAAAATAATTGAGCTGCCACTTGGTCTTGTTGGGTGGTGGTGATAATGTGTGTTAACTCTTTCATCCCTGCCAACCGCTAAGGCGGTTTGACAAATCTTCTCCTTTCATTCCTGAAAACCGCCTCAGCGGTTCAGAGAAACATACTCGAAAGCCAAAACTAACGCACACTAGCTTCCTAGCATCCACGTAATAATAATAAAAGAAAAACCCGTCATACTCGTTATAGGTCCATTCTTGTTGTCCTTCCCTTCCTTAACTCTGCTATATTCATGTTATTCGTGATATGAATAGTTGGCTAAAGTTGACAATAGGGAAAGGAAGTGCTTAATCCTAACATGAGATAAGTCCATTTTCCAGTTGTTAATGTCAGTCATTTACTTCGCATTATGTTGACGTTAGGCAAAGCTTTCACTTAACGTAATGCCGTATTGATGAATGTGAACAGGCCTGAAAAGGACACATTAGGTACTGATATAAAGCTCACGTTGACAGCTAGGCTTAAGTGATTCTTGTATAGTTGGAATAATGAAGAGCTGTGATTTTTTTTCTCTCTCTTTCTCTGTACATCCACTGAAAAAGTGAACTGATGCGAAGCAGAGAAAGTGAACCGTTGCAAACCTTCGGCCCTTGCAAAAAACACTTGGCTGTTTACATTTTAGACAACTATTCACATGACCGGTGATAT
>CM065716.1:99809381-99816881 GCA_033310375.1 Conus canariensis
CACTCACATACACACAGTCGAACACACACACACACACACACACACACACACACACACACACACACACACACAGACTCACAGACTCAGACACACACACACACACACACACACACACACACACACACACACACACACACGCGTGCAAGAGAGAGAGAGAGAGAGAGAGAGAGAGAGAGAGAGAGAGAGAGAGAGATTTTGACCCAGCATGAAAAGGGATAGTCGGCTGATACAAAAGATTCCACCTGAGAATACTCAGACTGTAATTACGGAGAGGAAAGCGCCATCCTCACGGCCCTAACCCCATTCTTGATCTCCCATTCAAATATCTACAATGGACCCTGGGAGACCATAGACCTCTGTCAAGGTTGAATGGACTCTGGATCCGCCCCTTGAGTCTGTTCATAAGTGAAAAGAAAACATTTTTTTCTCCAGGGGAGGTAACTGAGCTACGGACTGAAAGAGTAACTTCCCATGAACTATTCTTGACGGGAAAATTACGACACTGCGACATTGTTATCTTTCAAGAAAGATTTTGCTCACCATGAAAATATATAGATAGTTTACAGATATATACAGATAGTTAAAAACGTGAACAGCAACATCACAGTGTTCATGGACAGTGAAAATTTGTAACAATCTTGCTGAATGGATCTTGGATGCACCTTTTATCTGACCACACCAGAATACTAAGATCCAAATTCCCTCCATGGATCCATACCAAAAGTTAAGATCCAAATTTTCCTCATGAATCCATACCAAAATATTGTGATCCAAATTCCTCAATGGATCCACACCAAAAATTAAGATCCAAATTTTGCTTATGAATCCATACTAAAATATTGAGATCCAATTACCCTCTACGGATCCACATCAAAGAACCTATCAAATATTAAAACCCAAATCCCCTCTATGGATCCACACCAAAACTTAAGATTCACATCACCTGTATGGATCTCTAAAAGTTAAGATCCAGATTCCATGTACGGATGAAGATCACGTGTATGGATCTACACCAAAAGAAGATTGAGAGCTCCTCCATGGAACCACACCAGAACTTAAATCTAGATCTCCCCTATGGATCTACGCCAAACAAAAAAAAAATTCAGATCCTCTGTACAGATTCACACCAAAAATTAAGATGCAGATCCCCTCTACAGATCCAAAACAAAAACAAGATCCAGATATTCTCCATAGACTGATAACAAATATCAACACCCAGATCTCCTGTATGAATCAGCACACACACAAAGACCCAGATCCCTCTCTACAGATGCACCAAAGCTTAAGATCCAGATCCCCTATATGGAGTCACAACAAACAGGCAAGATCAGATTCCGTCTATGGATCCCTTTTAAAACTTCAGACCCAGATCCATTCCATGGATCCACACCAAACATTAAGATCCAGATAAACTTTATAGATCCACACCAAACATTAAGATCCAGATCCACTCTATGGATCCACACCAAACGTTAATATCCAGATCCACTCTATAGATCCACACCAAACATAAGATCCAGTCTATAGATCCCCACAAACATTAAGATCCAGATCCACTGTATGGATCCACACCAGACATTAAGATCCAGATCCACACTATAGATCCACACCAAACATTAAGATCCAGATCCACTCTATGGATCCACACCAAACGTTAATATCCAGATCCGCTCTATAGATCCACACCAAACATTAAGATTCATATCAACTCTATAGATCCACACCAAACATTAAGATCCAGATCCACACTATAGATCCACACAAACATTAAGATCCAGATCCACTCTATAGATCCACACAAACATTAAGATTCAGATCCACTCTATAGATCCACACAAACATGAAGATTCAGATCAACTCTATAGATCCACACAAACATTAAGATCCAGATCCACTCTATACATCCACATCAAACATTAAGATCCAGATCCACTCTATGGATCCACACCAAACGTTAAGATCTGGATCCACTCTATAGATCCACACCTAACATAAGATCCACTCTATGGATCCACACCAAACATTAAGATCCAGATCCACTCTATAGATCCACACAAACATTAAGATCCAGATCCACTCTATGGATCCACACCAAACGTTAAGATCTGGATCACTCTATAGATCCACACCAAACGTTAAGATCCAAACCTACTGTATAGATCCACACCAAACATTAAGATCCAGTCTATAGATCCACACCAAACATTAAGATCCAGATCCACTCTATGGATCCACACCAAACGCTAAGATCCGGATCCATTCTATAGATCCACACCAAAAATCAGGTTTGCCTTGGCCACCGTCCATCTTTCCTCCAAATGTGGTGAATATTGGTCCTACAATTGTTTGTTGTCTTGCTGACAACAGAACAAACAAACAAACAAACACAAAAACAAATGGACTCAGATGAAAATATAACCTCCTTGGCAGAGGTTGGAAGAGAAAGGAAAGGAAGAGGAAAAAAAAAAGAAGAAAAAAGAAAAAAAAGGAAAGAAAAGAAAAGAAAAGAAAAGAAAAAGGAAAAGGAAAGAAAAATTGTCCAGGATTGCACCTGGCTTCAGTGAAGACGAATACAGAGGTCCAGACGATCAGTTTACATACAATCCCGTCTGATAACCGGGAGCTCACGAACTGACATACCTGTCAGAATGGAGGTCACGGCCTGCTAAGCTGCCGGAAAACGAAGTCTCTCCGGCTACTCTATTATCCAGGACTTGATGTCTGTCCCTCTATTTCTATAGGAAATCAGCTCTGTCAATCTGCTCCACATTCTTCGCCTCGGTGTTGTGGGAGGCGCTGCCGTTCCTCACCTTTTGACACGGTAAGGAGACCCTAGATTCACTGGCTCCGTCTTTCACCATTGAGATATTCAAGGTGCGTGTCTGTGGTTTCCACATGGATGTGGTGTGTGTGTGTGTGTTGTGTGTGTGTGTGTGTGTGTGTGTGTGTGTGTGTGTGTGTGTGTTGAAAAGCCACGGTGGATATAAAGCCAGTGCGTTTTCTTCTTTTTCTTTTTCTTTTCTTTTTCTGTTTTTTTTTTTTTTTGGGGGGTGTGTGTGTGGTGTGGGTGGGTGGGGGGGGGGGGGGGGGGGGGGGATGGAATTCAATCGTGATGGATCGTTGGAGGATGAAAATGTGTCGGTGTGGTATCATATATTCCTCTTTCTTCTCCCTCTCCTTGGAGACACTTCATAGTCTGCGACGCTTGAATGAATAACTTCACATTCCCATGGCAGGCAGATTTTGAAAAGAGCAATCATATTTGGATCGTTTGACAGACATGGTAAAAAAGGGAGACACATTTTGCGAACACGAAGGCAAGTTTCACATTGTGTGAACAGCTCAAGTCTAGGTCCCTTTACAAAACTGAATATGTTATACGCAAATGATCTGCGAGATAAAATGACATTTTAAAGTAGCGCGCAAAACGGTAATGTTTGAACACGTCTATGCTTTAAATAGATGAAGAAAACATTGTATCTGATTAACACAATGGCTCTAAAAGCACCGATGAAATGATGAAATATAACGAAATAATTATTCAAACTTGTAAATTTGTCTTCATTGATTTTTTTAAAAAGCCGAAGCTGCTGTGTATGCAAGGGGGGAAATGAACAAGCCTGGAAGGAAAAGTAGCCTCCCTTGATTATCATTTACCATGTTTACCGTGTACGTCGGTCTGCCTGCCAAATTCGAGATCTCCCGTGAACTTGGAAATCATTCTCTCCGTCTCTTGCGCCCGCTTTCAAGTTCCCCAGCATAAAATTAAAGAATGTTGTATAAAAAGTGTGAACTTCGAAAAATACCCAGTAATACTAGCATACGACTATACTGAGTGAACACTAAACTTGTAAACTACACCACAGATTGCCTGCACATAAAAGGCAAACTCTAGGAGGTAGACACAGTGAAAGATTATGCACTAAACGTAATTTAAATGATCTTGGTGGTGAATTGAAGTATATCTTTCGATGTCCATTTTGCAATGTTAGTAAAAAGTAGTTGTAGAAGGGATAGTATAACACACATCCAAAGTCTTCTGTTTATTTTCATCAAGAAATTGAGAGCCCATGTTACAGTTTGCCAGTCACCCTGCAGAATCAGTAGCAGGCTACATTTTAGTGACTGTTGTGGGAGACTGATGTATGTTTTTCTTTCAGTGATAATGTTTAACTGCTGTTAATTTCATCTATATATCCTGCATCATATCACCTGTTTGCTATTGTAATACTAGTTGAACTAAAAGAAAAGAAATCAGCTTCAATCTTCATATCCACGAAAGGTGAAATGGCGGACAGCCATGACCCGTCCCAGAGGTTGATGGGGAGGAGGGGGGGGGGGGGGGGGGGAGGGGAGGTGAGGGGCGCCTACCTAAAAACTAATATTACACTTATTCTTTCAGAACGACAGCAAGTAATAAGGGCAATGAAATGGCAAGTTTTACGTTGGGCAGCAGCAAGATTCGAACCCAGAACGTCTGACTTGAAAATGCGGTGCTCTACCACTCAGCAAGTTAGGAAGCCCCAAAGGGGAAAACGCTGCACCGTCCGCCATCCGCCCTCCATTATCTGCGCAAACCATGTCGGAGACTCCAAACTCATTAAGGTAACAGCCACCAACAGCTGCCTCCCCACTGTCCTGATCGCAGCCCCATAGCTCAGCCCCCAAAAGTAACACACCTACAATGATCACGCCAAGGACGAGAAGTCAGGACACACACACACACACACACACACACACACACACACACACACACACACACACACACACACAAACATATATATATATATATAAAAGGAGTCATAAGTCCCAGGCCACTGCTTTTCCAAACATTTATTTATTTGTGAATTTTCGCCCAATTTGGGCTCCTTCAAACAAGCTTCTGATTGTAACACGAGCAGGGCAAAGCAACAATATCCACACCAAGTGAACAACTCACAGGCAAAAAAACCAAAACAAAAACAAAACAAAACAAAACAAAACAAAAAAAAACACACACGCACTCACAATCTCCACACCCCATCTAACATACATTCTCTCTCTCTCTCTCATTAAATGGCGTCGGAACTGACATCTAAAAACGATATTCCTTGTATACATATATAGACTGTGAGAAGTGTAATCGGTAGAGACCCTTAAAAAGTCATGATTGGCCTGCTTGTTTTGTGAGAGATTCTGATGCAGTTTAAAACGACGACCAGTTAAAGAGAAAAAGAAAGAAAGAAAGCGTGCAGAAGATTTTTGCACATCGGCCGTATTCTTAATTGTGGTGTGTGACCATTTTCACTCCGCAGCTTTTACCAAAGAATGAAAACAGCCTGCGCTGACCAACAGAACTCGGCGGTGACTTCCCTTTAAATTGAACAGGAAGGGGAAGAGCCGCGTCACGTTTCAAGGACACGAGAGAGAGAGAGAGAGAGAGAGAGAGAGAGAGAGAGAGAGAGAAGCTGGGTGGGAGGATAGATGGCTGGGGGTGAGGTGGAAGGAGGATGGTGGTTGTTTACACATCGTGCAGTTGTTCAACAGGTGAACGGTAGTTTTATCAGGGCCCGATCACACGAAACTTTACAGAAGTCGGTGACGTCTCCCAAAACAGACATTAACATCTACATATACGTTTCAAAAAGATAAAAAAAAAAAAAAGACGAGCATCTAGTTTCTGATTCAACTTCTTTTCATTTCAAGTCGGTTTGTTCTCAATATAAACACAGTACACACTATCTTTAAGAGCTAAAAGACAGGATATCTTTTCACCGTTATCCCCCCCCCCCCCCCCCCCCCCCCCCCAGTCCCTCAGCCCGCACTATGAATAGAAACGTCCAATGCTTGGTGCGCGAAATTGTCCGAATTCTCACTCTCGTTGGCTGGTTGAACGGGAGCTGCAAATGGCTGACATAGCACACACACATAGCTTGAAGGTCACGACTTTTAATAGCACGGGTTGGTTGTTTGTTGAGAAGGGGGTGGGGGGGGGGGGGCGGCGCAGAGGGAAAGGGATGGAGGGTGCAGGTGTGAGGGTGGGAGGTGGGGGTAGAGAGAGTAATGACAGCCAAACAAGTTGCCATCTTCATTGATTGAAAAGGTGGTGTGTATATATGCATTACAGATGGCGACTTCAGAAACATTGGAAAGAAGAAGATTAAAAAAAAAGAGAGAAAAAGAAAAAAAACACACACACACAAAAGAAGAAAAGAAACGGAACACTCTTGACGGTGAAAATTATGACCCTAATCGTAACCCTACCCAGACTCTAACTCGTACCGAACCCCAAATACTCCTATACCTAACCCTGATCCATACCCTGTAGGCCCAAATGTAGGAAACCTTTTGAAAAAGCTTCATTGATAAATTGCACTTGCTGTTTGGGGACACTGTAGTTGCCGCCTCCTGTCACTAACGATCAAGGAAAGAACGGCCACCCCACTAAAACAACAAAATCAACAAACCAAACGAAAATAGCCGAAGAGGGCCAGGCTCCCCTCAAACACCAAACATGGGCGGAGTTAAAGCATCTTTCCCGCTATGATTATGTGCTCTATCAGCAATGGGATTCCTTCTCGTGGACCCCAGTTGCCAGACAATGTCAAACCAGGACTTGATAGTTGGACAGACAAAAAAAACAAACAAACAACCCCCGCCCCCCCCCAAAAAAAAAGAAAAAAAAGAAAAACACACACACACACACACAAAACAACAACAACAACAGCAACAGCAGCAACAACAACAACAACAACAACAACAACAACAACAACAACAACAACAACAAAACCCTCAAACCAAACCTGTCACAGAATTTGTGCGGAATGTTGTCAGCAAACGAGTGTTCCGGAGCTTTAGGACTGCCAGAGGTAATAATCTGGCCATTAAGAGATGTACATTACTGAAATTTTACCCTTCTGCTTCTGGTTCCTCGCCTTCCCTTCTCCTCTCATTCCTGCCCCTCTCCTCTGTTTCTGTAAACAACCCTCCCCATATTCCCCGCAAAGCAAAAATTGGAAGAGATTCATCCATTATACGATGCAGAGGTCATTTCAGCATTGTCTAGTAACCTTTGACTCCACCGTCACCTTCCTCATCTCCTTTCCCTCCCCCAATCCCCATGACAGTCCATCCATAACGGTGACAGATGAAATGACCTTGACAGATTGCACACCACAGCCAGTCAGGCGGGCCCCACAGGCGGAAACGCGTCATAATTCACGTGACCTCTGCTTTGGATTATGGTGTCAGGGAGGGGATGACATCAATGATCTGGTAATTTATGAGAAGAGGTAGGGGAGGAGGCGACATCACTAATCAGGTGAATTATGAGAAGAGTTCAGGGAGCGAACGATTTCAATGATCAGGTTGTTTATGAAAAGAGATCAGTAGGAGGTTGGGGGAGGGGGGGGGGGGGGTGCTTAAATTTTGTGATAATTAATTTTGTGAGAAAAGACCGTGAAGAAGGACGAATTTGATTATCAGATAAAGCATAAAAAATCGGGGATGGGACAATTTTAG
>CM065716.1:99824381-99836881 GCA_033310375.1 Conus canariensis
AGGTGTGGTGTGTGTGTGTGTGTGTGTGTGTGGTGTGTGTGTGTGTGTGTGTGTGTGTGTGTGTGTGGCCTCTCTCTCTCTGTATATGTATTACAGCGTAGAGAGAGATGCGTGTATGTGTGTGTGTGTGTGTGTGTGTGTGTGTGTGTGTGTGTGTGTGTGTGTGTGTGTGTGTGTGTGTGTGTTTTGCGTGCGTGAAGAGAGAGAGGAGAGAGAGAGAGAAAGAGAGAGAGAAGAGAAAAAGAGAGAGAGAGATTGTGTGTGTCCGTGCGTGCGTAAGTGCGTAAGTGCATGCTGGTGCGTGTGTGCGTGGTGCGTGCGTGTGTGGTGTGTGTGTGCGTGTGTGTGTGTGTGTGTGGTGTGTGGTGGGTGTGATGTGCGTGTGCGTGTGTGCGTGCGTGCGTGCGTGCGTGTGTATGTGTGGTGTGTGTGTGTGTGTGTGTGTGTGTGTGTGCCGCGCGCGCGTTGTGTAAATGTGTACGTGCGCGCGGGTGTGCATGGTGGGTGCGTGGGTGTCGTGTCTCTGTATTTTTCGCTACTCCTCTCACGTGATCTCTCTCCAACCATCTTTCCATCAATAAAGTAACCCAACAATTAGAGTGTTGAGGAAGTCTTACCGCCATTGCTTTCCGGATGGCTACCTTGCTTTACAGCGCTGACAAGCTATTGTGTTCCTGGCTGAGAGTATGTGTGTGTGTGTGTGTGTGTGTGTGTGTGTGTGTGTGTGTGTGTGTGTGTGAGTGTGTGTGTGTGTGTGTGTGTGTGTGTGTGTGTGTGTGTGTGTGTGTGTGTGTGTGTGTGTGCGGCGCCGCGCGTGTTTGTGTGTGTAGAAGGTTGGAGTGAGTGGGAGACGGAAGAAAGTGGAGGACAGAAGAGGGAGAGGAGATGGGGGGGGGAGGGGGCAGGGGGGGGGGGGGGGTGGGTGTAGGGGTAGCGATGTCTGTCGGGTGAAAAGAAGAAGGTTGCGAAAGAGGCTGAGAGGGTATTGTGTTGTCCGTCTCTCTGCCTGCCTGTCTGTCTGTCTGTCAGTTCTCTCTCTCTCTCTCTTCTCTCTCTCTCTCTCTCTCTCTCTCTCTCTCTCTCTCTCTCTCGGTGCGTACGCGCGTGCTTGCGTGCGTGCAAGCATGCGTGGGTGCCAGTGTACATCCGCGCACGCGCACGCGCGTTTGCGTGTGTGTGTGTGTGTGTGTGTGTGTGTGTGTGTGTGTGTGTGTGTGTGTGCGTGTGGTGTGCGTGTGTGTGTGTGTGTGTGTGTGTGTGTGTGTTGTGTGTGTGTGCGTGCGCCTGTGCGTGCGCGCGCTGCGCGCGCGCGTGTGTGTGTGTGTGGTAGTGTGTGTGTGTGTGTGTGTGCGTGTTGTGTGTGTGTGTGTGTGTGTGTGTGTGTGTGTGTGTGTGTGTGTGTGTGTGTGTGTGTGTGTGTGTGGAGTGTGTGTGTGTTAGGAAGTATGAGACTTCGTAAAAAACATGTGACTGATCTATGTTTAGACAAATTTTAGCATGTACACGTCGTTTAAAGTAAAGTACGACAAGCATTAGTAGTGGGCAAAAATGGGGATAACTATAACTATAACTCTCTCTCTCTCTCTCTCTCTATCTCTCTCTATTACGCACGCCACACACACACACACACACACACACCACACCACCACACACACACACAACACACACAACACACACACACACACACACACACCACCACCACACACAACACCACATAAACACATCTATTCACACACGCGCAGAGTTAGTTACGTAATCACGTCCCTCCACCACCACCCGCCTTCTCCCCTGCACCCACCTTTCTCCGAACCCCCTCACCCCCTCCCTCCCCGCCCACACACATTTGCCCTCAAACCGAGCAAACGCCTTTGACACAGTGGGTTTCCCCCTTAGGGGGTGCCCCAATAACTCCCTCCCTCCCCCCCCCCCCCACATCTACCCAATGATGAAAATACTTGCTGACAAAGAGACAACGCCTTTGCCACGGACGCCAAATGCGAGGAGACAGACAAGAATGTGCCATGGTCCCCTAACTGCTTGGCACACAAATGGGGAGAGACAGACAGACAGACTGGGGAAGGTTCTAAACAGCGTGATGAATTCATGAAGGTGTGCTAGACACAGACATCCTACAGGTTGGAACGAGTGGGTGGGTGAGTTTTTTTTTTTTTCATTTTCATTCTTTCTTTCTTTTATTTTTTTGTTGTTGTTGTTTGTTGCTGTCAGCCTGAGGGTTGTGAGGTCCAACCTTGAGAAGGACTGGTTAGTTCAGTTGAAGTTTTTATCATTGTAGTGCGGCAGACCGACTACTTAAGTTTTTTTTTTATTTTATTTTTTTTATCAAGGGCTGTCAGCGTCTAGCGATAAAAGGGTCTGGTCTGAAACACTTACACACGCACGCAAGCACGCACGCATGCACGCACAAACGCACGCGCGCGCGTGCACACACACACACACACACACGTGGCGTGAGCGCACGCACAAACGAGTACACAAACACATACACATGCATATGCATGCAAAACACACACACACACACACACACACACACACACACACACACACACACACACACACACACACACACACACACACTCACGAAGCACAACTATTTACCGATTATACACCCCAAATCTATAACCACGATAATTGGTTTATTCACACACACACACACACACACACACACACACACACACACACACACACACACACACACACACAGAGAGAGAGAGAGAGAGAGAGAGAGGAGAGAGAGAGAGAGAGAGAGAGAGAATGTGTATACCAGTCACACATTTTAAATCTATAACACGGTAACTGTGTGTGTGTGTGTGTGTGTGTGTGTGTGTGTGTGTGTGTGTGTGTGTGTGTGTGTGTGTGTGTGTGTGTGTGTGTTTTAAACACTCTGAAGGGTCGTAAAAGTTCGTGCCTCGCAAACACAAGAATAAGCACATTCAAGAAAAAATAGAAACATTCATTTCATTCTATAATAACTAATTAATGTACAAATCGATAATTCGTACATTTGTTGTCTGCATCGTCTTCCAGCACACAGAGAAACAAAGGTCAACACGATGGAGCGAAGAAGAGAGAATAAGAGAAAAATGTGAAAGCTGTTTAAGAACCTATTTTGATAATATAGAATTGGTATTGCTTGGTAATAATGGACAAACAAAAACAAACGATTATAGAACTGGTATTGTTTGGTAATAATGGACAAATAAACACAGACGAAGGGTTTGACCAAATTATCCTGTTTGCTAGATATTCTATATGCAATGTAAAATCAATACGATGAAACCTAAATCTGAAACACTTTTTGAATGAGTTGAGCAGCAATATATAAAATCGAAAAATATATCCTGTACATGGAAATGCGATTTACAGAATTTCGTAAAAAGCGGTATCCATACCTGAATCTTGCGGAAAGTAACATATGAAAATAACGATGTCTAGAAATGTTGACACCTTCTGAGATTTTTCCCACAGATTGTTGTACGTACATGAACTGGATTGGAGAATACTAACGTATTGATGTGTTGATGGAATGCGTTACACCCCTAACTGACGGACTGATAGTTTTATCTTTGTTTGTTGTGAATAAGTATTTGTATATAACTGTCCCTATTCAAAACCAAAAAAGCCCTAGACCGAGTCAAAATTTTTGCACAAAGCTGCTTGTTCTGGGGGGGGGGGGGGGGGGGGGGGGGGGAAAACCAGCAAGCACAACGGCTGTTTACAGGAACTTATAAACAGCTTATTAATTATAGCCGTAAA
This sequence comes from Conus canariensis, assembly GCA_033310375.1. NCBI lineage: Eukaryota > Metazoa > Mollusca > Gastropoda > Neogastropoda > Conidae > Conus > Conus canariensis. The sequence continues at coordinate 99,828,156 of CM065716.1, forward strand.
GCAGATAAGACTAGGCAGCGCTCAGAGCGTCAATCATCGCACTTAATAATTATTCGTCCCCCAGCGTAAAAATATGAAAAGAAAAAAAAACCATAAACTAACGGGTGCCACAAAAATATACAAAGAAGAAAGACACATGACAGAAAGCAGACCCCTGTCAAGGTCGAATGAATCTTGAATTAATTACTTGAGTCAGTTCATGAGAGAAAATGAAATGAAAATGACAGCAGAATTTTTTCCCACCAAGGGAAGTAATAGTTGGAACAGATTGAAAGAGTTACTCCCCGTATTCATGTCGTTTATAGTGTATGTGAACTACGAAATGTTAACGTTTGTATTTTTTTTTCCTCGAAGATTTCAGTATTCCATGAAAACATATCGGTTTTTAGATAATAATCAATTCGTAGTAGTAAATTCACAGTGTCCATATTCAATGTGAATGTTGTAATAATCGTGTCAGTAATGTAAACAAGTCCTAGATTCGCTTAACGGATCCGCACCAAAGTACTGTGGAGTGGACCACGTGACATTTTCCCCATCAAATGTCGTGGATATCAATTCAATACTTTTTGCGTGATCTTGACGACGGACGGACAGATAAACGAATCAACGGACGCAGGCGAACACACAACCTCTTTGGTGGGTGACGTTGGCGGCATATTGCCTCAAGGGAGAGCAGTCCGAATTCCACACACAGAGCCATTTGTTGTGACCATGAAGTTGTACAGTATACCTAGACTAAAATGTATTAGTCACACAGATTTTAGCATCATGTACTCCCTGACTGGCACTACCATCTTCCATGTGTATCTGCATAGAAAATTGGATAGATGCGATAAAGATATCCTGCTACGTATGTCAAGGGTCGGTGGGTTATGGAAACGCACGGGCGCCACAATAGTATTATTTGAGGGGAGTGGGGGGGGGGGGGGGGAGCGGGGAGGATGGGGGGGGGGGGGGGTAGGGATGGGATGAAGGGGAGGGTAGAGACACTGTCATAGCGTGCGTCCCATCGCCAACTAAAATCCTGTGAAGAACACATAGAGGGCAACAAGCACACATTTATGTCGTACGTCTTGGCATTACATGACCTCTGGGTCACAAGAATATTTCATGTAATCTGATGACATTTGTGTGCTCAGTGAGTCATGAAAAAAAAAACACACACAAAAAACAACAAAAACGGTGAGTCATAACTCCCCTTCATTTAAACACGATCTCGGAGGTGGCAATGCAGTGGCTATGGAAGCCGCCATTTTGACTTGCTGTGTGATGTCACCAACACTGCAGAGATTTCACCGAACAGCGGATATCACTGATGGAGCATGGAAAAAATAATGGCGGTATTTAATTGGAAAAGATGTCCTTTTTGACCTCTGACCCTTAAAGACAATATTAATCTTTTTCGTATTAAAAGATGAAGTGGATTTTAACTTATTTTGTTTTAATTTCTGGCACTTTCATTTACGTAAGATCAAATTAACACCTGTGTTTAGTATGAACACGATTCATCACTTCAGGCACAGTCTGTCCGTTTTCTAAAGAACAACAAAACCCATTTTATACTTTGGGGAATGTGGGCACACTCGGAACACGAAAGCGAAAACGATTACCACACAGTGAAGAAAGTCGGCAATAACTTTGATGTTCGATTTTGTGCAGAACTGATGGAGTGAGAACACACACACACACACACACACACACACACACACACACACACACACACACACAAACGGCGCGCGCGCGCGCACACAACAACGCGCGCGCGCGCGCGCGCGCGAATCAATACTTCAATCATATAGCACGAAAGAGTGCCATGTAGCTGAAAATTTAGTTCGTTCCGCACTGAACTCTTATTTTACCTGCAGCTGCACCGTTTTCTCATCGCTTACGCTACGATGTCTCTTTACACATTTTAAAACTGTATACACATGCTTGTAGGCCTTCGGCGTAGTGAACCCTTATTGAAAAAAAAAAAAAGCAACCGAAGCTACGATTGATTATAAAAAGTCTAAATCCTTACTACTTATTTGAACATCTGCTGTTCTTTATCTTCGCAGTGCTAACTCTTCCAAAAGCCCGAATGTAATTAACAATCCACAGTCGCAATGTCATCAAAGACAAACAAACAAACAAAGAAACAAATACTCACAGATGAAGGTAACCTCCTACGGAAACAGAAAAGACGCCCGAATATCTGCAAGCACTAGCGAATTCTAAACTCACAGAGACTGGGGCGACCACAATGACGACAGCGCAGCAGCAGCAGCAGCAGCAGCAGCAGCAGCAGCAGCAGCAGCAGCGCAGCAACACAACAACACTAACAACAACACAAAACCAGATTCTAATCAAGCCGTCCAATGTCACATGTAGAAATGTTTTGACATGTAAATGAACTTCAAAAGAGGGTGAAAGAAGGCTAAAAACAGAGGGAAAAGAAAAAAGAACAAGTTAAAAGGAAAAAAAAAAGGAAGAAAAAAAACAAAACAAGATGCAAAGCATATAAACGTACTCCCAGTTTATCTTGAATACAAGTACTTTCTGAGATATTCCATAAAGAAGAAAAACCGTTCTGGGCCGTTATAGCCGTTAATAACGGCTATTCTGTTAAAATAAAACATCGGGCATCATCCGTGACCCATAATGAACATACGTAAAAATCTTCAGAAAGATCGGCCCAAAAGTTTTGTCTGGAGCGAGTAGAACATATTTTGACCACGGACAGACACACAGACAGACAGACAGACAGACACACACAGACAGCATTTCTTCGTTCCCATTGTAAAGTACTCCCTGTTCTATAAGAACTGGGAGTACAAAAAAGAAGAAGAGACAAAATCAGTTGAAGAGAGGCATGTAGCGCACCTGGAAAAAGAAAAAGAAAAAAGGAGAAAGAAAGACGAAAAGTGCTCCATGACCTGCGTGAAAGTGAGGGGGTGAAAAGGACTCTTCCAAAGAAAGCACTCTGTGTACACAAACTATCACAGAAGCTCTCTTAGCTCTTGTGTTGCATCCAAAGCGAGCTGTTCATGTTAACTCGACTGATTCTGTTCTGACCGATTTTCTCACACGTGTCATGTATATGGAACTCTGAGATAACAAAAAGGGGTCCCCTGAAGATATATCACTGACACCCCTAGCTCTAAGATCAAACACTCAGATTAAAAGTCAAACACGCCGGATGCTTATTAGGCCTTATGACAGAAGTGGTTAAACACGAATGTCAACGGGACTTCGTCTTGCTCTGATTTCTATCAAGAGCGTGATTGTGTGTAACAACAATTATAAATTTCTTTGTTCTATCCATTAATAATCCTTAATCCATGGACATTGATAGAAAGGCTAGGTAAATAAAAATAAAAAAAAGCAAAGCATGCAAAACAAAACAAAGCAAAGCAAAACAGAGCGAAACAAAAACGAAACGAGAAAAAACAAAACAAAACAGAATAAACTAAAACAAATTAAAGCAAAGCAAAACCAAACAAGAAAAGCAAAAGCAAAAAACAAAACAAAACAAAAAAAAAAACACAGAAAAAACAAAACAAAAAAAAACAAACAACAAAACAAAACAAAAAAAAGCGAAGCGAAGCATGACATATCAAAACAAACCAAACCAAAACAAAGCAAAGGAAGACGAAACAAAATAAAGCAAAGGAAAGCAAAAAACAGAACATAACAAAATAAAACAAAGCAACGCAAAACGAAGCGAAACCCCACACCATCCTTCACAAACATATTTTTACAAATAAACCAGAAGAGCACCCGGGTGAGCACAGACTTCCACCGAACTCACACAGATCCTGGATCCGTCCTTCAATCCAGACCAGCACCACAGATCTGCACCGGAATTCAGTGGCTTCTGACCTAGGCCACTGTTCATTTGTCCTTCCAAGTTTCATTAAAATTGGTCCCGTCATTTTTTTTTCTTTTGGTAGTAATCTTGCTGAACAGTTCCGCATTTTGGTTGCAGACCAACACCACTGATCCGTACCAAAATTCATTGTCTTCTTTCCTACGCCGCAGTTTATCTCTCCCCTTAGCTTCATTAACACTTGTTAAGTCATTTTTGCGTCAGCTTGCTGAATAGATCCTGGATCTCCCTTATCCGTCCGCCCCCCCCCCCCCCCCCCCCCACTTTAACGGTGCGTTTTTGATATTCATTCCATCTTTCCCACTCACTTCCGTTAAAATGAGTTCAGTAGTTTTGGGGTATTCTTCCTGACGGACAGACATACAGACGCACAAAAAGAAGCGGATGAACACTTAATCTCCTTAGTGGGGATTCCTACGCCAAGATGGCTGAACGTACAAACCGTTGAGTGAACATACCTACAAATTTTCACAAAGATCGGCCAAGTACTTTCTGAGATATTCCATAAAGAAGAAAAACCGTTATGGGCCGTTACAGCCGTCAGTAACGGCTATAACGGTGAACTAAAACATCGGGCATCATCCGTGACCCACAATGAACATACCTGCTAATTTTCACAAAGATCGGCCACGTACTTTCTGAGATATTCCATAAAGAAGAAAAACCGTTACAGGCCGTTACAACCGTTAGTAACGGCTATAACGGTACACTAAAACATCGGGCATCATCCGTGACCCATAATGAACATACGCACAAATTTCCAGAAAGATCGGCCCAGTAGTTTTGCGAGGAGTGGAACACATTTTGACCACGGACGGACGGACGGACACACACACGCACACACACACACACACACACACACACACACACACACACACACACACACACACACACACACACACACAGAGCATTTCTTCGTTCGCATTCTAAAGTACTCCCTGTTCTATAAGAACTGGGAGTACAAAAAGACAACAACCAACCAACCAAATCTTAACGGCGTTGCATCCACTTTCTTTTTAAACAAGAATATCTTAAAACCAAGATGCTCAGTTTCCTCATTTATACATTAGCATTTAAAGTCGGGGCAGGCTGCTTTGTCTGCTTCTCCCTTCTATACTCCCACCCCTCCTTCTCCCCCAAACTCCCCACCCCCTTTACCCCCCCCCCCCACCCCCCCACCCCACCCCAACACGACAACGCCACTTGTTCAACCAGCGTTCTGTCATGTCACAGTTCACGCGACAGAAACCAGCCACCAGCCACCAGACGCGCCTTTGTTCCACTTTCAGACAAGACTGGTGTCCCCTGCTCTCAACCCCCCCCCCCGGCCGCCCCTTCCACTTTCCTCCCCCTAGTGTCCCCTCCTCTTTCACCACTGCCCATTTCATTTTAAGAGAAGTGTGTTCAAGTGGCTGCGAAACATTTTTACTTCAGCCATCAACTGTGCGTTCTTTGTGATCCCTATAACCTTCGACAACTATAGCTGGGTTGCCGAATAGTAACAACTGTGCTGCTTTGTTCAATGAAACAGTCTCTTAGAATCTTCTTTTCCTGCGTGTGATTAGGTTTCTCCAGTTATCTCTCACACCAACATTCCTCAAAACAAAATAACAACAAGAACAGAAAAAATAACAACAACAAAACTGCCTTTAAACAACAAAAACAACAGCAACAACAACAACTACAACTACAACGACAACAAACCCTGAGGGATCCAAAGATAAAGATCAAGGATTATTTGTGGAAAATAAAGAATCGAGAAAGTGATGCTAATCATGAAGAAGAAGAGCAAAACCACTTTCTGCTGCACTCTCCTCCTTTGCCGTTTCTTCCTTCTTATTCTTGTCCCTGTCTTCCATCCTCCTCCTCCTCCTCCTCCTCCTCCTTCCTCCTCCTCCTCTCGTTGTCGTCGTTGTCGTCGTCATCGTCGTTGTCGTCGTCATCGTCATTGTCGTCGTCGACGTAGTTATCACAATCACCAACTTTTCTCATCGTCCTTGTCTTCACTGGTATCCTCCTCGCCGTCTCTCTCTCTCTCTCTCTCTCTCTCTCTCTCTCTCTCTCTCTCTCTCTCTCTCTCTCTCATCATCATCATCATCTTCCTTTTCTTCGCTTCCTCTTCCCCCTTTTCTTCCTTCTCCCCGTCCCTGTCTTATTCCCCTCCTCCTCTTTTCTTTTTTTCTTTTATCTTGGTTCCGTCTTCATATCATCGTCATCATCATCATCATCATCATCATCATCATCATCATCATCATCATCATCATCATCATTGTCGTCATCATCATCATCATCATCGTCATCATCATCGTCATCATCGTCATCATCTTCCCAATCCGCCTTGTCTCTCTTTCCTCCCGTCTCCTCATCCCCCTCATCTTTTTTCTTTCTTCCTCTCCTACACACTTTCTCCCATCCCCTATTTCTCCTTTTGTTAGCAACCCCTCCCAGTCCCTCCCATCCTGTTCCTCCATTTTCTCCTCCTCCTCCTCCCCCTTCTCCTCCTCCTCCTCCTTCTCCAGTCTTCTCAAACACTCTCCCTCTTTTTCTTTCTTTCTTTCTTTTCTTTTGTGCTTCGTCCGAGTTCTTTCGTCTCACTTTTAGAAACTTATGACGGCGAAAAGACACACGGAGAGAGACGGCATACCCGACAGATGTGAAGAATATAACGGAGCTGTCAACTGTTACCAGCTAATGGAAGGGGGAGAATAATGCCGTGAATGTGACGGATGGTTCTGGGTCAACAGAAAGTCGTTAAAGTAATCGATTACCACCAGCATTGTGTGCGTAACTGAGTGGTGTGTGTGTGTGTGTGTGTGTGTGTGTGTGTGTGTGTGTGTGGTGTGGTGTGTGTGTGTGTGTGTGTGTGTGGTGTGTGTGGTGGGTGTGTGTGTGTGTGTGGTGTGTGTGTGTGTGTGTGTGTGTGTGTGTGTGGGTGTGTGTGTGTGTGTGTGTGGTGTGTGTGTGTGAGTTGTGTTGTGTGTTGTGTTGTGTGTGTGTGTGTGTGTGTGTGTGTGTGTGTGTGTGTGCGCGTGCGCGCGCGCACGTGTGTGCGTGCGTGTGTGTGTATGATCGACCGACATACAAAGAAGTGTAATAAAAGTATAGAAGTACAGCAGCTTTTTCTTAAAAACAACATACACATCTCTGACGTCGAAACATGGCCACCAAACTGTCAGAGAGAGAGAGAGAGAGAGAGAGAGAGGAGAGAGAGAGAGAGAGAGAGAAGACAGACAGACAGACAGACAGACAGACAGACAGACAGACAGACAGGCGGCAGACAGACAGACAGAAACAGAGAGAGAGACAGAGAGAAACAGAGCAAGACAGAGCGACACACACACACACACACACACACACACACACACACACACACACACACACACACACACACACACACACACAGAGAGAGAGAGAGAGAGAGAGAGAGAGAGAGAGAGAGACAGACAGACAGACAGACAAAGAGAGAGAGAGAGAGAGAGAGAGAGAGAGAGAGACAACACACACACACACACACACACACACACACACTGTCAAGTGCGTGAAACCTCTCACAAAAGGCATTAAACGCTTAGAGGAAAAAGGGACGTTGTACATAGTATACAAATAGGTAATAGAACCATTAACAAGTATGCCTTACCCATCGCACACGGTCGAACCGTGTCAAGGAGGACGAAGCGGTCAGGTGACAATGGCACCTAAGGTAGTAAGGAGTTCGGACCTGCCCGACAGCGAAAGGGGAGAGGGACGTAACCACTAGGACCTCGGTGCACCAAGTGAGCGCTAAATACTCAGTCAGCTGAGGTTCTTTTGTAAACAGTCAGTGAAGAGCAGGAGTCTTGGACTCGTTCGGATGGTATTGCCGTGGGTCACTGTGTTGGTTCTATTGTCAGGCTGGTTGAACGCGCGTGGATGTTGTTATCGTAGCCCTCTTTAAGATAATTACTGTGTTAAAGTGGCCTCCGAAGTCGGCGGGAATTTTCGATGTCCATCTGGTGCCAAGTGTTTGTTTGCTAATCAATCAGGTAGGGATGTGTGTAAATGCAGATGTGTGGAGAATGTAGCGAATGGAGAATTCACAGCACTTGTGAACTAGGGGTTTGAGAAGCAGCATGGACAAAGGCATGGCCCGAAGGGGAATCCTTTGTTTCCATTCCTATATAAAGTGAGGGAGAACAACGAGAAGGGGAAGAACACCAGGAGAGAGAGAGAGAAGAACACCAGGAGAGAGAGAGAGAGAAGAACACCAGGAGAGAGAGAGAGAAGGCAGAGAGAGAGAGAGAGAGAGAGAAGAGAGAAGGGTGGGCAGGACAGAGAACGGGTCGAGAGAAACGTGGTCTGGGAGATAGAAGAGACAGCAAAGTCTTAGGGAAAAGACAAGCTGGAAGAGAAGAAAACTAAGTTTGAAGCCCAGAGGTGGGTGAAGACAGACAAACTGAAATTGAACCCAGAGGTGGGTGAAAGAGACGAAGAAGAAGAGTTCTACGTCGAGATCCCAGAGACGACCACGAAGACCCAGTCCTGAAACCTGGAGCCAGTCAACCAAGGGCATCACCATCAAGCAGTGCTGAAGAAGACGTGAAGAGACTTTTCAAGAACTGTGGTGTGGTGTGAAAGCGTGGTTGTGTGTGTGAAAACCTGGCCAGGTAAGAAGTCATTTTTATTATAACCCGGGATTAGGAAGTATTGATCTTTTATGTGTTGATTTGTTCATTTTGTGTAATTGGATTTTTCATGTTTGATTATAAGTAGCATAGAAATTGTATTTCTTGTGCTCAGTCGTGTTAGAAGGGAAACGAATGCGTGACATCCCATTCCCAGAGAGAGGTGAATGTTTGGTGGGCGCATGAGTGTGCAT
>CM065716.1:99846881-99849381 GCA_033310375.1 Conus canariensis
AGAGTAGGGGGGACAGTAAGCACCCTTGTTTCACTCCTGTGTGACATTCAAAGAATTCTGTTAGTTCAGTTCCATGTCTTACACATGCTTGTAGAGATAGAGAGATAGAGAGAGAAACAGAGAGAGAGAGAGAGAGAGAGAGAGAGGCAGAGACAGAGATAGAGAGAGAGAGAGAGAGAGAGAGAGAGAGAGACAGACAGACAGACAGAGAGACAGACAGACAGACAGAGAGACAGAGACAGAGACGAGAGAGAGAGAGAAGGGCAGGGAATGGGAACGGTGTAAGGACGTAACCTTTTCTGTTTATTGTCAGACACCACACATCGCTTATTTTCCTGACAGTTTGGTGCACGTCACAATCTGATGGGGCTACCTGTCCTAAACGTGAAGAATGTGTGTATTTGGAAGCACGGTCCCAGAGTACGGTCCAGGCCAGCACTATGCTATTTTCAGTACTTAGTTGTCAACGTACCCCATTCTTTCCGATAAGGGCAGTGGGTCAAATACGGACATCATATGGGCAAAATATGTGAAATTGTTCGCTGACATAGCGAAAAGGAATAAGAATACCAATATTTTATTCACGATGGAAAGATGAGCTGAAGGTTGTTTCTAACCTATGCCCGAAAGATCCCAAGAATATAGATTCCAAACTTTTGTAAGAGACAAAATCAGGACAAATAAAGGGAAGGTAATTTATGAAAGAGAAGAATCAAGTATGCAAAATGAAGACGGTTTGAAAGATCGGCTTTAAAGGTGTCGGACGGATAGTTTAAACTCCTGAAAGTCTTTAGACATTCTGTTTGAAGTAAAGTACCATAGAATCGTCATGGTCGACGTGGTAGATAGCACCACACAGACACACACAGACACACAGACACACGCACGCACACACACACACACACACACACACACACACACACACACACACACACACACACACACACACACACACTCAGACAGACAGACAGACAGACAACAACACACACACACACACACACACACGCCATAACACACATATATATATATATAACACACACACACACACCATGCACACACACACGCACTCACACACACACACACACACACACACACACACACACCACACCACCACGCACGCACGCACGCACGCACGCACGCACAGCACGCACACCACACACACACACACACACACACACACACCACACACACACACCACAACACAACGCACACCACAAAACAAGCCCCCTCCCGCCCGTTCATCCAAACCCACTCACACCCAGATGAACCTCAAACCAACTGAAATGTCGTAGCTGCTGTCCACCACAAAGGACAACGCTACACCCACTGACACCCAGATGAACCTCAAACCAAATGAAATATCGTAGCTGCTGTCTACCACAAAGCACAACGCTACACCCACTGACACCCAGATGAACCTCAAACCAACTGAAAGCTCGTAGCTGCTGTCTACCACAAAGCACAACGCTAATTCTTTGCACAATTGTTCTGTGCGAGTCACTGTTGCCGAATCCTCCAGGAAAAACGGATAATCCTGTCACAACTCCTCTGTCCAGTGCCTGAATAGCTTTCATAGCGCCCACATAAAGCGGCAGACTTATCTCCACGGTCATCGATGTCATTGATAAACAAAAAATGGTTCACGAGATGACTTAAGCAGAACTTTTTTTTTTTTGCTATTTTTTTAATGAACAGAGGGCTACTTTGATTTGAAAATGCAGCGAAGATGTCAAAAGATGTTCAATTGATAGAGAAGATGTCAAAAGATGTTCAATTGATAGAGAAGATGTCAAAAGATGTTCAATTAATAGAGAAGATGTCAAAAGATGTTCAATTAATAGAGAAGATGTCAAAAGATGTTCAATTAATAGAGAGAGGCCAAAAGGAAAAAAAAATGACACATGTGTTGATTCATATATGTACGAGCGCGCTCACGCACGCGCGCTCACGCACGCACGCACGACACACACACACACACACACACACACACACACACATACACACACACACTCACACACACATACACGCACACACACACACACACACACACACACACACACACACACATACACGCACACACACACACACCACTCACACTCACACACACACACACACACACACACACACACACACACACACACACACACACACATGCATTTATACACACACATTCACATACACCCTCCCCTCCCTTCGCTGCGTGTATAAATCAAAGTAGCCCTCTGTTCAACCCCCTTCCCCACACTCACACAGTTTCACCCACACACCCACCGATCCATTCACACTCACACTCACACACACACACACACACACACACACACACACACACACACACACACACATGCGGTCGCGGACTTGTTACAAGAGCAACGACATTGCTTCTTTTAAATGCAATCTTGTTGGGGGCATTTTGCCGTAGTTTGTTTTGAGAAGAAGAAGAAGAAGAAGAAGAAGAAGAAGAAGAAGAAGAAGAAGAAGAAGAAGAAGAGGACGAGGAGGA
>CM065716.1:99861881-99869381 GCA_033310375.1 Conus canariensis
TTTATAACGTAAACATCTTTGCCTCGGGGTTTCTCCCCAAAAGATTCTATAACGTAAACATCTTTGCCTCGGGGTTTCTCCCCAAAAGAATCTATAACGTAAACATCTTTGTCTCGGGGTTTCTCCCCAAAAGATTTTATAACGTAAACATCTTTGCCTCGGGTTTCTCCCCAAAAGATTCTATAACGTAAACATCTTTGTCTCGGGGTTTCTCCCCAAAAGAATCTATAACGTAAACATCTTTGCCTCGGGGTTTCTCCCCAAAAGAATCTATAACGTAAACATCTTTGTCTCGGGGTTTCTCCCCAAAAGAATCTATAACGTAAACATCTTTGTCTCGGGTTTCTCCCCAAAAGATTCTATGACGTAAACATCTTTGCCTCGGGGTTTCTCCCCAAAAGATTCTATAACGTAAACATCTTTGTCTCGAGGTTTCTCCCCAAAAGATCTATAACGTAAACATCTTTGTCTCGAGGTTTCTCCCAAAATATTCTATAACGTAATACATCTTTGTCTCGGGTCTTCTCCCCAAAAGAATCTTTAAACGTAAACACCTTTGTCTTGGGGTTTTTCCCCAAAAGAAAATATAACGTAAACATCTTTGTCTCGGGGTTTCTCCCCAAAGAATCTATAACGTAAACAATTTTGCCTCGGGGGTTATCTTATAAGGTTCCCAGGCCAGACCAGAGCGTTGGATTAATGGGTAGGTGAAGCATCTGCTGAGTCTTGGGTAGGTTAAGCATCTGCTAAGTCTTGGGTAGGTTAAGCATCTGCTATGTCTTGGGTAGGTTAAGCATCTGCTATGTCTTGGGTAGGTTAAGCATCTGCTAAGTCTTGGGTAGGTTAAGCATCTGCTAAGTCTGGGGTAGGTTAAGCATCTGCTACGTCTTGCCCATGGGACTCTCTTCCCAAATCTGTTATTTTTGGTGGGTGTTTCACTTATAGTCATCTATCAGTGGACCCGGGGCACTATGGTGTCATGGCTTGGTAGATGTGGTGTAGCGAATATGAACCAGTCCGCACGCAGTAATGCTTCCGTCACGAAACTGAGACTAAGACTTTTACATGGAGTCCATTAATAAAGTTCCAGGTTATTATTTCATTTTTTTTTGGTCTCATTTTCCCGGCCATCCACTGGCTGTACTCCCACAACATTCATTTTGGCATCTCACACACAACACATCCACACCCAAGTTTGTTCTGTTGTTGCACTAGGACCAGCAGTCTGCTGGGAGCAGTCAATAGAAGGTCGTTGTGAGGCGACCCACCGGAGGAGACAGTGCGCTGCTGCTAAGTGACTTCGGTGGTGTTGAATGTTGCCTTTCTTGATTGAAAATCGACAGGTCTTTAGCCTGCTGACGACAAAGAATTGCTGAGTAGCCGAACCAGTGTGTGTGTGTGTGTGTGTGTGTGTGTGTGTGTGTGTGTGTGTGTGTGTGTGTGTGTGTGTGTGTGTGTGTGTGTGTGTGTGTGTTGCGTGTGTGCGTGCGTGTGTGTTCCTGTTTTAGATATGCATGTCACGACGTAAACTATTGAAAGAAATGCTAGTGATTTTAGATTAACTTTGTTGTTGACATACAAAAAATGGACAAACAGCCAGACATATTGCCGCATACCATCATAAGGCAACAGAGGTTATTTGTTTTGTTTTGTTTTACTTGAAATACTGTAGATTCTGCTTTTTTTCGTTATCTCTTTTTTCATTTTTTTCAAAAAGCTGTTCTTCTTTTTAAATCTAATATAATGACATAACTACTATCATTTGTACATAAGATTATACATGCCTACAATGATAAGGTCAAACATGCGTGAGTATACACAAGTCATTTGATCTCAGTGTACATAGAACAGTTTGAACGTAATAAAAAGCTAAAGATCGCCTACATATTGGTTTAGCTCCATGGGTTTATACACGCATACAAATCAGATGAAGGAAACTAGATCGAGAGACACGTTGACCCGAGCGGGCGAAAAAGGGAGGTGAAGGTTGTGAAGCGGGAAACAAGGGGCGGACGGGGGTGGAGGGGGGGGGGGGTGTGGAGGGGGAGGAGGAGAGAAAGGATTGGGAGGGTGAAGGGTGGGGTTGGCGATTATATTGAAAAAAAAATATCGTCGCCTTCAAGGTATGTGCTCGTCACGTATGGGGATTTTTTTTTATGTGTACAAAAAGTGAAAAGAGAGAGGAGAGAGAGAGAGAGAGGAGAGAGGAGAGAGAGAAGAGAGAGAGAGAGAGAGAACGCATTTTTTGAAATACAAGATATAAGACAAAGGCAGGCTTCCGTGCCTTGGCCTGACAACAGTACACGAGTACATTAAGAAACACACACACACACACACAAACACACACACACACATACACACACATGCGCGCGCGCGCGCCCACGCACGCACACACACACACACACACACACACACACACACTCTCTCTCTCTCTCTCCAGTACATGCACAACACACACACACACACACACACACACACACACACACACACACACACACCTCTCTCTCTCTCTCTCTCTCCAGCACACACACACACACACACACACACACACACACACACACACCACACCACACACACACACACACACACACACTCTCTCTCTCTCTCTCCAGTACACACACACACACACTCTCTCTCTCTCTCTCCAGCACACACACACACACACACACACACACACACTCACACACACACACACACACACACACACACACACACACACACACACACACACACACACACACACACACACACACACACACACCCACACACACACACACACACACACACAAAGCCTGTCTCTGCTGACCTAAATCTCTCAAGGCAAGAGGAATGTACAGAAGTCGGCCAAGAAACACCTGGCACAGAACACATGCATACCTCACTTGGCCACAACTCGGAGCTCGCCTTCGCAAGATCGTAAGTTGGAATCCTCGGTGCAAATCGGCAATTTCGCAACCCATTACGAGCAGCTACTCTGGCAGTGTCAGATATAGTGTTAGATGAATCCTACTCTCCTGGTTATATCTGTCTACCACGTCACCTGAAGTGTGTGTGTGTGGAGGTTAAACGTGAGTTAACCTAGCCTCTAGCAGGATGCCAGGCTGGATCGACGGTACAGTACCTTGCTCGCTGCTAGATGCGCGACTTCAGTTCCCATTTGAACCAAATGCTATTTTTGCTGCCTATCTGTTAGCATGTTGGGGACCGGAGTACCTCAGCTGGTAGAGCGAGCGCCGGACTCGTGATCCTGGTAATCCTGGGATTGCGGGTTCAAATCTCCGCTGGGCCGTTTCAGTATATGGGATTTTTTGCCTTAGAGTTAACATTGATTCTCACTTCAATTGCCAAAATTTCTTCGAATGAGTCTATAAACAGAGATTGTGTGTGAGAATGCGTGCTTGACATCTTGAACACACACATAGAATCTCGTTAGCAGCTTTCGGAAGACAAGGCTGTTGGTATGGACGACACGCTACACATATGTACCGAAAGACTGAACATACGAATGAAAAAATGAGTGAGAGACAGACTGAACGACCTTACCCAAGTAGGCTGCCCGTTGTAGAAACGAGAGTGTGGATTGTAAATCGCTGAGAGCTCGGTCTCTGACCGAGGACAGGAACCGTATAAGTACTCTTAATCATCATCATCATCATCATCATCATCATCATCATCATCATCATCACCATCATCATAATCATGATCATCAGCATTATCATCATCATATAACAATGATAATAATGATAACAACAACAACAACAACAGCAGCAACAACAACAATACTACTGCTACTAGTAATGACAACAACAACAACAATAATAATAATAATGATGATGATAGTAATAATAATGATAATAATAATGATAATAATAACAAATATGCTAATGAAAACAACAACAACAGTGATAATGGTGATGATTATAATGATAATGATAATCATCATCATCATCATCAACATCATCATAATCCTCCTCCTCCTCATCATGATGTTGTCATCCTGGTGACAGCAGTGAAGTGCATGATAGTCCCCCTTCCCCTCACTCTCCTGCGAGGGTTTTTCCCTGTCTGCCACATCCCCTCAGGTGGGCCTACACGTTAAACCTGAATGTCACAACACAACAGCGTCTGGCACCAAACTCAGAGAAAAAAAAAACACCCCAGCAACACCTGAGCGGATGCTACCCTGAGGCAGACGCCAGCGAAGGAAGGGAGTGGACCCGGAGAATTGCAGCTGACTTGAAAGACAAGCTAAGGCCAGAGGTGTACGGAAGATCCCTGTCGACAGTCTGTGCCCCTGAGGAAGACAGGAAGGGTGGAAGACACAGGAAGGTCAACACAACAGAGAGGCAGTGGATTAGAGGAGAGCCTCTTGAAGGGAGTTTACCCAACGGCGAGCATTAAAGGGGGGTGGTCTGACTTGATGCTGTTTTCACAACCTGTTCACCAACGGGCATAAAATGCTTGCATGGTATTGACCTGCGTTTGTGATTTCTAATCTCTCTCTCTCTCTCTCTCTCTCTCTCTCTCTCTCTCTCTCTGCCTGTCTATTTATCTCTCTGTCTCTGTCTCTCTCTCTCTCTCTGACAGTCAAAGTGCTTCATAACTGTAATGGTTCAGACAGTTTTCCAGGCAGGAATCTGTAATGCAAACGAGACTGAAACAAAACGCAGACACACAATGTAAAAAAAACCAAAAAAAACAAAACAAAACAAAAAAAACCGCTCGTTAAATACAGAACACAGACACCAGATAATATTCAAGAAATATGTCTTCTTGAGACGCCATAAATTAAACACATACAACTGCACAAAATAATGGCAATGGTATTTTATGTTTACTTGTGTTTTGCCTTATAATGTAAAAAAACAACAACAAATCTTTGCTCCTGGTTTTCTTACACGGTTGTGAGGTCTGACTAGTGCGTCAAGATAATGTGTAGGTCAGACATCTGCTTTGTCGTGTGTAGGTCAGACATCTGCTTTGTCGTGTGTAGGTCAGACATCTGCTTTGTCGTGTGTAGGTCAGACATCTGCTTTGTCGTGTGTAGGTCAGACATCTGCTTTGTCGTGTGTAGGTCAGACATCTGCTTTGTCGTGTGTAGGTCAGACATCTGCTTTGTCGTGTCTATGAGAACCTGTACGAAATGCTTGCATGACACTGACTGTATGGTTTTCACACACACACACACACACACACACACACACACACACACACACACACACACACACACACACACACAAACATACACATACACACGCTCTCTCTCTCTCTCTCTCTCTCTCTCTGTCTCTCTCTGTCTCTCTCTGTCTGCCTGCCTGTGTGTGTGTGTGTGTGTGTGTGTGTGTGTGTGTGTGTGTGTGTGTGTGTGTGTGTGTGTGTGTGTGTGTGTGTGTGTGTCCATTTCCGTCTGTGTGTCTGTGTCTCTGTGTGCGTGTCTGTCTGTAAGTCTGTCTGTCTGCCTGTCTGTCCGTCTGTCCGTCTGTCTGTCTGTCTCTGTCCCCCCCCCTCTCTCTCTTCTCTTCGGTTTGTATATGTATGTCTCGACATACATTCTTGCAACAAATCTCGGTGATTTCAGGTTAACGTTATTGTTGACATCAGGAAATGATCAAAGGACCAACAATATACCATATACCAAAATAGTGCACTTCAAATCGAGGCCTTTGTCTTAAAACACTGCAGATTCGACTTCCTTTTGCCTCCATCTTATTCTTCATACAATGCTCCTTCAAATTTCAGAAAAAAAACCCATAATGAAACATTTAAATTTGTACCTATCATAACATTATGCAAACATACAACAATATATTGAAACACGTCAATATACACGGGTCATTTGACCCCAGTGTACATCAAAACAGTCTTAGCGTAATAACATGCAAAGACATGAATAACCATCGTCTGCATATTTGTTGAGCTGCATGCGTTTATTCACACACGCGCAAATAAAATCAAGGAAACTCGATGTAGAGATAGTACGTTGAACCGTGTGGAGGCAAAGTGAGAGGGAAGGCACGAGAAGGAAATGGGGTGGGGGTAGGGAGTGGGGGAAGGGGAAGGGGGGGGGGAGATCGGCAAGGTGAACTGTGGGGGGGGGGGGGGGGGGGGACATTTTGAAAAAAAAAAACACAGAGAGAAATATTTGTTTGTCTTCAAGGTATTGCTAGTCACATGCATAGATAAATCCATGTGTACGAAGAGAGAGAGAGAGAGAGAGAGAGGGGAGAGAGAGAGAGAGAGAGAGAGAGAGAGAGAGGCAGAGAGAACAGAGAGACAGAGAGGACTAACACTGGCACTGATATAAGCGTGGGGGCCAACGGCCCATAGAGAGAGAGAGAGAGAGAGAGAGAGAGAGAGAGAGAGAGAGAGAGAGAGAGAGAGCGAGAGAGAGAGAGAGAGCACACATTTCTAAATTACAGTGTACAAAGGCAGACTTCCATGCCATGCCTGACAATTACACACGTGTACATTCATACTCACACACACACACACACACACACACACACACACACACACACACACACACACACACACACACACACACACACACACCCGAGCCATCCTATCCCGGCTGACCTACATCTCTCAAGACAAGTGGGAAGGTTACACCCATCTGTCATGTCATCTGAGGTGTGTGTGGATGTTAGACCTGTTTTAACCCAGCATCTGACAGAATCCTCGCTGGGCTCAGTGGTATAGCACTTAGTTCGGTAGTCGAGATGTTACCAGTTCAAATCCCATTCGCGTCCCCTTTCCCCCAAAACACACACACACATGCGCGCGCACGCGCGCGCGCGCACCCGCGCGCGCCCACACACACACACACACACCACACACACACACACACATGAACACTCACACACACACACGCACACATACACACACACATATACACACACATACACACATGCACGCACGCACGCACGCGCGCGCGCGCGCGCACACACACACACACACAACAGACACACGCACGCACACACAAAAACACACACAAACACACACACACACACACACACACACACACACACACACACACACACACACACACACACACACGTGCCATTTTCGTTGCCTATCTTAACGTGTTGTTGCAGTGGTATCAGTGTGGTGTAAGCTAAGCTCCCTTTCCCAACCATCGTTGAATGCTTTCCCTCCTCTGCTATAAACCTGAATGTCACAAGATAAGAACATCTGGCACCTGACCCACAGAGGGAGCCCAGTAAGACCTGAGTGACTGCTACCTTGAGACAGACACCAGAGAAGAATGGGGGGGGGGGGGGGGGAGGGGGTATACCCAGAGCATGCCAGCTTGGCTGGAAAGAAGAGTTGAGGCCAGAGGTGTATTTTTCTACTAGGACACGAGACTTGGAGAATGACCAAGGCAATACAGCAAAATATACAGACCTTCATCAACACCTGTCTGAGGCGCATCTTCAAAATCAGATGGCCAGAGAAGATCAACAATGAAGCTCTATGGAAGCAAGCAGGACAAGAACCAGT
>CM065716.1:99874381-99879381 GCA_033310375.1 Conus canariensis
GAAGGATGCAGACTACGTATTTTCCTGTCATCCGTGATCATCAGCCTACGGGGCCAACTCTTCCAAAGGATAATGATGAGATTTAACGTATATGCAAGATGTTATGCGCGCATTCACACGTACGTGGAACCACGATTCATAGCCTCATGCGAAGAACTTCTACAGAATGAAATCGGAACCAATGTTAACCTCGAGGGAAAAGTTTCCCTGCACTGAAACGGCCCCGGTGGAGATTCGAACCACCAACCCCAAGATCACTACAGTTAAAAGTCCGACGCACTACCAACTGAGCTGTTTCGGTCCTTGCAACCACTGGTGCTTCACGCCCTTGATTCGTTCTTCAAACTCATAAGTGCCCCCCCCCCCCAACCCCTTATCCTCTGTTCAAGCTAAGTGACCTACCCCTGTTGATAATTTGTAGTATTGTATAACCCCCTATCCTCTTCTGACTAGTTATTCCTGTCTGTCGAATCACCTGTGGTGAAGACACACACACACACACACACACACACACACACACACACACACACACACACACACACACACACACACACACACACACACAGAGAGGATTTATTTAAATAGGCCATAGTCCCTTATGGAAGAGTGTATGAGCAGTATTCTTTCTGAACAGTACAATTTTTTTTTCTTACAGTATTAAAGCAAAACAGGTGAACAGACATAATCAGTCTAACAGATTTTATGATTACTGTTAACACCATCGAATATTTTGGTACATTTTTCCACGAGAGGCAGTTGGGGGCTACATATGACTCACATGTGATGAAGACACGCGACAGAAGAATGAAAGGCACCGGGTGAATGGGGAAAGAGAAGGGAATAAACACATCACCACTATCTAACCACAAGCACAGGAAGTGTATAGTCAGAGTCTGCACTAAGAGTCCTCTTTTCTCTATAGATCTTTGTTTCTTCGGCACCATGAAGGTGCTATCACCCACTACCCTCTCACGGCATATCGCTCCATCTCACAGCCAGTGCCAGTCCTTCCGCCACCCCCCCCCCCTTTCCCTCTTCCCCCTCCTCTCTTCCTGACCACAGTTCTCTGAACTGTCCTGACTTTGATTACTGCTGCTCTTTGTGCCAATTACGGGCTGACCACAAGGTGAAAAGTTCATTCTAGAGACCTATTTCTGTTGGTGTGGTGGTCTCCCTTCAAGCGTTTCGTAAACGTTTATCAGTGGCGTGATGTAACATTATCAGGCAACATGCATAACGCTTTATGTATGAATGTAGCCGAGCTTAGTTTAAAAGTTTAGAAATTCATTTATTCATATCTCCTCTTCGGCTTTGATGAAACGCCCTAAAATGGTCTGATCCTAACAAATTGCTATTGGATATTTGTCGCAGGTTTTGCAAATAACATACATTAACATGTTTCTATCAGTGTGTAAAGCATGAATTATAAGTGACCATACTTTACAAGAAACAAGAAAATGTTAATCGCAGATTTACGGTCGTTACGATTCAATGGCATCTTTATGCATATAATAACTGGAAAGGTCTTAACAATGTTTATCAGTCAGTCAAGTCTGGCTATGCTCATGCTGAGAAGAAGCCAGCGTAAAAGTTTCACACATACACACACACACGCACGCACGCACACGCGCACACACACACACACACACACACACACACACACACACACACACACACACCACACACACACTCACACACACACAGACACACACACAGACACAGACACACACACAGACACACACACACAGACACACACACACACACACACACACACACACACACACACACACACACACCCCTGAAACATCATGATTACGCAGACTCACTTGTCATACTTGAGTAAAATATGGCAAACCTTTTCGGAGTATCATCACTTCGTTAAGAGAGAGAGAGAGAGAGAGAGAGAGAGAGAGAGAGAGAGAGAGAGAGAGAGAGAGAGAGAGAGAGAGAGAGAGAGAGAGAATCTTTATCAGCACATACGCCAATTTACACATTTAACGTTATCTTGAGAGAGAGAGAGAGAGAGAGAGAGAGAGAGAGAGAGAGGAGAGAGAGAGAGAGAGGAGAGAGAGAGAGAGAGAGAGAGAGAGAATCTTTATTAGCACATACGCCACGCCAATTTACACATTTAACGTTATCTTGAGAGAGAGGGAGAGAGAGAGAGAGAGAGAGAGAGAGAGAGAGAGAGAGAGAGAGAGAGAGAGAGAGAGAGCAGAGACAGAGACAGAGAGACAAACAGACAGACAGACAGACAGGCTAAGAGACAGAAGAGACAGAGAGAGACAGTCACAGAGAGAGGAGATGAACGAGTGAGCGGGAGCTTGAGAGGCGGGGGGGGGGGGGGGGGGGGGGGGGGAGGGGGGGGACTGGAGGGAGGGAGATAGGGAGACGCATTCATTCAAACAACCGCAGTCTGCTGACCTGTGCAGAGCGAGAGGTCAAGCGCAAGTGCAGTAGCAGGGGGGATGGGCGTTAACAATAACAAAACAACTGACCGAAAGCACGCCGCGCCAGCACCGAGCACCTGTACATTTGACTGCCTGTGTACAGTAGACATGGGGCGACAACATTTCGTGCATTCAAATCTGCAATTTTTTTCAAACCCTGGATATGACAGTTAATTCGTTGCCACTGTTTTCTTTTTATTTTCTTTTTGCTGAGTTTCTGCCATTTTTTTTTAAACCCTGGATATGACAGTTAATTCGTTGCCACTGTTTCCTTTTTATTTTCTTGTTGCTGAGTTTATTCCTTAAAAAAAATCTCTGTCACGTCTGTTCTATTTTCGTTCTCTATTCTTTTTTGTTTAGCCTACTTCTTGCTTTGTGTTCTGTCTATTTTGCTCCTCGCCCCCCTTTAAAAAAAAGTATTATTGCATTTATTGCGCTCGTGCGTGTGTTTTTGTGCGTAAACTCTCTTGAAAACTAGAAACTGACATAATTTTCCTTTCTCTATCTATCTTTGTTTCTCTCTCTGTGTCTCTGTCTCTGTCTCTCTCTCTCTCTGTCTCTCTCACACACAAACGCACGCACACACGCACACACTCACACATGAACAGATACATACATAGACACAGATACAGACACGTACAGGCAGACGGACGGACAGACAGACAGACAGACAGACAGACAGACAGACAGACACAGACACGCGCATGCACGCACGCACGCACGCACACACACACACAAACACACACACAGAGACACAGACACAGACAGACAGACAGACAGACAGACAGACAGACAGACAGACAAGACACACACACACACACACACACACACACACACACACACACACACACACACAACACTCTCTCTCACGCACACACACACACACACACACACACACACACACACACACACATATATATATATATATATAATGAATTAATTAATCAATTAATAGCGTTTTATCAACAGCTATTGTGTAAAACGTTTCATATAGATGGAATCTTTCACTGTCCTTAACACGAAAATCCCATTTCGCCATTCACAGAACACTGATTTTGTTCTTTAAAGTCAGTGAGATGTTGATTTACTCCCTCAACAGCTTGGTTTCGCTACACATACCCAAAAGCAAACATATACAATTTGCTATGAATATATGATACTCAATTTGCCTACTCACGAGAAACAGAATCTATTGCTTTTCGCGGTAATCTTGACTCATCCATTCTTGTCAACTTTATCCAATACCGCATACACCTTACAGTAGAATGCATGTAAATTGAATGTCTGTTTGTCTCCACATTTATTAAACCATTCGCTGTTTGCATTTAAACTCCTAAAAACATTTTAAGAGCAAAAGATTTATCTTTTCAAAGTGGCGAGCAGCGCTATTCTGTCACCACAATTCAGCCCAGTATTGGCCAGTTGGTTGTATTTGTGTGTCAAAGAGTTTTAGATATATAAAGGAATTACAATTTAATTGTGGCCCGCTGGTGAGATCTTGACACGATGCAGTGAAACTAAACTTTGTTGAAAAATAAATGCCTAAATATTTATAAACTGTAACAACAGGCAAAGGGATTTCAACTCAAGTCCAGTCTTCTCTAAAAGCCCAGTATCCACCTTTTCTAAATACAGCTATATTATTATTTTTTTTAACACATATTCAATTTAGGACGTAATGCTGATGCTGCCCCGTGTTGACTTGTTTAATTGTGTCTGTAAACCGACAACGACTATTGTTTTAGACAGGAGGGCTACACCATCTGCCAAAAGTAATATAAATAATTCAAAATAAACACACGTAAATATTGCACCATGCCTCCCATTTCCGTTCAGTTCCATCGCTAATTCATCTATAAGTAAATAAAACAACACTGGACTAATAACATCACCTTGCTTTACTCCTCTGATACAGTTTTTAAATCTGTCAGTTTTGGACAAGAACGACTTCTAGCCCTGACCCTATCATACATGCTATGGTAACATCAGAAAAAATCCCTTTATACTGCTTTTTACAAGAATTTGCCACAATAAATTTCTTTCCACGGAGTCAAATGCTTTCTCAAAATCAATGAAAGCAACATCAAATTTGCGGTTAAAGCAAAACTGTTTTTTGTATTAAAGCTAATAATGTGTATATGTGATCAATGGTAGAGTAGCGTTTTTAAAACCCCACTTGATATTTCCCTGGAATATTACGCAACTCAATCTATACCTGCATCATATTGTTTATAATGGAACTAAGTGGTTTAGTGATAGTCACACAGCAATATCCCTTTTATATGTTTGGATCGTCTATATCACCTTTTTAAAATAAAGGCAGCACAATACTTTCTGTTCAGTTATCTGGGAATATCCCCTTATCAAAAAAAGTATCTAAAAGTTTAACAAAGAAATCTTTCACTTGATCGGTCGCGTATTTCAATATTTCCCCAAGTTTTCTATCTGGACCAGTAGATTTATCAGTATTCAACTTTCTGATTGCTAGCAACACTTCTTCTCTAGATTTTGGGCGGTTCATAGAATAATCGTCGTTATTTTCAGCATTGCAGA
>CM065716.1:99884381-99889381 GCA_033310375.1 Conus canariensis
CCATTTTATTTAGTCTTTTATTGAAGATATCATGTATCAGTATATATTTTATCGAATATGGCTTTCAATGTTATTCATCTATAACTGTCAGGATTATTGAAGTAACTTTTCCTGTATAGAAATACGATTATAGATTTTGCCCATTCGATTGGAGAGAGAGAGAGAGAGAGAGAGAGAGAGAGAGAGAGAGGAGAGAGAGAGAAGAGAGAGAGAGAGGAGAGCACATAAACACTCATACTCTCTGTGTCTCTCTCTGTCTCTGTCTCTTTCTATACCTCTCTTACTCACCAACAGATAAAACAGCAACAACAGACAGATAAATCAGACAAGCAGGCAAACAATCAAACAAAGAGACAAAGACAAACACACAGACATACACTGGGGCATAGACCAACAACAACAAGAAATAAAACAGAGAAGCCACACACATCAGGGAGAGGACCCGGCACAGGCACAAAGACAAACACACAGACATACACTGGGGCATAGACCAACAACAACAAGAAATAAAACAGAGAAGCCACACACATCAGGGAGAGGACCCGGCACAGGCAGACAGCGAGAGAGATATATAGCCCAACCTTCAATTCCCTACACGAGACAGTCTGCCGACTATACAAACGGTGTCAAACATCAAGCACATCTATCACCCAAGCCGCCGCCAGCCAAGAGGGTTTACCTGGGTCATTCGCGTAATGGGACTGACAACTTCAGAATGTCACCGAAATACGCCCCTCCCACCTTCCACAACCCAAACCCCCTCCCTCTGCGGCTTCCACGAGAATGGGGGAAAAGGAAAAGCTCAGCACGGAGCGTGTGTGGTGGAGACATCTCCGGACCATACCACTGACAGAGCGAAAGCATAAACAAATGCTGTCAGCTCCAAGGGTCAATTCTGAAAAGATAATGTCAATTCAGCTTCGAAGGTAAATAAGAACACACAAAGCTGAAAAGAGAATTCGATCTCCAAGGTAAATAGGAACGCTCGAAGATCAATGGTTTTAGATAATTCAACGCCCAACATGAAGCCTGAAACTCAAGGAAGGATCGTATGAAGTAATTTAATGCCCAAAATAAATACGAACGGTTAAATGACAAGTGAGTGGAATCATTCAATGCCAGAGGTAAATAGAAACACGCAAAGGGCAAATGTATTGAATAGTTTAGTGCCAAAGATAAGAACAGATATTCAACTGTATGGGGCAATTTGATGTCAACATTAAATACGATCAAAGAACAAGTATATGAATATTTCAGTGCCAAAGATAAATACAATTAATTGACAACTGTATGCGTCCAAAGGACAACTGTATGGAACAATTAAAAGCCAAGGAAAAATACAATCAACAGAAACCTGTATGGAATAATTAGATGTCAAAGTAAACGGAAACACTTAAAGAACAACTGTTTGGAATATTTGAATGCTAACGGTAAATACAACCATTCAAAGCACACCTGCCAAAACAAACTAATCTCAAAGGTAAATTCAAAAAGTCAAAGGATAACCATGCAGAATGATTCAATGTCAAAAACATACACAGACGATGAAAGGACATGAAACTCAGTGCCAAAATTGAATACGACCGCTGAAACGACAGCATTGCGCAATGTCAAAGTGTATGCACTTTATTTATATAAACCAAATTATATTCACAGAATAATGTGGCGCTATTGATTACGTATTGTATGCGACAGCCAATTATTATCATTATTATTATTACTACTACTAATAACATTATCATTCATGTGCAAAGAATGGAAAGGAAAATATGATTTGATCGCAGAGACTTCATCTCTATCTCGCTTGCTTATAAACTGCAAACATTTTATCCCGAGTTGTTCGCTGAAACTCTCTTCCCAATAAGTTTCAAATTTATGGCAATAAAGATCCTAATAAACCGAAAGAAATAAGTCCAGTTCACTTTGAAGCCACAGGTCGAGCACTGAAATCAATATTACTCATCGAAGTTATTCACATGTGATGACGTCATCCCTGCAGAGTTGCTGAATTCTCAAACTGGGGCCCAGTCCATGGAGAGGAGGGATTTCCGTAGATAATGCAGTCATTCATGAGGCGAGAAAATCCCTATTTCGGGTCTGGCACGGGGCAGACTTCATTTCCACCCCTCCCCTTTCCTCAAGATTTTCGGTGATGGTCTGAATTAGCTTTTTGGAAGAAATGATAATCTGAGATCCCATGATCAGCAAGCACTAAAAGCACGAGTAAGAAGTCACGGCAACGACGAAGCTGTCCCTAAAACATCTACAGAAAAATCCTATTTGTGGTTAGGATAAAGAAACATATGAAGACATAGGAATTTGTTTGCGCATTCATCCAGAAGTCCGCTCAAAGCATTTTCAAAAGTAAAGCAAGTCATGAATGATCAAAGGTAAATAATGAAAAGAACACCTCAAAATGAAGAGTGTACTTTTTGGATGCTCCATAAACATACATGAATGTAAATGAAACAGGACCAAAAATACTGAAATGTGTCCAATGTCACCCAGCAACGCACAGAGACAGAAAAAATATCAAGCATTCACACCCAACAACTCAAACACTCAAGTTTTGGAGGAGAGCCAAAAGAACAGTGTCGAGAACGCAACTTTTTAAATGGAACTTGAATGAAAAGAAGAAACAAGGGCGTCTGAGAATGAAAGGTAAACTGTTCCAGACTGCTGAGGCTTGGTAGGTAAAACGTCTGTCATCATTCGCTTCTGTTTTGAACGAGGGAAAAATCAAGACTCTTGTATTAGAGCAAGAGTGGAGCTAGCGTGAAGGGGCATTCGTGTTGAGAAGTTCAGATAGTCAGGTGGTATTCAAGATGACAGAAAACTCAAAGCAGAAAGCTTATAATCTATTCTGTCGAAGACAGGAAACCAAGAAAGGGAGTAAAGGAGTTGAAACACGTATTTGAATTATGAAGTGAAGACAGAAAATACCAGCCTGTGCTGTGGTTGAAAATGAGACTCAGTTTCAGGACAGCTGATTCAGATACAAGCTGCCATGGAAAAAATAAAGACAGATCAGCCACCTCATGATACACCAAACCCAAATTGATGCATAAACGAAATCCTGGTGATATAGGCCTATTCTGCAATGACGAGCTTCAAGCTCACTAAACATGTCCGTAATTGCATGAATATGAAAAGATTATAGTGCCACCCTATATGGGCACAGATAAATGATGGTTTTTAGCATAAACTATGATCTATAGATATGTAATCACCGTGTTGTGTCTATAGCGTGGATATGAGTCTGTAAGTCTGAGTCACATGCATCCCTCACATTTTGATCAAAACGCAGTTAAAAAGACAGTAAATTAATGAACCCACAACACAATAGGAGAAAGGGGGCTGGGGGAGGATGTTAACAGGCAAGCACAAGTTGCCCAAGTCTAAATTGTATGATACTGTACAAGAAATGTGCGCACCGACCCTTTTATCTGACTGTGATAAATTTGTGCCATCCGATGCATTTACACTTTTCTTTTGAGCAGCGGCAAAAATATCCACAGCGAATTATAAGGGCTATACAAAACCATGTAAAAGGTATATGGCGCCCATATCATGGAGACGCATTCAAACTGGCTGAATTTCACACACAGAACTCTCGTGACAAAACATGTCGATAATTACATCGATATCAAAATTATCATAATGGCACCTTCATGGGTCCATATAAATCATAGTTAAGGCATAAACCATCATCTGTATATATGTAACTATCATGTTATGTCTAAAGGCTCTTGAGGATATTGAAAGAATCTGAGTCAATAAGTCTGGGTCACAAATACTAAGTTTCGTAATTGAAAGATAGTGAAACAAAGAACTCAGAACACAAAGGAGGTTGGAGGAGTGTTAACAGACAACCACATATTGCGCAGTTCTAAACTGTTTAATACTGTGATAAAAGGACTTTACAACCTTGCAGGATTTATCTCACTCGGTTGTATTTATGCTCCTCTTTTGTCCAGCGGCAAAAATATCCTTAGTGAATGATGACGGCTATACAAAACCATATGAAAAAGGTGGGTGGCGCCCATACAAAGGTGACACATTCAAACCACCGGAATTTCACACAGAGAACCCTTGTGACAAGAAAGTCCAACAGCTCCGTTGGAAGCCACAGATTAGGGTTGGTGTAATCTAAGCGGGTTCAACTTTGAAGCCTGCACGTTCAGGGACGGGTCCAAAGTGGAGTGAGACGACCAGCCCCAGGACTGACATTTCAGTGCTGCCGTTGACATTCATACCTGTTCCTAAACTTCACACCGAGTGGAGAAGAGCTCTGCACGACCTGACATTAAGATCATCACTGTGTCGGCTCTAGCAGTGGCGTCACTGGTTTCATTGTCAAGGGCCTAGCGGGTCCTCTTCGAGCTCTTTACGTATATGATATGTCGATTTACTGCTGTATTTCTGGATATTTACGACGTTGTTGCGTTAACGTTTTATCTCCTCTCAAATGATATATTAAAAAAAAAAAGATTTGATATACAAAAAAAAAACTTGTGAAACGTTATTCATAGGTAGAAGGTATGAGTTTGTTTGGGAAGCTTAAGTTATGGTTGAAAAGATTAACTTATGGTAAGAAAGCTGTGTCAAAACATTACATCTGTGTTTCCGTGGGTAACATTATGGATCTGTTTGTCTATTCGCCTGTCTGTCTGTCTATTTGTCTGTCTGTCCGTCTGTCTGTCTCTGTTTCTCAGTTTTTGTCTTTCGTCTGTCTTCTTTCGCTGTATGTGCTCCTCGTGTGTGTGTATGTGTGTGTGTGTGTGTGTGGGGGGGGGGGGGGGGCGCCCGTGCATGCGCGCGAATATGTGTGTGTGTGTGTGTGTAGTGTGTGTGTGTGTGTGTGTGTGTGTGTGTGTGTTTAATAGAGAGAGAGAGAGAGAGAGAGAGAGAGAGAGAGAGAGATCCCACTGGTCTGAAAGCCTGGCGCAACTCTGACGTGAGAGGGGACGGAAAAAATCCATCAAATTCACCTGCACCCT
>CM065716.1:99909381-99914381 GCA_033310375.1 Conus canariensis
TGACAAAGTGCTCCATGAGCATCTCCTTAAGAAACTGAACCACTAAGGTATCCGAGGACCGACACTGGCATGGATAAGAGCCTTCTTGTCCCATCGTACTCAGCATGTAGTAGTCGATGGCACTAAGTCCGAGCAGGCCCCAGTTGTCAGTGGCGTACCACAAGGCACAGTTTTGGGCCCTCTTCTCTTCCTGGTCTTCATTAACGACCTCCCTGATCAACTCCACTCAAGAACTAGGCTGTTCGCTGATGACTGTATTGTTTACAGAGAAGTCAGGAACCAGAACGACTGCCGCTTACTGCAGGAGGACTTAAACACACTGTCCAAGTGGGAAAAGAGATGGGGTATGAAATTCCACCCGCAGAAATGCAATACCCTATCCTGCACCAGATCCAGGGACCCCATCATATTTAGGTACAAACTGAAAGGTCACATC
This sequence comes from Conus canariensis, assembly GCA_033310375.1. NCBI lineage: Eukaryota > Metazoa > Mollusca > Gastropoda > Neogastropoda > Conidae > Conus > Conus canariensis. Next base: position 99,909,818 of record CM065716.1, read on the forward strand.
CTGGAACGAACAACTGAATCAAAATAACTGGGAGTTAATATCTCGAGAGATCTAAGCTGGACCAGCCATATCAACCGCTCCACCAAAAGGCCAGCAGCATGATAGGATTCCTGAGGCGGAACCTGAGGGTAGCGAACCAGTCAACCAAGACCAATGCCTACAAGACCCTAGTTCGCCCCCACCTCGAATACTGCAGTACAGTCTGGAACCCGTACACCGCAGATAAAACTAAACAGATAGAAGCAGTACAGAGGAGAGCAGCCAGATACGTCACCAACCGCTATGATTACACCTGTAGCGTTACTGGTCTGCTCACTGACCTCAAATGGGAATCCCTGGAGTCCAGGAGGACGAAAGCCCAACTAACAATGTTCTACAAATCTGTGAACAACCTTGTGGACATTCCGCCAGAGGAGTACGTGACACCAGCATCCGCCAGAACAAGAGCCAACCACTCCAAGAAATTCCGCCACCTTAGATCAAAACCCGATGTTCTGAAGTATAGCTTCTTTCACCGCACCATCCCAGTTTGGAATTCTCTACCGGCAGCTGCAGCTGAGGCCCCCTCTCTGGCACATTTCTGGAGGGAGCTCAGCAAACTTTACTTTTAAAATATGTGTTGTCGTGTGGAAGTGTGTGTGAATGGTTGGCGGGCCTGGACTAGCCTAATGCTTGTTCTGGGGCAGGATAGGGAGCGGGGTAACCCCTCTTGAAAAGGTGAACGTGGGTAGCCTTCCTGCAGCTCCACACTTAGGTTTTTTATTTTATTTTATTTTTATTTTTTTAGGCTAGCTGGTAGGTAAGTTAGGGGTGTGTGTGTGTGTGTGTGTGTGGCATGAATGCTGTCTTTTAAACAAGAAAGTAGGACTTTTTATTATCATTTTGTTTTTAAAATGCGCCCACCCGAGTCACTTAAAGTCTATGGAGACGACGTGGCTATTGATTTGAAGATTGAAGATCCTGCAGTGACGTCACGAAGGGCAAAGGCCAGGTACAAATCTTGGTTCATCTTGGACAACAAATGGCGGAAACTTGAATTTGAAAACTTTAGCTTCAACTTAACAACCTGTTTTGGTTGTCCGGTGTATGTTTCAACTGGTTGTGTGTTGCTAAGCGCTGTCAAAAAAGTTACTGAAAAGAAAGAAGGAAAGAAAGAAAGAAAGAACAAAGAAAGAAGCGAACCACGCTTTCCGGAAGCAGAAATCTCAAGCAGTTTTTCTTAAATATTTCATTGAATATCTTCTGCTATGGGACCCGTCAAGCACATTATTGAGAGTATGAATCATTCACAAATCACAAGACCGGTTAAAGAACATTATCTATCGAGTTTGCATCAAAGATTAAGTACATTTTAAACGGAAAAAAATCTACACCAGAAATACCGTTCGTTTGATGTGGCTTCCTTCCCGTTAGAATCCATCTGATCTTCAATACGGACGAGGTTCATGTTGTCTTTATAGGGATAATGGACAACAAAGGACATCTTTCTCATGATGGACAGCTGTTATTTACTCCCAAGCACCATGCACGGTACTGCTCTCTGATTGGTGGACAAAATGATCTCCATTCCTATTCAGGACCCTGACTGTTCGAGGAGGGTGGCACAGTAGGTCACTGTGGTCAGGCAACATTACTCGGTGGCGCTGACTAACTCCACGACCGTTACATTACTGTCAACAAAGCCAAATTCCTTTAGATCTAGTTGCAAAGTGAGACGACTGCAGGCGGAAATTTAAACAAATCTTAAATAAATGTTAGCGAACCGCCAAGAGAAACGTGGACAAACGAGTCACAAGACAAAACACGACGCGTTTCGACCTCCAGGTCTTCTTCAGGCAAGATACAAACAAATAGGACAACGAAAATTCACTTAGCTTTGACCGCTTCAGAGTTCATTCAACGCCTTCCTTGCGCTGAACTCTGAAGCGATCAAAGCTAAGTGAATTTTCGTTGTCCTATTTGTTTGTATCTTGCCTGAAGAAGACCTAAGAGGTCGAAACGCGTCGTGTTTTGTCTTGTGACTCGTTTGTCCCCGTTTCTCTGGGCGGTTCGCTAACATTTATTTCAAATTCCTTTTGATGAATGTCGTTACGACAAAGTCAAAGTCAATAATACGTTCAGCTATCAAACTGCTGCATGGAAAATCCTAGTTAGGAACGAAGCCCGATGTTATTAAGTTGTTCACTAGGAGAGAGAGGAGAGAGAGGAGAGAGAGAGAGAGAGAGAGAGAGAGAGAGAGAGAGGAGAGAGAGAGAGAGAGAAGAGAGAGAGAGAGAGAGAGAGAGAGAGAGAGAGAGAGAGAGAGAGAGAGAGAGAGAGAGAGACCCATTTTTTTTTCATTTCCGGAGCATAAAGATTTTGGGCAGTGCCAAGTGTTTCCAAAAAAATTGTGGACTAGGTCAGAGCAGTGCCAATGACGTAGATCAGTGGCTAAAGAAATGCAAGCCAAAGGTGCACACTTACAGAGGAGGGCCACAGGAAAACAGGAACAAAGAAGAACCAAAGAAACACACAAAGGAGGGCCACGGAACAAAGAAGAACCAAAGAAACACAAAGGAGGGCCACAGGAACAAAGAAGAACCAAAGAAACACACAAAGGAGGGCCACAGGAACACAGGAACAAAGAAGAACCAAAGAAACACACAAAGGAGGGCCACAGGAACACAGGAACAAAGAAGAACCAAAGAAACACACAAAGGAGGGCCACAGGAACACAGGAACAAAGAAGAACCAAAGAAACACACAAAGGAGGGCCACAGGAACACAGGAACAAAGAAGAACCAAAGAAACACACAAAGGAGGGCCACAGGAACACAGGAACAAAGAAGAACCAAAGAAAACACAAAGGAGGGCCACAGGAACACAGGAACAAAGAAGAACCAAAAAACACACAAAAGGAGGGCCACAGGAACACAGGAACAAAGAAGAACCAAAGGAAACACAAAAGGAAGAGTCAAAAGAACAGAAATGAAAATGAGTCGAAAGGAATGTACACAAAAGAGAGTAAAATCAACACACAGTTGAGAGTCAAAGGAACACAGGAACACATAAAGAAGAGTCAAAGGAACACACAAAGGAGTGTTAAAGGGACAAAAGCAACACACAAAGAAAAGCCAAAGGAACACGCAACGGGATGTAAAAGGGACACGGGAACCCACAAAAAAGTGTCAAAGGAACACAGAAAGGAGAGTCAAAGGAACACACAAAGGAGAGTGCAGAGAACACAAAAGGAACGTACAGAAAAAAAGAGAATCAAAGGGACACAGACTGAAGAACCAAAAGAACACAGATTGAAGGACAGCCAGTGGAACACACAGGTTGAAGGACAGCCAGTGGAACACACAGATTGAAGGGGAGCCAATGGAACACACAGATTGAAGGAGAGCCAATGGAACACACAGATTGAAGGAGAGCCAGTGGAATACACAGATTGAAGGACAGCCAATGGAACACACAGATTAAAGTACAGCCAGTGGAACACACAGATTGAAGGAGAGCCAGTGGTACACACAGATTGAAGGAGAGCCAGTGGAACACACAGATTGAAGGACAGCCAGTGGAACACACAGATTGAAGGAGAGCCAGTGGAAGACACAGATTGAAGGAGAGCCAATGGAACACACAGATTAAAGGAGAGCCAGTGAAACACACAGGTTGAAGGATAGCCAGTGAAACACACAGATTGAAGGAGAGCCAATGGAACACACAGATTGAAGGAGAGCCAGTGGAACACACAGATTGAAGTTGAGCCAGTGGAACACACAGACTGAAGGAGAGCCAGTGGAACACACAGATTGAAGGAGACCCAGTGGAACACACAGATTGAAGGCCAACCAGTGGAACGCACAGACTGAAGGAGAGTCAATGGAACACACAGATTGAAGGAGAGCCAGTAGAACACACAGATTGAAGTTCAGCCAGTAGAACACACAGATCGAAGGAGAGCCGATGGAACACACAGATTGAAGGAGAGCCAGTGGAACACACAGATTGAAGGAGAGCTAGTGGAACACACAGACTGAAGGAGAGCCAGTGGAACACACAGATTGAAGGAGAGCCAGTGGAACACACAGATTGAAGGAGAGCCAGTGGAACTCACAGATTGAAGGAGAGCCAGTGGAACACACAGATTGAAGGAGAGCCCGTGGAACACACAGATTGAAGGAGGGCGAATGGAACACACAGATTGAAGGCCAGCCAATGGAACACAGAGATTAAAGGAGAGCCAATGGAACACACAAATTGAAGGAGAGCCAGTGGAACACACAGATTGAAGGAGAGCCAGTGGAACACACAGATTGAAGGAGAGCCAGTGGAACACACAGATTGAACGACAGCCAGTGGAACATACAGATTGAAGGAGAGCCAATGGAACACACAAATTGAAGGAGAGCCAGTGGAACACACAGATTGAACGACAGCCAGTGGAACACACAGATTGAAGGAGAGCCAATGGAACACACAGATTGAATTAGAGCCAATGGAACACACAGATTGAAGGAGAGCTAATGGAACACACAGATTGAAGGACAGCCAATGGAACACACAGATTGAAGGAGACCCA
>CM065716.1:99919381-99921881 GCA_033310375.1 Conus canariensis
GGGGGGGTGGGGGGGTTAGGAGGGGAAGAAGGGGACGCGCGCACGCACTCTGCTCCTTGCTTGCTTGTGTTGTCTAGCGTTTCAAAAGCCCCTTGTGAAGTCACAATGCAAGAAAGGGGGGGGGGGGGGGGGAGGGGGGATATAGGGATGGGAGAGGGCATGAGGATGTGGAGGTGGAGAGAGGGGGGATGCTGGTGGAGAAGGATGGTGGTGGTGGTGGTGGTGGTGGTGGTGGAATGCAACGATTCAGATGTAAACCACAAATTACTGGCGTCTGCTAATTGGATTATTGGTGCGAGGCGAAGGCAAATACTGTCCTCTCCGGCAGTAATGGTCTTCAGCTGTTCGCTGTCTGCTTGCTCCTGAAGCTCCAACAGCGGTCTGGGCGAAAAATCGCTGAGTCAGGACGAAACTGACTGACCCACTCTCCCTCTCTCTCTCCCTCTCTCTTTTCTCTCTCTCTCTCTCTCTCTCTCTCTCTCTCTCTCTCTTCTCTTTTCTTCTCTCTCTCTCTCTTCTTCTCTTCTCTCTTTCTCTCTCTGTTCTCTCTTCTTTGTCTCTCCTCTCTTTTTTTCTCTTCTTCTCTTTGCTCCTTCTCTCTTCTCTCTTCTTCTATCTTTGTCTCTCTCTCTCTCTTTGTCTCTCTCTTCCTCTGTCATCCCTCTTCTCTCTCTTCTCTCTCTCTCTCCTTCTCTTCTTCTCTCTCTCTCTCTTCTCTCTTTACAACTGCATGAACTCACACTTCCCTCCATCCTCTCGCTATTTGTCTCTTTCTCTTATGCGTAAGGTAGTAGTATGGGAGGGGAGTGACCCATTTTCTAAGTCTCTCCCTCTCTTCTCATATAAATGCGGCGTACGCACATTTCCACACTAATTCAAGTTTCTATCATCTTTTCTTCTCTCACGGTTATACAAGCACGCGTGTGCGCCCCACGCACACATAAAGAACACACACACATACACGACAATGACAGACAGACAGACAACAGACGACAGACAGCACAGACACACACACCACACACACACAACACACACACATACACAACAACACACACACAACACACAACACACACCACACACACACACACATACAACGTCACACACACACACACACACACACAACACAACACACACTCACACACACACACACACACACACACAACACACACACACAGTTCCTACGTTCGGTAGGGGATGGTTAGTTTGTGCGGTGAGAAATGTGTATGTGTGTGTGTGTGTGTGTGTGTGTGTGGTGTGCGTGCGTGCGTGCGTGCGTGCGTGCGTGCGTGGTGTGTGTGTGTGTGTGTGTGTGTGTGTGTGTGTGTGTGGTGTGAGGGGGAACGAAGGGTGGAATGGAGGGGAACTGGTGGTGGGAGGAAGGAGAGGAGGGATCTTGGACTAGTCCCAGTACAGTGAGACGCGCCAGTTTGAGCGAGCCTGAGTGAATGATGAATGCTCAACGCTGCGGCAATATATTACACTTCAGAGGTACCACTTATTTTCATTGACATTATCACCACGCGCCTGCGCGCTGGCATGTAAAAAGTGCTTAAACAACCATTTTTTAAATCCCCTCTTGAAAAAAAGAAACATGGCCTTAAATGGAAGTTAAGCAGCAATGAAAACAAGTAATGATAATAATCTGTAGTTCTTGTTTTTTATCATAGCCTGGACAATCAGTTAGGGCGTTTTCTGGGCTGTCAAACTCAGACGGAAAAAAAAACAGGTCGCAAGTGTTGAAAGGTCACATCCTGAAAAAGGTCACATCCTGAGAAAAGGTCACATCCAGAGAAAAGGTCACATCCTGAGAAAAGGTCACAGTTGAAAAAGTCACATCCTGAGAAAAGGTCACATCCTGAGAAAAGTCAAGTCTAAAATCACCCCTGAGAAAAGGTCACAGTCTGAAAAAGGTCACATCCTGAGAAAAGGTCACAGTCAGATTTGAAAAGGTCACATCCTGAAAAAAGGTCACATCCTGAGAAAAGGTCACATCCTGAAAAAGGTCACATCCTGAGAAAAGGTCACATCCTGAGAAAAGGTCACAGTCTGAAAAAAGTCACATCCTGAGAAAAGGTCACATCTGAAAAAGGTCACATCCTGAGAAAAGGTCACAGTCTGAAAAAAGTCACATCCTGAGAAAAGGTCACAGTCTGAAAAAAGTCACATCCTGAGAAAAGGTCACAGTCTGAAAAAAGGTCACATCCTGAGAAAAGGTCACATCCTGAGACAAGGTCACAGTCTGAGAAAGGAAGGACAACATTCATTTAAATAAAGGTAGTTAAACTGTCAGCATCCTTGAAGCTGTGAAGAATATGCCGTGGTGAGAGCGCCAGCCATAATAATAATGATAATAATAATAATGATGATGATAATAGTAATAACAACAATAACAATAGTAATGATAAAATGATAATGATAACGATAATGACACTGCTGCTATTACTACTACTACTATTACTACTACTACTAATGATAATAATAAAGATGATGATGATGATGA
>CM065716.1:99969381-99976881 GCA_033310375.1 Conus canariensis
TCCGTCGCAAACAGTTTTATTTGCTGGCAGCACTCAATGACCACAGTACCAAAGACAATCTTGGATGGATGTCTGTCCTTCTGTCACTTTGCTGGCAACATTCAATGACCACAGTACCAAAGACAATCTTGGATGATGTCTGTCCTTGTCACTTTGCTGGCAGCACTCAATGACCAAAGTACCAAAGACAATCTTGGATGATGTCTGTCCTTCTGTCACTTTGCTGGCAGCACTCAATGACCACAGTACCAAAGACAATCTTGGATGGATGTCTGTCCTTCTGTCAGTTTGTGTGACAATATGTGCTTGAACTTTTCCAGTCTACGGCAAGATGACTCACTGGCCCATGGGCTACAGAGCGCTGTCCCCAACCTGCTTCAAAAGCACTGCCTTGCCCTGCATTGGATTGTGATCCCCTGTGGTAGACTACTATCTGCCAGATTATTGGCACTTTTAGTGCAACCTCCTCCTCCCGTCAAGCACGAACTTCAGACACGTGCACCGGAAACATCCTGACAGTGGTAGGTCTCTCCGGCTCCATCTGTAGAATTCTTCATGCGTGATGCCTGACGATCTCACTTTCAGAGCAGGAACTGATGCAATGAAATGTATGTATACACACAGCTCTCCCTCCTTCCCTCCTTCCCCCACTCTCTCTTTCTCTCCCTACCTCTCTCTCTCTTTCTCTCTCCTCTCTCTCTCTCTCTCTCTCTCTCTCTTTCTCTCTCTTCCCCCCCCCCCCCCGTCTCTCTGTCTGTCATTCTTTCTGCCTTTTTCTTTTTTATGGTTTTCCTCCAGTTTCGGATCTTGTGTGTTTGCCTATTTCTGCCTATTTCTTCAAAGTATTGGAAAAAAAAAACTGATTAAAAAGAAAACTGATTACAATACGCTTGCAATTCAAAACCAAAACATATTTCAAACTGCAAAATTTTACTGTGAGTCTTCTGTTCATAAAACTTTCTATAAAAGACGCAAGAGCTCCATGTTTTTGAAGTGGAACTTGACAATCCTTCTTCCCTTCCAAGTCACCCCTCCACATCCTGCGCCCATCAAATGTAGAAGTTATCTGCGAAAGCTAAGTTAATGAGAATACATGTGAGTGTGTATGTGTGTGTGTGTGTGTGTGTGTGTGTGTGTGTGTGTGTGTGTGTGTGTGTGTGTGTGTGGTGTGGTGTGTGTGAGTGTGTGGTGTGTGTGTGTGTGTGTGTGTGTGTGTGTGTGTGTGTGTGTGTGTGTGTGTGTGTGTGTGTGTGTGTGTGTGAGTGTGTGTGTGTGCGCGCACGCGCGCGCGTGTGTGTGTGTATGTGTGTGTGTGCGAGAGAGAGAGAGCGAGAGAGAGAGAGGAGAGAGAGAGAGAGAGAGAGAGAGAGGAGAGAGAGAGAGAGAGAGAATAACTCGGTGAATTCTGACGTGGGTGCGGGCTTAAATCAGAAACAAGGATCACAGCATCTGCAAAGTTAATGGCTGAGATTACCCAAATTAACCTGCTTTTACCTGCTTATCCAGCTGCAGTGGACCTGTCAGAACACGAGAATGATCCAAAACACGTGGTAAGGAGACAGACGGTTAATAGGGATTGGGGAGGAAGGAGAGAGGCAGAAGGGATCAGGGGTGGAGGAGGAGGGTGGAAGTGTTTCGTTGAGAAAAAAAAAGGGGTGGGGGGGGGGGGAGGAGAAGCGGTCAGGTTGACTTTGGTTCCAAATTCACTTGGCAACGACACCTGTGACCTGGGAGCATGGAATTTAGTCGCTTCCAGAATTAAAAGCAGCTGTGTCATTGATTTGGGTGAGCTTAGTACTGGAGAAAAAAAGGAGATCAATAGAAAAAAGGTGAAGAAGAAAAACAAATCGCACAGAGTTCAGAGGTCAAGAACTAGAGACTTGTCGAGTCGATCGTGGTTCGAGTCAGACCGTTGTGGATTTATTAGGTTGTGGTCAGTTTGTGGCAAAGGGTGGGACATGGGCCAGTCACCTCAGAGATACTGACCAGGAAGAGAGGCTGGACAGGACACACCCTCAGGTAGCCAACATCCAGCACCACCCATCAGTCTCTGGCCTGGCACCTTCAGGGGAGAAGGAGGGGGGTAAGGACAAAGAAAGAGCTGAGGCAGAGCTGAAGAAGAGAGGAATCTACCGGACAGTGGCAGCAAGAACGGCCCAGAGCCGAGCACGATAAACAGTTCACGTCAATAACCTGTTGTACTGCCATAGGGGATGGTGGATGAGGATGGGGAGGGCGAAAGGAAGAAGAAGTAGTCGGGTTAGCGTTGAGGGCTAGCTAAGTCCGTCAGGTTCTAGCCTGAGTTGAGAGTTGTATGGGATCTTACAGACTGGGGCCATACGTTGTCCTCTCCAGTTTCAATCTGCTTCCCTCGTCCTTGACTTCTCTCTGTCTGTCTGTCTGTCTGTCTGTCTCTGGGTCTGTCTGTCTGTCTCTCCCAGTCTCTCTCTGCCTCTCTCTCTCTCCCTCTCTCTAACTCTGTCTGTCTGTCTGTCTGTCTGTCTGTCTGTCTCTCTCTCTCTCCGTCTCTGTCTCTGTTTTGTCTGTCTGTCTCTATGTGTCTCTATCTCTGTCTCTCTGTCTCCGCCTCTCTCTATCTTTGTCTGTCTGTCTGTCTGTATGTATGTCTGTCTCCCCCCCTCTCTCTCCCTCCTCTCTCTCACACGCTCTCTCTCTCCTTCACGCACACGCGCACGCACACAATCTGGTGCCCTGCATTGTCCCATGAGACTGTTGCCCCAAATTTTCCAACACTGCAGTTTTCTGTATCTCCCGAGCTTGCATGATGCCAGGAAATTACGAACAGAATGGGACAGCACGGCCCGCAAGAGGTCGCCGTAGATCATCCTAAGTATCATCGTCGTCACCATCAGTCACCGTTATCATCAGTCAGTCAGTCATTCAGTCAGTCAGTCATTCCCCTGACCGCTGGGGTCGTTGGGGGGACGTGATGAGGCAGCCGCCGTTTCTCTCCAGGCTCTTCTGTTGGTGGTTGTCGTGAGGAGATCTGGCATGGTCATTTTGGTCCAGTCTTTTATATTTTCGGACCAGCTCTTTCTCTGCCGTCCTCGTCTGCGCCCTCCTTCAACGGTACCTTGAAGGATGGTTTTGGAGAGGGTGTTGTGACGGATGACCGTTATCACAGAGACAGATCTTCCAGATTCGGAAGACTTCATGCTCTGCTTTTATTGCTGTAACTTAGCGGGCCTGGATGTTGCTGTGTACACAGAGTGGTGGGAGTGAACGGGACATTGAAGGAGAGAGAGAGAGAGAGAGAGAGAGAGAGAGAGAGAGAGAGAGAGAGAGAGAGAGAGAGAGAGAGAGAGAAAAGAGAGATTGGATTTGGGGAAATGCAGGAGAAAGAGAATAAAAAACAAGAAAGAAGATAAAAGCAGAGAAGGGGGAAGGGGGAGGAGAAGGAGAAGGAGGAGGAGGTGAAAGAAGAGGAGGAGAAGGAGAAGGAGGAGAAGGAGGAGAAGGAGGAGGAGGAGAAAGAGGAGGAGAAGGAGAAGGTGGAGAAGTGAAGAAGGAGAAGGAAAAGAAGGAGGAGAAGGTGAAGAAGGAGGGGGAGATTAAGAAGATAAGCGACAGACACACAGAGGCATTCCCACTCGCACACAACAACATCAACAACAATAACATCACGCTATAAAAGACACCCCCCCCCCCCTCCAAACACGCGCAAATAAATGCACCACAGAGAAACGCACATGCGCGCCCTCTTCTACACACACATAACCATACACACATGCATGCGCATGCACGCACGCGCACACACACACACACACACACACACACACACACCGCACGCACGCACGCACGCACATACGCACGCACACACACACACACACACACACACACACACACACACACACACACACACACACACACACACATACCAGGTGGACGAACAGGTCTGTTAGTGCTTGGTGAGTAAGTAACCTCACGCGGCCTTTAAAAAAAACCCAACAGAACCCATAAACCATGATCCCCATGTCACTAGGTACATCAGCATGGAACGGCAAGAAACAACGTTGAAAGGTCAAGTGAGCACTAGACTCATCTGGTATCCGAATCAGCGTGCCATGACCCAAAAACACATGCATGCACGCACGAGCACACACTCACACACGCCCATGCGCTCACACACACACACACACACACACACACACACACACACACACACACACACACACACACCTATCCATCAGGATGGAAGACAGGCAAAACGACTCAACGAGGCAGCACATATGGACCAGGCACCCTTGACAGAAAACTGCTTCAGTGTCGGCATCACACAGGGCTGACTGCTTGGTTGGCCAGCTGATCGGTGGCTGGATGGTTGGTTGATTATTTGGTCGGTTGGCTGGTTGGTTGGTTGGCTGGTTGGTTGGTTGGCTGATTGGTTGGTTGGTTGTTGGGAGGCTAGGTGGCAGCTGTGCGAATCGGCTAGCTGGGTGGTTGGCTGGTAAGGTTGGTTCATTCCTCGGCTGGTTGTTTGGTTGGTTAACTGATTGGCTAATTAGCTGGTTGGTTAGACTGTTGGTTGATTGATTGGTTGATTGGCTGGTTGAATTGTTGGTTGGCTGGCTAATTGGATTATTGGTTAGTTGGTGGGTTTACTGTTTGTTTGTTTGGTTGGTTGGTCGGTTGGTTGACTGGCTGGTTGATTAATTGTTGGTTGATGGGGTAATAGCTTTACTGATAGGCTGTTAGTTGGATGGTTGGAGGATTGGCTGGCTGTTTGTTTTTCTGGTTGGTTGGTTGGCTTATTAGTTCTTTTTGTAGTTGGTTGGTTGATTTATTGGTAGGTTGATGAGTTGGTCGCTTGGTTGACCGGTTGGGTGGCTGGGTGGTTGTTTGGGTGGTTGGTTTGGATGGTCGGTTGGTTATTTGTTAGGAAGCTAGGTGACTGGTTGGCTAAATGGCTGGCTGGATGTTTGGCGAATTTGATGATTGGCTGGCTATCAGCCTGGCTGCTTTGCTAGTTGGCTTACTGACTGGTTGGTTGAATAACTGGTTCCTTGCTTGGTTGGTAGGTTGTTTGACTTGTTGGTTGATTGCATACTTCGTTGATTGGTTGGTTGGTTGGTTCACTGGTTGGTTGGCTGGATGGTAGGTTGATTGGTTGGTAGGTTGGTTGGTTGGTTCACTGGTTGGTTGGCTGGTTGGCTGGTATATTGGCTGGATGGTTGGTGGGTAGGCTGGTTGATTGGTTGACCTCTGTGGTTGATTAAATGATAGTTGTTTGGTTGAGATAGAGGCTAGGTGGACTGTTTAGCTAAGTGACTGGCTTGATGGTTGATTAATGTGTGTGTGTGTGTGTGTGTGTGTGTGTGTGTGTGTGTGTGTGTGTGTGTGTGTGTGTGTGTGTGGAGTGGAGTGAGAGAGAGAGAGAGAGAGAGAGAGTACGGCCAGCTCTTTTGTATTTTATTGACAGAGAGAGAGAGACAGACAGAGAGAGGAAGAGAGAGAGAGAGCTATGCTTTTTATACGTCATCAACACACACACACACACACACACACACACACACACACACACACACACACACACACACACACACACAGAGAGAGAGAGAGAGAGAGAGAGAGAGACTCAAGACTCAAGACTCAAGATATTTTATTCATATTAGGCCTCAGCCCATCATGAAGGGGAATGTGAACATGTAACTGAGTAAAGATATATAACAGATTCAAAATACAAGTTAACGATGATATAAATGTATTCATATACCTTTCAAGAAGTCACAACATCTCTCATTTTAAATCCTTTATACAAAAACAAAGAAAGACTACGCACATCTTCAGGTTTGGTCGATGACATTAGCAAACTCAGTTTAAACAGTGAAGGATGTCTATAATATTTAGGCTTAATTAGAGTTTCTCGTATATGTTTAAGAGCTGGGCAACAGAGAACAAAGTGTACCTCACTTTCTTCACTTTCAGTACATAAGGGGCAAATTAAATCGTTGAACATAGACGTTTTGTATCGGAAGCGATGTAATGCCAGCTCAGAAATCCCGAGCCTAAATCTAGTCGTAATATATTTTAAGTGCCTATCAATATCTAAATGTAAGTAAGGTTTTAAACTGTGGTCACTGCAAAAAGCTCTATACAAGCTGAATCTATCACTAGTTTGAATATGATCAGACCAAGTTTGCCACCTACAGTCAATCATCCTTTGCTTGAAACAACATATGAAATCATGAACATTTCCAACGCCTTGACTTGCCCAAACAAATCCAAATCCAGATTTAAACAAACATAAGCGTACATTTGTTACCCAATTTTTCTTACCTTTTATATCAAGGTCAAATAACATATCATAGGCTTTGCGTGGAATCCTGTGATTCTCCATTTGTATCAGCTTAAGCCAGTAGCGAATACACTTAACAGCAGAATTTATATATAATGGATAGCGATTGGTTTCACCGTAAACAAGGTCATTGGGTGTTCGCCTGTCTACTCCTAAAAATTTCTTCAACGCAAATAAATGGACTGATTCACAATGGACAACAGCATTGTCTAGGCCCCATAATTCAGAGCCATACTGCACAACTGGCTGTATCTGAGAATCAAACAATTTCATAAATAAATTAAAAGAGTTGTTATCTAACATGTATAACCTTTTAAGAAGATAAATCAAAGCATTCTTAGCTCTGCTTGCAAGGTCTTTGCATGCAGCAGTGAAGCTCAATCTCGTAGAGAAAAAAATTCCTAAATATTTATACGCATTAACCACAGGCATTCTTTCACCGTTATACAACCATTTTTCTCTCACACTCAAATATCCACCCTTCCGAAATACTATGATATTGCTTTTAGTCATATTAACTTTAAGTTGAAGAGATGCAGCGGCGTGTTGTACGCTGTTCAGTTGTGTTTGCAGACCTGTAACTGTCTCTGCCATCAAAACGACATCGTCAGCCAACAACAGAATAAATAATTCGAATGCATCTAGTGAAAATCGAGCGCCATGTCTTCCTTTATTAATTACTTCAACCGCCAGTTCGTTAATGAAAAGAGAAAACAGAACAGGGCTGCAAGCATCTCCTTGCCTTAATCCTGATGTGCAGGCAATGCAATCAGTTAACATAGAACCACATCGAACTCTGGCTTTGAGATCATTGTACATACTTTTAATGCATCTGAATAATTTACCTTTAATGCCATTTTTTAAGAGAATTGGCCAAAGAATATTTCGATTTATCGTGTCAAAAGCTTTTTCGAAATCAATAAATGCAACATACAATTTTCGATTATAACAAAACTGTTTCTGTACGAGAGCTAGTAAAGAAAACATATGGTCGACTGTTGAATATCCTCTCTTAAATCCAGCTTGATAATCACCTGTGATATTGTGTTCATCCACCCATTCTTGCAGTCTATTATTTATCACTATACCAAATAATTTACTACTAACATCGCTCAAGGAAATTCCCCTATAATTGTTGGGATCATTGATATCACCCTTCTTGAAAATAGGTTGAATAACAGATT
>CM065716.1:99984381-99999381 GCA_033310375.1 Conus canariensis
GGGCATCCCTCAGGGTTCTGTAACTGCCCTTTGCTTTTTAATATCCTAACGCATGATCTCACAATAAGTATTTCTAAAAATTCCAGTTTAGTTCAATATGCTGATGACATATGTGTATGGTTGAATGTTACTTTACGAAAGAACACACCTTTAAGGTCAATTACATACATGAAAAAATTATATCAAAGAGACTTAGACAGTATCGCTAGATTTATGTTTGAGAATGGGTTATGTCTGTCTGCTAAGAAATCTCATATGATGCGTTTTGACGCTGGTGGAAGTTTTCATGATCTCCCTACTTTTAAGATGGATGGCACTGTGCTTACCTACGCATCTTGCATAAAGTTTTTAGGTGTACATCTTACTTCAAAATTATCATGGAACACACATATTGAATATATCGTAACTCAAGCGAGGAAAACTCTTAATCTTCTTAAAGTTGTGAGCTACCAGAGTTGGGGACAGGATACGTGCACTTTAATTCATCTATCAAATTCTCTGGTCAGGACAAGGATTTCATATGCACAGGAAGTACATTTTTCAGCTCCTAAGTATCTTTTAAAAAAGTTACAAAGCACAGATTGCAAGGCATACAGAATAGCCCTGGGAGTTCCCCTTTACGCTTCCATTTTAGGGACATATCATGAAGCTGGCGTTTTGCCCCTGGATGCTTATCGAAAATTAGCTTGTGCTAAATGCATTCTAAGATGTTCTACTGTTCAGAACTCAAAAGAGGATGAACTTGATATGCGATCTGATTTAGATTTTCCAAAACGCGCAAAAACAATACGTTCAAATAAAACCATCCTTACGTACTCCTCAAACCTGTTGAAATCTGCCAAAATTGATCACAAAACCATAGCCCCACGTTATCCCCTGAGTCCCATGCCTAACTGGGAACTTATCCCGGCAAGGTTTGATTATAAATACACTGATTTGCAAAAGAATGTTAATAATAACGTCTTAGGTGCTATGGCCAAGTCACATATTGACGATAGTTATCCTAATCACTTAAAAGTTTATACAGACGGATCCCTATTAAATGGCAACGCTGGTTCCGGCTTTGTTATTCCTGCTTTGAAAGCAGATAAATCTTTTCATCTTGGAAAGGGGTTTTCTGTCTTTACGGCTGAACTGACAACAATTCTAATGGCTCTGCATTATATTATTGACACTCCACGTGATTTTTCTAGAAACTTTTTTTGTGTTGATTCCAAATCTGTTCTTCAAGCAATGGAATCTATTGCTGCTACCAATTGCGCCGAGATTATCACCGAACTAAAAATTCTGATCCATTTCCTTACATCTACAGGGATAACAGTGGACTTTTGCTGGATTCCGTCACACTGTGGGATTGTAGGAAATGAATGGGCAGACAGAACTGCCCGTATGGGATCCAAAAACTCTGAAAATTCTGTCTATATCAAAATACCTTGGAGTCTTCATGAAGCCTATGGACTCTTAAAAAGAGTCTCTTTTGAGTCTTTTTATAACCTGTATAAAGATTCAGTACTCTTTAAAATACATGCACAAGATTCTTCACTCAGTTGCTGTTCAAGAACTCAGAAATCTACTCGTCCATCTAACTCGTCCATTCAAATTCGTAAACTGTATACAAAGACGTATGTACATGTATACAAATTTCGGAAACTGGAATCTCTCTTTTATAGGCTTAAAGTTAACCCTCTTCGTACAAAATTCCACAGAAATTTACAATCGCTTGTGGAGCAGTCGACAGTTTCAATACTCTGCATTTTCTTTTTAATTGCTCCTATTTTAACTCATCTCTCTCCAACTTCCGACAAAACGATTCCCTATGCATTTTCCAGAATCTTCACGTCTTTTTTACATTTGTAAATTTGTTGATGTTAAGCCCAGTTGGCTCGTTTGTGTAAATATTTCCAGTTTGTTGTTGTTGTTGTTGTTTTCTTTTTTTTTTTGCTTTGTAATTTATCTTTTAAAATGTTACATTTAGAACAGTATTTTCATTTCAGTTGTCAAAGTCGCACACACACACACACACACACACACACACACACACACACACACACACACACACACACACACACACACACTCGTACGTAGGCCTACACTAGCATTTTGCATACACTATTTCCATTTCTCTCATCCACTCATTTCTGCATATCTAATATCACTTAAAATGAACAGACGTTAAATTGAAGAACTAACTAACTAACTCTCTGTGACTCTCTCTCTCTCTCTCTGTGTCTCACACACACACACACACACACACACACACACACACACACACACACACACACACACACACACACACACACATCACTGAAAAAGACTCTATGCTTCGGAGGTGACACCAGTGCTCGAGGTAATAATATACCTTTAGAATCAAATGCGGCTAATAATGAATTGCGTTGGTCGGCCCTTCATTTTCGAAGTCGTCCAGAGAAAACAGACTAGTCACCTGCCGTCTGCTCCTGCACTGACTGCCCGCTCCCCGTGAGTACTAAAAGTATGATCTGCATTCTCGGAATGTCATGATTGGCACAGGATTGACTCACATTTCCTTGTAGGGGGCCGGAATAGCCCAGTGGTAGAGCGCCGGACTCGTAATCTTGGGGTTGCGGGTTCGAATCTCCGCCGGGCCGTTTCGGTACGGGGGATTTTTTCCCTCGGAGTTAACATTGGTTCTGACTCCATTTCCCATACAGTCCTTCGAATGAGACTACAAACCGAGGTTCCGTGTGTGAACGCACGCATAACATCTTGCACACACGTAAAATCCCATCAACTTTCGGAAGGGAAGGCCAGTTTGGCCGTTGGTATGGATGACGCGTTACACATAGCATGCACCTTCCCCGAAGTTGGAGTATGGCTGCCTTAATGGCGGGATACAAAAACGGTCATACACACAAAACTCCACTCCCTTTGTTGGGTAGATGGGATAAATCCTTGACTTTCTATACAGTGGATGTCCGCAGGAGTATCAGCCTGCGTACGCAGAAGAAGGAAGAAGAAGAAGAAGAATGAGGAGGAGGAGGTACAGGATTGACTCACATTTCCTTACTTTGACAGGGATATATTCTTTCACTGTTTTTCTTCCGTTCTTCGGATAACTCCTTCAGTCTTTTCGTTTTAGTTTCAAAGTGAGGTGACTGCAGGCGGAAACTGAAACAAACTTCAAGAAAATGACTGTTCCGTCGATCGAAAGAGACAAACGTATTACACGACAAAACGTGGCGCGTTTCGACCTCTTTGGTCTTCATCAGGCAAGTCAAACAACATTCAAGACAAAGAACAGGAAAAACAGGAAGAAAAGGAACGAACAATCACTTCTCTCCTCAAATTCGGCGCAAAATCGATACGGAATGAAAACGAGGCTGCTGGTAGGGGAGACAATGCGAGTTAAAATGATAATGATAATAATAATCATAATGATAACAAAATAACAACAACAACAACAACAGCAATACTACTACTGCTAATAAACAAAGATAATAATAGTGAAAATGATGATGAAAATATCAAAAGATGATAATACATAGACGGTTACTACCACTTTTTAAACAATTATATGATAATAGTAGTTGTGGTGTTAATTGTGGCTATGCGGACAGAAAGGGAGAAAGGAGAGGGGTTTGAGGATAGTCGAACAACGTGATTGTGGTGGCAACAGTGATAGTGGTGGTGATGATGATGATGATGATGATGATGATGATGATAATGATGATGATAATAGTAATTGTAATGAAAACAATATCAATGAAAATAATGATGATGATAATGAAAAAATAACAATGATAGCAATAATAATAATAATAAATAATAATAATAATAATAATAGCAATAACAATAATACCACCACCGTTACCACCACCACCACCACAACCACCACCACCACCACCACCACCAATAATAATAATGGTAATATTAAAGAAAATAATAATAATAATAATAATGTTTTATCCCAGAATAAGATAAAAACATGTAGAAGTGGACGTGTCGTCTTGTATCCTGGCCATGTTTAGTGACAAGAACTTCTCTCTGCTCTGCGCTCTGCTTTGGGGACCATGTTATCACGTGCACGTTTATATCTGATATTGCTGTTTCTGTGTCATATGTTTTGCACAGTTTCTAACACTTTTGTATGGAAAGCCATTACAACCGCTCCGCTTTGTCAAAACAAACGTGGAATGTTAGTGCGTGCGACTGTGGGAGAGGCCTCTGTGTGTGTGTGTGTTGTGTGTGTGTGTGTGTGTGTGTGTGGTGTGTGTGTGTGTGTGTGTGTGTGTGCACGCGTGAGTGCTTGCGTGGATGCATGCGTGCGTGTGTGTGTGTGTGTGTGCGTGTGTGTGTGTGTGTGTGTGTGTGTGTGTGTGTGTGTGAACGTACGTGCATATCCGTGCGTGTGTGAGACAGGAGGGCATGGGAGTGGTAGCGGAGGCCTTTGAAGCCTTCTATTTTTTGTCTAAGCACTCGGAGCTCGATCACGAATCCTCATTATTTTGCACACAGTTCAACAATGGGGCGTTCGGTACTGCTTGTTCCCACCTGTTGGCACTGCTCCTGCTTTTCTGCGACTGAACAATCAAATATTTTACTGTCTTTTCCCAGCTTTTCGGTACCGTCGTCTGTAGGCATCTTACGCTGACAGCAGGGCCGTATCCTTACAGCTTTCCCAAATAGAGTTCTTTGTTGTGTTGACTTTCGACACTTTTGTTGTCGATTCATCACATGTATGTGTGTTGTATTGAATGCATTGAGTATGAAACCCACCGCAAGGAAAGGATATTTCAAATTCTTTTTCTTTCTTTCTGCGTACGCAGGCTGATACTCCTATGGACACTGCCTGTATAGACAGGCAGTGGAGTTTTGTGTGTATGACCGTTTTTTTTTATCCCGCCATTAAGGCAGCCATACTCCATCTTCGGGGAAAGCGCATGCTCTGTGTAACATGTCATCCATACCAACGGCCAAACTGGCCTTCTCTTCCGAAAGTTGGTGATGGGATTTTACGTGTGTGCAAGATGTTGTGCGTGCGTTCACACACGGAACCTCGGTTTATAGTCTCATTCGAAGGACTGTATGGGGAATGGGGTCAGAACCAATGTCTCCCTAACGAATGCATGCCTATTAAAGTATTGTCCACTTCAGGCCTACGCGTGTTTAGCGAGAACCGGGCCAGTGTCTCAGTCCGCACTATCCCTGGTCACTATGAGAGAGAGAGAGAGAGAGAGAGAGAAGAGAGAGAGAGAGAGAGAGAGAGAGAGAGTACATATTGGTAATTAACACTATCTTTCAGAGAGAGAGAGAGAAGAGAGAGAGAGAGAGAGAGAGAGAGAGAGAGAGAGAGAGAGAGAGAGAGAGTATGTTGATAATTAACACTATCTTTCAGTGCATGAGAATTTGGATGAAGGCGCGCGCTCTCTGAGATTGTGTTTGCGACGGACAACACGTGCCATGCGCGCGGCTGTGGGAAAGAAAGAATAGGCGACATAACATACCTGGCACTGCTTGTAGCGTGCAGTCAGCTGGTAGCGTCAGGGATCTGCAATCCGTCTCTTTCAGCTCTACTTTCTTTTATTTACTTGCTGCCGCTAACATCGTAGATTGCTCTGCCCACTTACCAAACTTCTGGAACGAAAACGATAAACTGAGATAAAATAAAAGGATATTGACCCGTTTTGATTAAAAAAAAATCAATGCAGAAGATAGTCTTGATGCTTTGGAAACAGAAAAAGTTATTTTTTTTAAACAGAAAACCCCACCAAAACTATCAGTGTTTTTTTTATACGGATAGAGAGAAGATTCACAATTTTGACATTGATCGAAATCTTTTATAGTTTTGATACACGAGAATGATTATGATGTAGGTGTCTGTGACCAGTGAGATGCTGGATACCGTAATACGATTGCAAAATACGAAGAGTAAGAGTTTTATTGGTTTTGATTAAGAAAGATAATCATCCGCACACACACACACACACACACACACACACACACACACAACACACACACGCACACACACGCACACCACACACACACACACACACACACACACACACACACATTTTCACACCCGCACCCTTTAGCTTGACTAACACGTTGAGTTAATGCGTAGTTCATACATCGGCTGAGTGTCGTTCACGATGCTCTCTGCCCATCTCTTTCCCAATAATTAATTAGTCAATTTACACCTGCTTACTGCTGTCTTATGGCTCTGCTGCTCACTGGCCTCATGGCTGAGCAGATGTGGAGCTGTGCACGTGGACTAGCGTGCACGCAGTGACACCCCGTTGATGCCATGATGATGATCGCATTCTTTCAATTCCTGTGTTAGGTCCGCTGGAGATTACACTATTTACAATACAGTCTCGGGTTTTTCCTACTTTCCAGTTGCCAGGTAATGATGAGAGTTGTTGACACAGTTCAACGAGCCACAGGGATTATTACATACATTCAACCCTTCAGTTTCCGCTCTCTCCCCTATCGCTTCGACCAGAATGAATCTGCACGTGCAAATCTTAATGGGAGGTGTGTGTGTGTGTGTGTGTGTGTGTGTGTGTGTGTGTGCGCGTGCGTGCGTGCGCGCGCGCGGTGTGTGTGTGTGTGTGTGCGTGTGTGTGCGTGTGTGCGCGTGTGCAAGTGAGGGAAGGGGGGAGGGGGGGGAGGAGGGAACAATCAAACAGCTGTATCTTATCTGCAATGCAAGAGAATATCACAAAAGCAAATGTGCAGTGATTCGGCTGGCTGCTTACGGCATTTCAGGCCCACTGCCTGAACGGAGAAAACTCATTTTGAGAGTGTGAGCTGACATCACTGAAGTAAACTCATTTTGATTCCAAACAGAGAGCGTGAGCTGACATCACTGAAGTAAACTCATTTTGATTCCAAACAGAGAGCGTGAGCTGACATCACTGAAGTAAACTCATTTTGATTCCAAACAGAGAGCGTGAGCTGACATCACTGAAGTAAACTCATTTTGATTCCAAACAGAGAGCGTGAGCTGACATCACTGAAGCAAAGAATACGTCCCGCTTCTATGTATCTCAACACACTAACTCTGACTGACAGAAGAAGAAGAAGAATCCGAAAGTGGTAGAAGAGTGGGAAAGACAAAAGAAACACCAGGAATCTGTAATAAGAAAAGTAGGATAAGAGAAGAAAACACTAGGAAACCGTGTGAAAAAGCAGGGAGAGCAGAAATATCAGAAAACTGTGTTGGAATGTAGGAACACAGAGGAGACACTAGGAAACTGTGAGAACGGTGACAAGAGAGAAACAGTAAAGAATTGCAGTAATAGGTACAGGGAGAGGAGAGACGCTAGCGAAATTGTAGGAAAAGATGAGAGAAAGAAACCACTAGGAAACTGTAAGAAAAAAGTGGATGGAAAGAAGAACCACTGAGAAGAGAGAAGAGAACAGCACAACGTCAACACAGCGGATGATCTTGATCCAGCAGCCTCCTCTTTTGCTCATCTGTGGATTGATCTGTTTTAGACTTCTACACTACGTTGAACACACGGGAAGTGGCACAAACAACATTCGTTTTGGATGAATCAAAAGATGGGATAATTGAAAGAAAAATGTAACAAACCATCTTACCCCAACCCCCCAAAACAACAACAACAACAACAAAACAACAAACAAACAAACAAAACAAAACAAAACAAGAACCAACAAAACACCCAAAACAACCAACCAACCAACCAAAAAAAACCAAAAAACCCACCACCAACAACTACAAAACAACAACAAAACTTGTTGCCGTACATGGTGATGTTTCAAAACGGAGTGACTGAGGGCGGAAAATAAAGCAAAATTTAGAAAGAGAGGGGATCAGTTACCGCCAAGGACACAGACAAACAGAGTGCAGGACAATATTTCCTCTCCCATGATCCCCTTCTGGGTGGCCTTGTTTCCGTCCGGCGGCCATTTTGATTGTGAGGCGAACATGAGAAGATAAGTGGTTTCTCGTTCTTCGTTTTCACTGTCCTAGATGTTATTTGATTTCACCTGAAGATGACCCAAAAGGTCGAAATGCATTGTGCCTTGTCCTGCACTCTGTTTGTCTGTGTCCTTGGCGGTAAACAACCCCCTCTCTTTCTAAATTTTACACTTGGTGATGTTGAAGCCCGACTTTCAGCCCATCTTGGACTTTCAATGTACACACATGATGGATTTCAATTTACTCTAATGTCTCCAAACATATATGACCTCGAAATGCACTAATACCCACAGAATTCCGTCATCCTTTGTGGATGTTTAATCTATGTTATTATAAACAGACTGAAAGAAGAGTACAACCTGAAATATGCAAACTTATGAAACACTGGGAAAGGCGTATAAACTATTCCATGGATTTGGAGATGCATGGAGCGATTAATTTCTTTTAAATGCGTTCCTTATATAATGGTGCAAATCTTTAAATTCTTACATTATTTCGTCTTTAGTTCATTTACTTCCTGATGAATGTTTCACATTAAACTGTTCTTTATGGATCAGACCTGTTCGTTTGTAATATATCCTCCACAATCCAAAAAGGGGAAGAAGAAGAAGAAGAAGAAGAAGAAGAAGAAGAAGAAGAAACCCATCTTGAATCTGGAATTCTTGATATATCACACGACACACTTTTTGAAAATTTGCATGACCTACTTTCATGGCAGTGTGAGCGATTAAGTGCGATGTTACCACTGTCCCAAATCCATAATTTACCAATGGAGGTCAGTTCTTACTGTAACTTCCACTGGGTGCTTTGAACTAAGAATGTAACCAACGAATTTTATGAGACTGTGTTTAATGCAAATGTACTTTCTCTCCGTCTTTCTCTCGTTCTTTTCTTCTTCCTTTTTTTTTTTTTTTTACAGTTTATTCTTTCTTTTCTCCTTTTTGTCTATTCTTCTCCCGCTTTTTTTTTAACCTTCTCCTCGTGCTTTTTTCCTTCATTCTTTCTTGTTTTCTTTCTTTCCTCCCTTGCTTCCTTTCCTTTTTGCACTCCCAGTTCTTATAGAACAGGGAGTACTTTACGATGGGAACGAAGAAATGCTGTCTGTGTGTGTGTCTGTCTGTCTGCTTGTCCGTCTGCGGTCAAAATGTGTTCCACTCGCTCCAGACAAAACTACTGGGCCGATCTTTCTGAAAATTTGTAGGTATGTTCATTATGGGTCATGGATGATGCCCGATGTTTTACTTTACCTCGTTATAGCCGTTACTAATGGCTATAACGGCCCATAACGGTTTGTCTTCCTTATGAAATATCTCAGAAGGTACTTGGCCGATCTTTTTGAAAATTTGTAGTTATGTTCATAATGGGTCACGGATGATGCCTGATGTTTTATTTTTACCAGAATAGCCGTTACTAACGGCTATAACGGCCTCAAACGGTTTTTCTTCCGTTACTAACGGCTGTAACGGCCCAAAACGGTTTTTCTTCTTTATGGACTATCTCAGAAAGTACTTGGCCGATCTTTCTGAAAATTTGTAGTCGTTATGGGTCACGGATGATGCCCGATGTTTTATTTTACCAGAACAGCCATTACTAACGGCTATAACGGCCTCAAACGGGTTTTCTTCTTCATGGAATATCTCACGCGTATTCAAGATAAACTGGGAGTACATTTATATGCTTGGCATCTTGTTCTTTCTTTCTTTTCTTTTTCTCTCCTCTCCCTTTCTTTTTCTTTTCTTCCTTACACTTTCTTCTTTTCTCTTTACCTTTCTTGAACACTACTTGTCTTTCTTTTTTTTCTTCCTCCCTGTCTTTTGTCTGTGCTTCTTCCTTCCTTCACACGCTTTATTTTCTCTTCATCTTCCATCTTTTTTTTGGAAGAAATGTAAGAGAGCATAAATGCATGTATCAGTGTATGCGCGCGCGCGCACGCGTGTTAGAGTGACTTACAAAGAAGACTCTCCCTAACCTTTTCCTGAACTGGTGTCTCGCCTCTGAATGTTACAACAACACAGTGGCAACGAATCTCTGCACACAGAAACAGTTTCTCTCGCGCGGAGAGAGGAGAGAGAGAGAGAGAGAGAGAGAGAGAGAGAGAGAGAGAGAGAGAGAGCGAGCATGCCCCCCCCCCCTCCCCCACAAGAAAGAAATGTATTCAGACCACCTAGTGTTTAAGAAAACAAATGTCACAAAAGATCACCACAGCTCACGCCATCACGATAACAGCGAGAGGAAAACTTGCCCGGAGACGGGCTAAACTTGGGACCCCAAACAGAAGCTCCAAAGCCACACCCGTTCTGCCCCCCCCCCCCCCCTTTTCAAACAACTGGGACAGGGGAGGTGTTGGAATAGCGCACAATTGACCCCTTTTTTCTGACCCAGATCCAGCCATTAGAAGAAAAAGATGATCGTGAGAGACAAAGTGGGTAATTTTCGCTTGTCTTATACTTCTTCTTTTTGTTCTTTTTCGGTTTGTTGTTGTTTTTGTTCTCCTTTTTCTTCTTCTTCTTCGTGTTCTACTACTACTACTACTACTACTACTACTACTACTACTACTACTACTACTACTACTACTACTACTTCTTCTCTTCTTAACACCAACAGGAAAAGTTTTCAAAATCTCAGGCTATGAATTATGAGTTCTCCTTCTCCTCCACCTCCTCCTCCTCCTCTTTCTTCTTCTTCTTCATCTTCTCCTCCTCCTCTTTCTTCAACATCCTCTCCTCCTCATCTTCTTCTTCTTCTCTACACAATTTTCAACATCTCAGGCTATAAATTATGCGTGTGGTATGTTCTAACCAACTGAATTTTGTTCAAGATGTTAATCCCCCCGCTGCCTCTTTTCCTCTCACTCCCTTTTTTCATGACTAATTGAACGCATTTACTAGGACGATGTGCTCAATGGACAGACCAAAATGGTGCCTAGATGCAAGACGCGTTGTATATGTCTCTAACTCTGTTGCATAGTGTGACTTAACTACCCCTGCCGAAGAGTTTATATTGTCATCCGGTCTGTTGGTTTGTATGTTTGTCTGTCTGTCAGCCGGACTGCGCAAAAACCACAGAACTAAGTATTTAAGTAAGCATAACACCAGATCTCAAGATTTCACAGATTTTAATCAGACTGCAACCTATGGAGAGGTTTAAGTCACAATAGGTCATTGCAAATACACACTGGCGATGCCGTGTATGTATCATTAAAATTGAACACAAACGAAAACGTTTTTCAACAACAAAGATATAAAAACAACAACAACAACAACACACACACACACGCATGCACGCACGCACACGCACACACCACACACACACACACACACACACACACACACACACACACACACACACACGCACGCTCTCTCTCTCTCTCTCACTCTCTCTCTTTCTCTCTCTTCGTCTAATATCACATATGTGAAAAGACGTAAAACTGAAGTAGGCCTACTACTACTACTACTACTACTACTACTACTACTACACACACACACACACACACACACACAACACAAACACACACACACACACACATACGCACGCACGCACGCACACACAGACAAAAACACACTATACACACAATGACACCGACCCCCTCTCCCCCCACCCACACTCCACGCCACACACTCCCATCCCTATATTTCAAAATCTATTTTGAAAAAAAATATATGAAAGGTGTAGGGCATTCCATCACATACTTTCTGACTACTCTCTAAAAAGTTACCGCAATATATTTAGTCCCCTAGAAAATGCGTCGTCGGTAGAAAGATCTCACCTGGCCCAGGAACCAGCCCATAACATTTTGACGCGAATCCGGCGGATGCCGGGGTGGATGTATTATCTCTGGAACCTACGCTGAGATCACTGTTCTCCCGAATTCCTTCCGGGTTGTAACAACAGACTGATCTGTGGGGAATTCTAGCTGCTCTTCCTGTAGAAGGGCACATCATCACGTGCAACGTCACCTTTTCAGATGTCGTTCTCCTTGCTTAAGTTTCAGTTTCATTTTTCTTAAAGGGACATCAGCACGTGCAGACGAGTTGCCTACACGTGGAGGTCAGAGTTTGGGGTTAGCGTAGAGGTCACAGTAATAGGTGTTGGCATAGAAGGAAAGCACTTGTTTCTGTGGGGAAACTTCCTCCTCCTCCACACAGACATTTCTGAGAATAAGAAAGTCGATTTTGCCCCGGAATTTCATTCAACGCCTGCCTACCTTGCGCTGAAGAGATCTAAGCTAAGTGACAAATTCGTTCATTTTCATTGTCCTATTTGTTTGTGTCTTGCCTGAAGAAGACCTAAGAGGTCGAAACGCGTCGTGTTTTGCCTAGTGACTCGTTTGTCCACGTTTCTCTTGGCGGTTCGCTAACATTTATTTAAGATTTGTTTAGATTTCCGCCTGCAGTCGTCTCACTTTGCAACTAGATCTGTTTCAGTAAATTAGTTCGACGCACTACATCAACAAGGAAAGCAAAAATATGCATGATTTGTGGACTTGTTTTGTTCGTACGCCGATCAGTAGGGCACAAGAATTTGGGAGTGAAAAGCCTAGCAGCCAGAAAAAAAGGAAGGTCATGTTGTTTGTGCTCGCACGTAAAAAGACCCAAACACTGGATCTGCCTCAGAGTAAGGGGCGCAATCTGGCACAATGTCTGGACGATACGATGAAACTTTTACTAATCTACGTGCAGGTTTGAGTGTACCAGAGAATATATACCGAGTTCGGCCTAATCTGTAATTTTGGACTAGAACATTTAGCTTTCTATCACAGTATGCGGTTTTCTATCACGTACATTTCTGTAGCTGTTAGCTGCTGTTCAGTACACTTTGTTGCCAGCACCTTGGTATTACCAGAGAAAGTAGAAAGGGGAGAATGTTCACTTTCGTGAGGCAGCGTTGCGCGTGGTGCAATTTGTGCTGGCACTACTTCCCCCTCCCAGGCGAACATTTTCCCTGTTAGAGAATGATGGCGAATAGTAAAGGCAGTGTATGGTGTCAGCCCCAAACTGCAACCATTCCCGTAAAAAAGGATGAAATAATAGTATAATATATTTGAATGCGTTGTAACTTCTTTTAAAACAATATTTTCAAAATGATGTGTTTCAATTCCTGCTCTGTGCGGTAACTTTTAAGATCTTTAATTTATTTGTCTTACGTATGTTGTATGTTTACTATACATTTATTGTAACTCTGTTGTATTGTTTATCTTTAATGTTTAGTATTCTTTTAAACATACAATGCTAACGTCATGATGTTGTCAAAGACCTTGGGATACATGCATGCAGGTTGAGTGACGTGAGTGCAGTGCGAGGTCATTTTGTTTTAGAGAATTGTTCGTTGATTACTTCATGAACCTACCCCTGTTCTATGCAGTTTAACTGTTGCAACTGGGATTAATTTATCATTTTTGAGATACTAAAGTGATTTTGACTTTGACTTGACTTGTGTGATCAGTTTTGATAATGGTTCCATTTAAAGTGTGTTTGAAACTATTGAAAGTTATGAAAATGGAGTTCATGGATAAAATGAGCGCTAATAACCCCTGATTTTGATGAAGCTGTAGTGGTCCCCAAAGATGGTATTGTCAAAATTTAATTTAAACAACATTATCATTGTCAATTTGTCGATGTAGCATTTTGTGTTTTTTCTGTTGCAAGCTAATTAAAGTAGTCAATAACGCAGGTACTGTCTCTTTTCTCTCTCGTTTTACTCTGTGCGTCTGATTCTTGAGCCCCCCCCCCCCCCCCCCTGCCGCACAGCGCGGAAGGGTGGCTTCAACAGCCGTTAGTAGTAAAATATAGCAGGGGTTGGCGGAGTGAACGTTCTCCCTTTCTACTTTCTCTGGCATTAGTGTGGCATCAGAAAGACGAACTCTCTACTCAGAGAACCACATCAGGTCCATAGGATGTAGAAAGAAAGCATAACTGTCTATACTATGCTATACTATTCTATGCTATGCTATGCTATACGATACTGTACTGTACTGTTCTGTACTGTGCTGTGCTATACTATACTATACTATTCTATACTATACTATACTATACTATACTATACTATACTATCCTATACTATACTATACTATTCTATACGCTGGTATGCCATGCTATGGTATGCTTTGTTATGGTATACTATGCTATGCTCAACCGTACCATACCGTGCCGTACCGTACTGTACTGTGCTGTGCTGTGCTGTGCTGTGCTGTACTGTACTGTGCTGTGCTGTGCTGTGCTGGTCTGCACTACACTACACTACACTACACTACACTACACTACACTACACTACACCATACCATACCATACCATACCATACCATACCATACCATACTAATTCTACTCTATTCTACTGTACTATATTGTACTGTACTGTACTGTACTCTACCACATTGTACTACAGTACACCACACCATACCACTCTATACTATACTATATCATACTGTATTATACTGCACTATACTATATCATAATATACCATAACCACTACTACCATACCATACCATACCGTACCTACACATACCATACCATACCATACCATACCATCCATACCATACCATACCACACGTGCATGCTATGCTATACTATACTAACATGTGGCATTTTAGGTCAACAGCTAATGATTCAGCAACAGTTTACGGTTTCGGGTAAGAAGAAGAGGAAGTCCGTAATGCAATGGCATAGGCAGCTGAAAAGAGGGAATCTGGCAGCTGAAAAGAGTGGATCTGGCAGCTGAAAAGAGGGATCTGGCAGCTGAAAAGAGGGAATCTGGCAAGCTGAAAAGAGGGGATCTGGCAGCTGAAAAGAGGGATCTGGCAGCTGAAAAGAGGGATCTGGCAGCTGAAAAGAGGGGATCTGGCAGCTGAAAAGAGTGGATCTGGCAGCTGAAAAGAGGGATCTGGAGCTGAAAAGAGGGATCTGGCAGCTGAAAAGAGGGATCTGGCAGCTGAAAAGAGGGAATCTGGCAGCTGAAAAGAGGGAATCTGGCAGCTGAAAAGAGGGAATCTGGCAGCTGAAAAGAGGGAATCTGGCAGCTGAAAAGAGGGAATCTGGCAGCTGAAAAGAGGATCTGGCAGCTGAAAGAGTGAATCTGGA
>CM065716.1:100004381-100014381 GCA_033310375.1 Conus canariensis
ACAGTTGATGTTTCTGGGAGCAGGTTCGAAAAAACAAACAAACAAACTAGGCACGCCCCCTTGAAACGAGAGCATGAAAAAATATGTGAAGCAGAAAAAGCTGCCATGTTGGTGAAGATATGGAGAAACAGAGCAGTTGCACTGCTGGAGAAAATACGGCGAAACGGAGCAAACATCCCGCTGGAGAAAATATAGAGAAACAGAGGAGCTGACATCCTGGGGGAAATACCGCGAAACAAAGCAGCTTCCACGCTAGAGAAAACATGGAGATATAGAATAGTTGCCAGGCCAGAGAAAATACGGAAAGATAGAGCACTTGCCCTGTTAGAAAAAATACGGCAAAACAGAACAGCTGCCTTGCTGGAAAAAAATACGGCGAAACACAGCAGCTGCCTTGCTGGAGAACATACGGCAAAACAGAACAGCTGCCTTGCTGGAGAAAATACGGCGAAACAGAACAGCTGCCTTGCTGGAGAACATACGGCGAAACAGAGCAGCTGCCTTGCTAGCGAAAATCTGGAGAAATACAGCAATTGCCAGGCTAGAAAAAAATCTGGAGAAACAGAGCAGAAAATATGGCAAAACAGGGCAGTTGCCATGTTGAAGTAAACATGGCGAAACAGAGCAGCTGCCATGCTAGAGAAAATCTGGAGAAATACAGCAATTGCCAGGCTAGAAAAAATCTGGAGAAACAGAGCAGTTGCCAGGCTGGAGTTAATATATGTCGAAACAGAGCAGTTGCCAGACTCAAGAAAATACGGCGAAACAGAACATTTGCCAAGCTAGACAAACGACAGCGAAGCAGAACAGGGGCCAAGGAGTAAACAATACGGCGAAACAGAACACGGGTCTTGTTGGAGAAAATATGGCAAAACAGAGCAGTTGCCATGTTGAAGTAAACATGGCGATACAGAGCTGCTGCCATACTAGAGAAAATGTGACGAAACAGAGCATTTGCCAAATCGGAGAAAATATAGCGAAAC
This sequence comes from Conus canariensis, assembly GCA_033310375.1. Taxonomy (NCBI): domain Eukaryota; kingdom Metazoa; phylum Mollusca; class Gastropoda; order Neogastropoda; family Conidae; genus Conus; species Conus canariensis. The sequence goes on from CM065716.1 coordinate 100,005,365, forward strand.
AGAGCACTCATACCGGGAGATAACCCTCGCTATTGTTGGGGCACAAGAATTTAGTAGTGAAATGGCAAGTAGACGATAAATAAGTGGAAGGTCTTGTAGATTGTGCGCGCAAACCAAAAAACAAACCAAAACAAAACAACCCCCCCCCCCTCAAAAACAAAACAAAACAAAACAAAAACAAAATAAAACAAGAAATAAAGAAAAACAAAACAACCCCCCCCCACCCCAACAACAACAACGACAACAACATAAAACAACAAAGCACACACACACACACACACACACACCACACACACACACACACACACACACTACATAAGAGCTGCCGCAGAGTCAGGCACAATTGTCTCAAAGACCAAACTGTGCGATGAAGTTGTTTCGGCAAGGGCTGAGGTGATGATAGATCCTATGTACAGATTCGGGTGTACTATACAATACTTAACACCGGGGGTGTGTATCTCTCATTTCGGACCCTAGACAGGAGGCAGCTGAGAAGGTACGGCTTTTCCCGCAAAGGAATTCTCCCCACTTCCTCCTCCCCCTCGTTCACTCTGTCGCCCCTCGCCCCCCTCCCCCCCCCCCCCCCCGCCTCCCCCCATCCGCCGCCTCCCTGCAGTGTTTACGGCACACCTTTGTGCCTCACGTGTGAAGGGTAGCTTTAATGGTCATACGAGGACTCATACCGGGAGATAACCCATCTGTCCATTCAAGCATCGAATGGACGGACGGGATCCATCCATCATTCCTTTCTCACCCATTCTGGCTGTATGAAGGGTGGAGAAACTCCTCTGTGTGGGACGTGGGGAGACCCCTCACAGTGCCTGGCTTGTTCATGGTGAGCCTTGTATTTTATGGGATGCAGATTGTGAAGCTACGTTACTGTGAAGACATATTTTCCTGTGCGCGCTACTTGAGATCATCTTTCTTTTCCTTTCCAGAATTGGCGGTTTTCTATTTGATCTTATCGCAGAAGAAGGTATATTGCAAAGCTTGGTTTTTTTTTTTGTTTAGAGAAGTTTCGTTATTTTGTTCTGTCAGTTTCTAGTCTACATGTGTGCTGGATGAATAGGTACAGCATGTCATATTCTAAGGGTGGGAGGATATTACCTCATTTTTGTGGCAGTCAGGATTCTGGTTTCCTTCAGCAGTGAGGGCGGATAGATGAAAATCAGGGAGGTCTGTCTGAGTCTGTACATCACAGCGTCAAATCTACCGCACATTGTCTAACAAAAGGTCACAGCCAATTTCAACAGTTAATTAACAAACGAAAGATGTTTACAACTGCCGTAAATGATTCAGATTCGGATACGACAGACATCTGTCCATTACAGAGTGAACAGAAACATTTCTTACAGAAATTTCGGACAAGAGACATCACTTACATGTTTTTATTTGTCTGGAGTGGCAGGTGCACGGCCTTCAGATAAATCGATGTGCTGGCTTGAAGACTTCAAATTTACAATTACCATATAGAACAGAAATGAATGAAAGGTTCTCGATGTCCTTTTACTGTGGAAGAATAAAGTGTGCTTTGCAAACGAAGAATTCTTTCGTTTACCATATACTGCACAGCATTCTAACCCTTTCCATGCGTGGCAGAAGTTGACAGGAAAGATCTTCATTTTTGGATGAGCGCACTTAGCTGTGAGGTAAAGTGTTTGTCAAAGGGTTTGTCGCAGTGCAAGATGAAGATGATTGGACGGAGAAAGACATGTAATGTGTACGGTGTATTCAATACAAAGTGACGGCACATGCAGTCTACACTGGCGATGGCACTAAGTGGACAGCAGGAGTCATGACCTGCACAGATGAAGATTACGAGGAATGATGTATCCAGGGTAAACTATATGGAATTGAGAGGAATACAACAGAGCAGACCCGACCAGAGACAGAACGGGAAAGGTAAAGAGGAAATCCTCCCCTGGACCATCGTAATGGGATCACATGGAACAACAAAAGTTACCGTTCTTGTTTATGTTGTACTGTTGGCGTCTCTTTGACTCGTTGACGATTGTCTTTCCTGACTTTGGGCGAGAGCGTCAGGCGTTTGAGACTTAACTGGTGTTTCCTATGGCTTCATTTTACTTCGAACAGGTTTCCTGAAACGCTGTTAATGCCGGGGGTGGCAGAGGGGTTAATCACCCACTATAAAATGCTCCTGATGGCATGCGTCTCAAACATCGTCTGACAACCAAAGACCAACTTCTGGCCGTTTTCGAGTGGCTTAGGTTCTAATCCTGGCGGAGACGGTTGCACTGACAGGAAAAAACGGTCATCGGCGCCTTAAAACCTGTTGCTTTGGGCAGATATATAGAGGTCGACAACCTGGGATAGTGGTCCATTCAAGAGAATGAGCAAACTCTTGAGTCCGGTCCTCCCCCGTCTTTAGGGTAAACCCCTTTGTGGGAAAAGCTAAGAGAAAAAACGTTGAAGGAAAATCGGAGTCGAGCCCCTAAGGTAATCTGGTAATGAATATCATCTTCATTTGGGCAGTTACTGCTGTCCAGTTGTGGTCAAGACATTCTGCCCTGCATCCCTCCTGGTTGTGGCGGCGACGTTGACAGGGGGATCGTGGAGGCACCTCACGGCTCTTACAGAGCATTTTAACCGGGGAATGAGGGTCTCCATTCTGCGACTTCGCACAGTGTGCATAACACAAAGGACTATATCAGACAGACAATCAGTTCATACATACACTCGATTCTCGCATGCAGGATTACTGCATTAACTTGCCACGACTCCCTGTCCATGTGAAAGACCATCTTGGCAAGGTACAGTGGAGGATGGTAATTGAAGAGGCCCACACAAGAAGTCCTGGCAGAACAGAGAAAGAAGTCCTGGGAGCACAAAGTAAAAACAATTAGGTAAAGGTATGATCGAAACGTTGCCGATGTTTGTTCTGTCTCTCCTTTTTAAAAACATCTTTTGAAAATCCTCCAAGACATTTATTATTGATTTTTACTTGAAGATCTGCGGTCATAAATCTGTTTTATTAATGAAGAATAGGCCACCCACCCACCCACATATCCCCCCCCCCCCCCCACACACACACACACGGCACACACACCGGTCGGCTATACTGCTTCTAATTTCTGCACGACTGAGCAGAGAGACGAGCTGTGGAGATCATTGACAATTTAGTGTATCGAGCTGTGGAGATCGTTGACAATTTAGTGTATCGAGCTGTGGAGATCATTAACAATTTAGTGTAGGTCGCCTCACTTCCATTACCCGCTGTGGTGATATCAGGCTGATTTTATGATTAAAAAACCGAAATTCAGGTTGACAATCCCCCTTTACATTGATAAGCCAAATAAGGTGAGGAAGGGGTGAGATGGTGGTGGAGAGCTAGGGGAAGGGGAGGGGGTGGGGGTGGGGGTGGGGGGCGGGGCAGTGGGGCGGTGGGAGTTGAGGATGGAGGCTTCTGGGAACTTTTAGAACGACCCGCCATGAGATTTCATCATCACATTGTACATCAGCATCATATTGTACAGCACATTACTTACTATCTTGTACAGAACCATGGCTATCCAGATAGTGTTGTTGTTTATTTTGTATCGTGCAGTCTTCCAGCGCATTGTTTTATGTTGCGTTGTATTTCACTGCTATGGATTACATTGCATTACATTCTATTGTGTTGCTTTCCATCTCACCGTATTCATCTCACTGCCTCAGAATGCATTATCTGACTGCTCTAGTTGTTGAACTATGTTTCGCTGTGTTTTTTGCAGTATGTTAAGACAAAATGCTGATGAAGAGCCCTATTTCATCAATTTAAATACAATTAGGGAATTTCTTTGATGAAATATAGGACAACGGAAAATGTGCTGTTTGTAACGCAGGAACATTTAATGACAAACACAGACAAAATGGAATTTGTGATAAAAATTTCCGTCAGTTATCTTGCCGATGGTTTTCATTTGTTAGGTGTGTGTGTGTGTGTGTGTGTGTGTGTGTGTGTGTGTGTGTGTGTGTGTGTGTGTGTGTGTGTGTGTGTGTGTTTCCCAAAACACAGAAAGATATGTGTGCCTAAGTAACATCAGAATGCACTGAAATGTAATACTGTAATTTTAATTAAAGAACAGAACTCTGCTATTCAATTTTTTTCCTAATATGTACAGTTATTTAATTGCGCGGACTCCTCGCACAACAAGAACAAAGCTATGTCATGCACATGTTTCTGTTTTTTTTTTTTCCTCCTTAATACTCGATTTTGTGAAATATTTTTGTAACTAACACCACTCGTATGACCGATGTTATAATTGAATGTGTTGCTATTTTTTCATTCGATGCTCCAGGTCAACACATGAAAACACTACTGCCTTGCCTCGCGTTGCGTTATGCTGCATTGCATAAAGCTGCACTGCAGTTATACGTCACAATAGATTTCTAGGTGAAATATGAGCTTCTCAGCCAGAGGAATGAAAGCTTCTCGACACAATACAACACAACCCTCTATCTCTCCTAAACCCTACTCTTCCTCGCTTTTTCTCTGCAGACACAAATTATTATCTGTGTGGACCTTTTCCTAGATCCTTCGATCAGGATCACTTCCTTCGTTGCCATGGGCTGTTTGCATCTGGAAGAAGAGATCACTAATTTATTGCCCATTCTTAAAGCCAGACGAGGATCCTGGATTCCTAGGCCGGTGCCCTAGCCACTATACCACCCACACGTCTGTGAGATCCTGGATTCCTAGGCCGGTGCCCTAGCCACTATACCACCCACACGTCTGTGAGATCCTGGATTCCTAGGCCGGTGCCTTAGCCACTATACCACCCACACGTCTGTGAGATCCTGGATTCCTAGGCCGGTGCCCTAGCCACTATACCACCCACACGTCTGTGAGATCCTGGATTCCTAGGCCGGTACCCTAGCCACTATACCACCCACACGTCTGTGAGATCCTGGATTCCTAGGCCGGTACCCTAGCCACTATACCACCCACACGTCTGTGTTTTGAGTGCCATGGGATCAGGTGTCCCCCAGCAGGGAGAGTGTAGCACTGAAGACATGGTGATTGGCGTCAGGGTGCGTGGTGTAACAGGAGAGAAGTGAGACTATCCTCGCCGTCTTGTATTCAGTTACAACGTACTACCTATGTGAACCTACACGCATCAAACTGCTGTGTTTTGTTTGTGAAAAATACGATTCAGAATAACTACACCAGACACGAATGCAAAAAAAAAAAAAAAAAAAAAAACCCACTGAAAGGAAGGGGAAGAACGAAGGGACAAAGAAAGAGAAGAAGAAGAAGAATTGAAGAAGAAGAATTTGAAGAAGAGGAAGAGAAGAGAAGAAGAAGAAGAAGAAGAAGAAGAAGAAGAAGAAGAAGAAGAAAAAAAAAGAAGAAGAAGAGAAGAAGAAGAGAAGAAGAAGAGAAGAAGAAGAAGAAGAAGAAGAAGAAGAGGAAGAGAAGAAGAAGAAGAAGAAGAAGAAGAAGAAGAAGAAGAGGAAGAAGAAGAAGAAGAAGAAGAAGAAGAAGAAGAAGAAGAAAAAAACAACAACAACAACGACGACAACAACAACATATCAACCTGTATAGCCTCAAACAATTAAGGAAACAAACGAAGTCTAGCAGGGCATTCGGGAGAACGCTGACCCCCATCAAGCCAAACAGACCTTAGATCTGTAGTTTGTGTTACTTCGTGAGTGGACTCAAACAGTGACATCCCATTAACCGCCATCAAGGCCAAACAGACCTTGGATCTGTAGTTTGTGTTACTTCGTGAGTGGACTCAAACAGTGACATCCCATTAACTAGGAAAGCATTATTTGTATAACACATTTCTAGTGGAAAACTTCTGATTGCGCTTTCATTCATCATTCATACCTTCATTCACAGGTATCAACTGACTTACTAATGAGTTGGCTGTGTGCACGCATGCAGTAACGGTATTCTCACAGATAAAGCTTGGGTGAAGAGGTATGTTTTTAGCTGGGTTTGTAAACAGACAAAGCGGACAGGTTTGGTAGAATGGGAGGCAGTGAATCCCGAACAACTGGAGCGGCAAAGCTAAAAGAACGTTTACCAAATGATTTTAGATTTCGCCGCCTTGGAGTCTTCAGGAGTTTCTGACTGGAGGAACGGTGAGTACGTCATGACTGGTTTGCACAGGGCAAACAGAACAGGTGTGGTGGAAGAAACGAAGGGCGAGAATGGCCAGTTGGTTCCGAGGACGAAATTTCACAAGCAGCCAGTGATTAGGCTTCCTCAGTGGTCGTGTTACGTGACCTCGCTTTTATCTTTATTCAATACAAGTGGCGCTGCGCTGTTTTGAGTTCCCTGGAGCCAGGAAACTTGACCTGCGGCCAAACCATACAGTGCTGAATCAGAATGGTTGAGCTGAGAAGTAATCAGCGAACTAACAAGTTGAAAGAATAGTATTTACGAATTGAGGCAATGTGGCAGAGTTCCAAGAATAATGCATAACACAACTCTGCTGTGCTGATCTGATCCTGCGTTGAGAGTGTCTGGTCAAGTTTTTTCTCCTGAATATGGGTATGAAACTGTTCTCGTCACCAATGTTGACTGACTGACTCACTGCCCGCCGGGTTGATTTGTGAGAAAGTGTCAGCAAACATCATTTCTATGGGGTCAGTATTCAGCCGGAGAGTATTGCCGCTGTTCGTTTAGGACAGAACATGGTCAAGGCATTACTCAGAAGTAGACCGAACATCGCATGATTCACCAGGTGATGCACTTTTTCATGAGTTGGTGGGTGTCCTCCGCATGCGTATTAAAGTCACAACCGTATGCTGAAATAAGTCTGAAAATAAAGCGTGAACAGCACAGGCTGCAAACTAGAGCCCTGGGGGATACCAAACACGAGGGGACTTAGGGCAGACATACAACTATTGCTGACAACTGATTGAAAACGGCCAGTAACAAATGATGCAAACTAATCAAGAATTATGCCTTGAACGCCTGAAGACAGGCAACATAGAAGATTTCAACATTTTTCAAAATGGGAACTTTTGAAATATTGATGAAAATACAACTTCTTAGATTGTAATCAAACCCTAAAAGCGACGTCACAGAGTTCATTCTCAATCGAAACAAACGATGTTAGGTAGTCGGCGAGGGAGCTAATCTGTGTAAGAGCTCGCGCGATTTAATGAGAGTGACCCCGCCGTTAGAACCAGACACCGCCGGTGGACATGCCTAAAGCAGTTTTGCCTTATCAGTAAGCTGAGTAATGTCATCAGATAGAGAAAACGACAAATCACGTCGGTGACGCAGTCAGTGGATAATCCGATCCTTATTCTGGCGTGCGCTTCCAATCAATTATTTGACCCTCCAGATCTGTTTGTTTGACCCATCAAGTGAGAAACGATAACCCTATTTGCAATGACAAGACATGCGTTACCTTTGCCAGATTTTTCTCCCCGGAACAAGTCTGTTGCTTCCGTAGTTTTGGCATGATGCTACTGATAGACAAACATGCCAACCAACAGATGTAGCAAAAGATCACACACACACACACACACACACACACACACACACACACACACACACACACGCACACACACGCACGCACGCACGCACGCACACACGCACGCACGCACGCACGCACACACACCACACACACACACACACACACACACACACACATGATTTTGTTCCATCTCTCTCTCTCTCTCTCTCTCTCTCTTTGTCGTGTATATGCATTCACACTGTCGCACGCACACACACACACACACACACACACACACACACACACACACACACACACACACACACACACACAACATAAAAATGACCCACAACAGCACTCTTTCCGTAACAGAGAATTATGCTAAATGAAAAGCTAAAAATTTTCTACAATCATTTTAACATTTAAGCTTAACAACAAGATTACAATAAATCGTTTTTAACCACAATAACTGAGGGAGATAGGAATATTTGAAAACCCTGTTTTCGGACGTTGTTCCTCAACATTCATATCCCTTTACCAAGTCCAGGCATTTTCTACTGAGTTTATCTACAAGTAACCAGGAGATTCCGAAGCATTTGTTTGTGAGTGTGTTATTTTTCCTTTTGATATCTCTGGGAAGACGTATCTAACGTGTAAAACCTATTGCTGTTCAACAAAGCGAGGGGACTTGAGGTTTAGCGTAAGCAGGTTTGGGCGGGCATATTGGATGTTCCTATTTTCTGGTTGTAGGTTTGTGTTTCATGCCTCGTTGCACACGACACCTAGGGGGTAAGGTCAATGATGTCCGGTCAGGGTCAGGGTCAGGGTCAGGGTCAGACTCTGTTTGGTGTGCCAAGGACGCTTTTCACAGAGGCCAGCGACGACTCAAGAACGTTCAGAAACATTTTGTCGATAGTGTCCAATCTTACCGATTATAGCATTGACGCGTAAGCACGAACGTGAGCGCGCGCTCACACCCACACCCACATACTGACACGTGTTAACAACACACACACACACACACACACACACACAACACACACATACACACACACATTTGCGCGCGCGCACACAGTCATCAACAACAACAACAACAGCAGCAACACACACACACACACACACACACACACACACACACACACACACACACACACACCACGCACGCACGCACGCACGCACGCCACGCACGCACGCACCACTCATTCAACCACAGTTGCACACACATGAAAAACAAATCAAACATCGAAGAAGAAACGCAGAGATTTCAAACAAAAGCAACAAGAAAGACAACAAAAAGCACACTAACAAAACAACAACAACGATAACAATCACAGCAAACCAAAGGCTGAAAGAAAATGACTCAAAAGAAAACAAAACAAAAAAAAACAAACAAAAACAACAGCAACAACAAACAAACAAACCAACAAACAAGCAAACAAGACCAAAAAAAAAAAAGAAAAAAAAAAAAAAAAAAAAAACGTAAGGAAGATAAGCACGGTGGGCGAAGTTTTTCTTCGACATAACGGGAACGTGTTAATCTCCCTTGACTATATACATCACAGTCGTTGGTATCATAAAAGAAGTCGTCCTAGACCGGTT
>CM065716.1:100019381-100024381 GCA_033310375.1 Conus canariensis
AAAAAAATAATTACTTCAGAAAACCCGGTGGAGGTCCATTAAACTGAAATGTTGCGCATCACACGAAACAAAATGTACTAACAGTATACTTCATACGACAAATTAAGACATAAATTTCGTTTAAACTTCAAGCTGGTCAGCTGTACATAGAACATCAGAAAGGCTGGTAATAATTAACTGAAGAAATCAACAGCGGCAAACCAAATCAAATTAAGCCATACACAAGCATTCTGAAAGAAACATTGGAACTCTCGATGATAACTTACTGACATAGTCTTCGTAGAATCAAGCCAAATACTTCTCTAAAGCTGCATCCTACAGTGATGCTAACTGAGAATCCATGAACTTCAGAACATTTCCTTCTTTAGTCCTGCTTCATTGCAAAGATCGTCAATCTTTTGCTCTCTTCTTTGTAAATACGATTCAACGGAATTGTGGCTCTTGATTTAGCGGTGCCTATTCAGCCACCCCGTTGATCTCAGGCAGGAGAAAGAGGAGGAGGAGGATAAGGAGAAGGAGGAACAGAAACGTCGCAGACCCGGACCATGAGAGGGATCAGAAAATGGATGCTGTCGCTCTTCTACTTCATCCCCATCATCTGGTTCATGTACATCAGCGTGGAACTGACGGCCGAGAGGTCCTCCTCTCTCGCCGCCCTGGAACTGGCCTACCGCCTGCAGCAGCAGCAGAACGCCCGCAAGGACTCCGCCCCAAACAACGCCCTCCCTGCAGAGGCGCTTCAGAGGCACGCCTTCAACGAGCTCATGGACAAAATGCTTCGTGAAGGCGGTGTGGGGCGGCAGGGGGGTCGGGTGAATCTCTCAGGCCAAGATCCAGAAGTTGTGGAGTTTCAAGAGAGGCTGAGGCGTTATAAAGAACACAGGGAGGCGAGGCTGGATGCGGAGAGACTCGGGGAGAAGGGGGACAAGGACGTTCTGCTGGACGATGTGGCGAGGTTCAAGAAGATTGGGGAGAGGGGTGCGCTTGAGCGGAATATGGTGGAGGAGGTGTTGCCGGGGCAGTGGGGAAGGAGGAGGAGGAGGAGGAGACGGTGAAGTTTCCTCAGTATGTGGAGGCATGGAGACCGGATTTTCCGGGTAAGTCGAGTGTCATAGAATGTTTGTAAACTCACTGTATATCACACACACACACACACACACACACACACACACACACACACACACACACACACACACACACACACCGACTGACTGACTGAGTGACGGACTGACGGACTGAGAGTAGTTCATTATCACATTATATTTGATTACATAAAAACACATGGCACATGCACACAGAACCCCCCCCCCCGGCACAGCACACACGCAGACACCACCCCACACCACACACACACACACACACACACACACACACACACACACACACACACACACACACACAAAGACACAACACACAAGTACGCACGACGCATGCACGCGCACGTGCGCGCACACACGCACACATACATACACACACACACATAACCTTCCACACACACGCCTCTAAACACATACGACATGTGCCTGACAGACCAATCATTGTAGGTTTGAAATGGAGTGCTAAAACATTAATTGACTGTGATTACCATACATATCAAGAGAGATGGGAATGCTCACGCCACTTAAAATTCTGCAGCTTTCGTTTTTGGCTTTCAAACGACTGGCTTCAGTGGCAGACGAGTATACTGCGAGGTGCAGATACAATGGAACCTTTGCATCAAGACACCCTCCATGTTCTCATCTGATATATCAGATTTACCTGCTCGATTAATCTCAGTTTTTTCGACCCCGTCTGTCTCCTTTCCAGAGATGCTGAGCGTGTCCCTGGCGTTAAATTGAACTACGTTAGTCGAGTTTTACCCTCGTTAATGAGATTGTTGTTCAGATTTCCTTCCTGACACTACAGGTGTCTGGATCTCTCGGGCCTGGTGTAAGGAAAGGAAGCGTAATGTCTAACTTTGTCACGTAGTTTTGGACCAAAATGCAACTCCATTGCATTATGTTTATCATAGGAGATAATCAGTTACAACAAAAAGTACTCCATTTTGTGGCTTTGGAAATTCCGCTCTGGTTGTGTGATCTCAAGTTCCTGTTTCTTCTCCAGGCCTAGGCCCATAGTGAGTTTGTGTCCCAGTCGTCGGTACTGGGAAGTTCATGGGGACCATTGTTGGATGGACATAATGGCACCTTCCTTGTGGGGGACGCACACTCTCGCCGGCTCATTGAATGAGTCGTTCTTGGTATGATGTCGTCGGTGAAGGGTTGAAGAGGCGGCGTCTTGCGTCCGTTGGATCAGAGCACGTACCGCTGAACACCACTGAAGGGACACTGCGACAGTGCAGGTTTTTTTCACTGAGGGTTGAATTATGACGACCTGATCGCTCCCTGCCCATGCTGGGGTTCTGGCATGATGAATCTGAATACAGCATGACGATCTGATCGCTCTCTGCCCATGCTGGGGTTCTGGCATGATGAATCTGAAGACAGCTGTGTATGGGAGAGCCGGAGGTGTCGTGCGGGAGTAATACGATTGAGGGGGCTCGGAAGATGAGATAAGAAAAAAAAAGAATTGTAGAATATGTTGAACTCGTTGTAGAGAGATTACACACACACACACACACACACACACACACACACACACACACACACACACACGCACGCACGCACGCACGCACGCACGCACGCACGCACGCACGCACGCACGCACGCACACGCACACACACACACACACACACACACACACACAAACACACACACACTCACTCACAAAGACAGACAGACAGACAGACACACATTAAAAAAGAGAAAAGAACCGGAGCTCGTCTTGCTCACACTGCATTATGCATTTGACACGACAACATCGGGAGTTCACCGGTTAGACTGCAGACCGGGCAGGGAGTCCATATTTAGGATTGAATGAAATTCTGGGCCAACACTTAGGTATGTATGTATGTATGTGCACGCTGGCTCTATCAAGAATGCTCTCTCTTTCTCTCTCCCCCCTCTCTCTCCCTCTCTCTCTCACTCTCTCTCTCTCTGTCTCTCTCTCTCTTTCTTTCTCTCTCCTTCTCTCCCCCTCTCTCTCTCCCTCTCATAGGTATGTATGTATGTGCACGCTGACTCTATCGAGAATGCTCTCTCTCTCTCTCCCTCTCTCTCTCTCTCTCTCCCTCTCTCTCTCTCTCCTCACTCTCTCTCTCTCTCTCTCTCTCTCTCACAAACACACACATGCTGGCGCACAATTGTGCGACTAGCCCCCCCCCCCCCCCCCCCCCCCCCCCCCTGCACACATCCGCTATGTGCTTTAACCATGACACTCATCAAACGTACTATTCCCCGATTCACGCCCCAGCTGAACACCACTCCACCCACGCCGCCCTCTTCCTCCTCGCTCTGATGCAGTGTAAGGTGTAGTGTATGTGGTATGCTGTAGCGTAGCGTTTTATGTCTGACATTGTTTACGTTATGAATAAATCATACGTGCGTCGAAATTCATTTCTCAGTCTTGCCGTACATTTTGGTTTGTGTGTTGAATTTTTTGTTGTTGTTGTTGCGGTTTTTGGCTTGCGTGGCACTGGGGTTAAACTGCACTGCATTATGCGATATTTTATGATATTCTGTTCTTGTAATGTGTCATACTGTTATTGTGTTACATTAGAGTATGCAACCTCCTGTAAGTCCTCTAAGGTGGGCTGGGTTATGATGGCTGAAAGCTATTATATGGTATGGCAGTCCTCATGGGGGATGTCGTGTTTTTTTTGTTTTTTTTCTTTTTCAGTGCAGATAACTCCTTCTTCTTCCGGAAGTTGCGTGCGAGTAACTTCCCTTTTTCTGTCATTTTTTTTTCTTCTTCTTTCTGCGTTCGCAGGCTGATACTCCTGCGGACACTGCCTGTATAGACAGGCAAGGATTCAACCCATCTACCCACTATCTGTCCATCCTGCACTGTTTGCTCACACAACATTTAACAATTCTTTGAGGCAGACTTAGAGATATTTTCATTTTTTTTTTCAACGTTTTCTCAAAAAAAAAAAAGAAAAAAAAAAAAAGGAAAAAAAAAAAAGAGACCGGTATATGAAATGAAATGGCCAGCGCTCTCAGCATGGCCTGGTCCCATGTAGCTTAAGATTGTCAACAGTTAAACTACCATGCCATTAGTTGGATTTTGTTCTCGTGTTTGTTGCTTTTGCAGAATGCAACTTTTCCCCCCATTGGACTTTTTTTTTCTCGTATGAGTTAAACAGCGCTGAGAAGGCCCTGCATAGCTGGCTGCCTATAAGAATAACACTATGATAAACTATGATCTGAATCGAGTTCACTCAGTCAGCAACAGCATCGCTGAGGAAGATGGCCGGATGGCTGTCGAAAGCTACGAGTGAGTAGTGCATTTTCTTTTGTTGGGAGACTAGATCTAACTCTAGGTAGCAATACATGATAAACTATTCTCTTCCAGCAGATTCCTGAGTACAAGATCTGGACTGGTCCTCCTTCTTGAAAGTATATACTCACTATTCGGCGCTAATTAATTTTTTTTATATTTTCTTATAATCTTCGAATATTTCTGTTTGCATATCAAAGTGAAGATTTTCAGAACAGACTTGTTCCAAGGACAACGTTGGCGTTGTTGTGAGTTGTTTCACAGCGCGTTAACAGGTCATCCGGGCCTTTGTGACGTGCAGGGGAAGGCGGGAAGGCCGTGACGATCAACGTGACCAAGCTGACGGCGGAGGAGAGACGTCGCTATGACGAGGGGTGGGCCCACAACAGCTTCAACCAGTATGTCAGCGATATCATCAGTGTACACCGCTCTCTGCCGACAACAACCCGCCGGAGTGAGGCTGGAGGCTGAAGAGAGAGAGAGAGAGAGAGAGAGAGAGAGAGAGAGAGAGAGAGAGAGAGAGAGAGAGAGAAAGAGAGAGAGAGAGAGAGAGGGGTGGGGAGACAGAATGAGAGAGAGAACAAACGAACGAACGAACGAAATTTTATTACCATGAGATAAAC
>CM065716.1:100029381-100031881 GCA_033310375.1 Conus canariensis
GCATGTGGCGTGTGTCTGTTTCGTGTAATCTGTTCAGTCGGCAAATGGTCTTGTTCGAGAAAAATCACTGAGAAAGAACAGACTTTAACAAAGAAGATAAAAGAGAGAGAAGTTTACGTAATATGATTTTATTGTGTTTACGCACTTTCGTTATACATTTGGACATTTCAAATCATATTCAAAGGGACAATTTTGTGTGTGTGTGAAACAAAAACCCAACAGACACATACTCACAAACACATAGACAAAAAATATGTGGAAAGAAAAGATATTAATAAAGGCAGCAAGAAAGAGAGAAAGAAAGAAAGAAAGAAAAAACGATGAAATTTTAAAAAGGAAAGAAAGAAAATAAAAGGAAAATTTTGACAATGAAAGTGATTCAGATCTGTTCCTAATCTTCCTTCAAATGATAGCGCTTCTTGGGGAAAAAAGACCGATTTGTCTCTGTTGTTCTTTGCGACCTGTAGTGCTTCAACCAACGTTTCTTTCTTTGTATTCCAGGGTACTTGGTGGAAAATAAGGAGCAGGAGCAAGGGTGACCGGGGTGGGGGGGGGGGGGGGGGGGGAGGGGAGAGAGGGGAGGGGGGGGGGTTAAGGGGGAGGCAATCATGGGAGAGGGGAAAGGTCTCGACAGAGAGAGGAAGGTGGGTGGGAAGCGGCCGTAAAAGAAATTATATCAGATTATGAACATGAACACATTTTTATTACTGACATTTGAATAAAAAAAGAATATGAGTGAGTCACAACAACAACAACAACAACAACAACAACAACAACAAACGAATAGAGAAAAGAGCTAACAAAAATAATGGAGAAAGAAGTGAGTACTGGTCCTGTCGATGAAACCGAAAGGTGTGCGCCTAGCCAAGGAATCTCAGGTGTACCAGCCGCTTTGTCGATGTACCTTGCCTCACGGATCCACGACTGAGAGGGTCATGGGTTCGACTCCCATCTTAGGATGTTACCCTAATGAGGGGACAGTTCAGCTTCAGCCCAGATCTCACTACAGTCGTGTGTTCCATGGCCTCAAATGAAAAGTCTGAGCTTTCCAGAGTCGGGCGTTAACGTCTCTGAGAGTATTGCTCGAATTTCTCTGGCCAACACTGCAGGGTGTCTGTTTCTCTCGGGCCTGGACGACGTGGAGATAGATGAAAAGGAAGTGCAGGGTAGCCTCAGACGGTTTCAAAGCTATTTGGATCTGCATTTTATACTCGGTTTCATAGTCAGCTTGACAGTAGCTATGAAACAGCGAAACTCGTTTCAGATTCTGTGACCCCTTCTGAATGGCTATCACGGGAAATAATGTTTTTTCCTTCACGCACTGCTGTTATGGAGACCGTTACTATTTTTCATGACCTGTTGGTATGGTGCCCCAGTTTGTTCATCGTGGCCTGCTGTCATGGTGATTCCTTTTCTGTCTTTTTTATGCCTTGCCATCACGACGATCTCTTCCATCCTGCTCTATTGCCAGTCTGAGGCATTTTGTCACCATGCCTTATCATCATGACGATCTTTTCCATCCTGCTCTGTTGCCAGACAGGCATTTTGTCACCATGCCTTACTATCATGATGATCTTTTGCCTTACCATCATGATGGTCTTTGCCTTACCATCATGATGATCTTTTGCCTTACCATCATGATGATTTTTGCCTTACCATCATGATGATCTTTAGCTTTACCATCATGATGATCTTTTGCCTTACCATCATGATGTTCTTTTTCCTTACCATCATGATGATCTTTTGCCTTACCATCATGATGATCTTTGCCTTACCATCATGATGATCTTTTGCCTTACCATCATGATGATCTTTTGCCTTACCATCATGATGATCTTTGCCTTACCATCATGATGATCTTTTGCCTTACCATCATGATGATCTTTGCCTTACCATCATGATGATCTTTTGCCTTACCATCATGATGATCTTTGCTTACCATCATGATGATCTTTGCCTTACCATCATGATGATCTTTGCCTTACCATCATGATGATCTTTGCCTTACCGTCATGATGACCTTTTGCCTTACCTCATGATGACCTTTTGCCTTACCATCATGATGATCTTTTGCCTTACCATCATGATGATCTTTTGCCTTACCATCATGATGATCTTTGCCTTACCATCATGATGATCTTTTGCCTTACCATCATGATGATCTTTTGCCTGACCATCATGATGATCTTTTGCCTTACCATCATGATGATCTTTGCCTTACCATCATGATGATCTTTGCCTTACCGTCATGATGACCTTTTGCCCTACCATCATGATAATCTTTTGCCTTACCATCATGATGATCTTTGCCTTACCATCACGATGATCTTTGCCTTACCATCATGATGATCTTTGCCTTACCATCATGATGATCTTTTCCATCCTGCTCTATTGCCAGACTGAGGCATTTTGTCACCATACACTACTGTCGTGCG
Organism: Conus canariensis; assembly: GCA_033310375.1. NCBI lineage: Eukaryota > Metazoa > Mollusca > Gastropoda > Neogastropoda > Conidae > Conus > Conus canariensis. Next base: position 100,031,817 of record CM065716.1, read on the forward strand.
TACTTAGCTCTTTTTTCGTGCTCTTATTTTTCTGGTGACTCACTTCTTTTTTCCCTCTTCTGTTG
>CM065716.1:100036881-100044381 GCA_033310375.1 Conus canariensis
GAATCCTCTAAAATACAATGCAAAGGAAGGTAATACAACACTATACTGAACAAAATATGGCAGTAGTGTATAATTCGATGCACGTGATACTATACAACAGATAGGTGTCATACATAAGCACAAGCATGCATGCATAGATACATATGTATACGCGCATGCACATTTTACACACATATATACATACACAAATATATACATACATACATACGTACGTACGTACGTACGTACATACATACATAAATACATACATGATATATATAGATACGTACGTACATACAAAAATACATACATGATATATCTATATCTATCTCCATATATATAATTTATATAATATATATATATATATATATATATATATATATACATACATACATACATATATACAGATATACATAAACACATACACACTTACACGTACACACATACATATAATTATACACACCTGCATACATAATACATATACACATACATACATACATACATACATGCACACATATAAACATGCATATATACATACAAAGACACATAAATGCTCGCACGCACACACACACACACACACATACACACGGAAACACACACGCACGCACACACACACACACACACACACACACACACACACACACACACACACACACACACACACACACACACACACAATAAGTATTTAAATGATTACTAATAAACAAAACAGAAAATTCAGAAGACAGCACGGAAATGAATGCACAAACACTAACAAACAAACTAATAAACAAACACAACAAAAGAAACAAACAAACGATTTCTTTTCTTTTTTTTTTCTTTATTTTTTGATTGTCGCTGACTGACTATGCTCTCTTCCCTTCCCTTCCCCCCTTCCCTCCTACACCCCCATTCTACCTCCCCCTCCTTCCTCCTTCTCATTGCTCCCCACCATCACCACCGCTGCCGCCACCACCCCTCCCTGAACCCTGCCCATGGAAGGCTGGCTGGAGCCGATGGTCCACCGAATTCAGCAAAACCCGCAGGTGACGGTTTTCCCCAGTGTGGAGGTGATCAGTGACGTCACCTTGGCTGTGGCAGAGAACAGGAACGTGGACAGTCATGGCATCTACCGCTGGAAGGATCTGACCTTCCAATGGACGGCACTGCCGGACAGCGAGCAAACCCGGAGAACCAGCAGTGCTGATGCCATTAGGTGCGAAAGGAGACGTAGACGTAGACGAGGTGGAAAAGAGATAGAAATAGATAGATAGATAGATAGATAGATAGATAGATAGATAGATAGATAGATAGATAGATAGATAAATAAAGAGAGAGAGAGAGAGAGAGAGAGAGAGAGAGAGAGAGAGAGAGAGAGAGAACACAGAACACTGAACACTGAACATGTTTAATGTCATTAGCTATACAGTCTTAGTGACATGGGGGGTACAGCACAAAATAATCATATCGAAAACGAAAGCAACAAACATGAAATAAACATCAATCAATTGAAAGCTTGAAATACAAGCAAAATAGGCCAGTATCTCGACCATCCAGTTTAATATTATTCATAGAAGTAAATATGTAAATACGATAACCAAACATTTTACTGCTTCCTGTAGCATTCATTTTTCATTTTAACGTCGTAAGTTCTAGTTGATGATAACCTCTGCTCGTATTTTCAATGCCTCTGCAATATATCTGGCAAGTGATTTCACTGAATTATCGTCATAATTCAGTTTTAAAACTCCGAATGTGTCCTGATTTATGGCAACAGTCTTTTGAAAAACTACATACTTATCACTATAGCACTGTAATTTTTACAATGAAACAAAAAATGCGGCTCATCCTCCCCAAGGAAGCCACACAATGGACAAGGTGACGCTGTAGATGATTCAGTATAGAACCATCTTTTATGGGCGTTTAGACCAAGAGTCCTTGTTCTAAGTCTGGAGAGACAAATTTTATGCCAACTGTTCGTTATTACTGAAATATACTCTTCTGTTTCGAATATACTTTTAAAGCCATAAAACCAGTTATATTTATCCGTGTTTTCCATTTTAGAATGCCAGCTTTTTTCATATGAAGCTGTCATCCTGTCTTTGAATTCTAGAATAAAACCATCCTCATAACCAACTCCCTGGCACATCCATACAATCCCAAATCCGTGAGTAGTCAAAATCTTCTTAAAACATACCCAATTTTCTTTCCCCCGTTCATACTCATTCAGTAACATTTCATAAGCCTGTTTACAAAGTCTTGAAACAGGAAGTCCCAGCAGTTTTAGCCAGTATTTTATACATTTAATGTTTGACCTAATATACAATGGGTATCTGCCGGTTTCGCCATAGATAACAGTATTCAAAGAATGTAAGGGAACATTTAGAAAGCGCTTAATTGCAAACGTACGTACTTTTTTTTTCTCTAAATCTTTGTTGTTATAAAGTCCCCATATTTCAGCACCATATGTAAGAACTGGCTCAATTTTGGCGTCAAAGTTTCCAGAATATTCTTGGATCAATTGAGTTAAGTTTGCGCAAAGCTCTTAGAATCTCTGTAACACCTTTTTTCCTTTTCTACAATTCTCTGTTACTGCGTTTTGTAGGAGATGATGATGATGATGATGATGATGATCTTTATTTTCAAGGGTAACAGATAAGCAAACACATGCTTTTTTCATCCGGCCCTCGCCCCGCTAAGGGACTACTAACCTAAGCATGACTAGAGAGAGAGAGAGAGAGGAGAGAGAGAGAGAGAGAGAGAGAGAGAGAGAGAGAGAGAGAGAAGAACTCAGAACTCAGAATTTTATGAGTAAACGCCATAGTCCAATTTGAAGAGGTGTTATCAAAAGAGAAAAAGGAAAACTAATGCCAGTAGTTAAATATGTCTCACTCTACATATTTGTAGGACATGTAAATGATCAACCGTTGTTAATATTACACTCAGCATTTCTACACAACGGACATTTCATTAAACTTATAGAGGTATACTATATCTAAACGTGTGCACTGCTATATCAGATGTACAAGACTGAAATCCTGTCAATTCGTGTCTTATACATTTATTGAAATCTTACACAAAATACGGTTCTATATCTTGAAAATATTTGATTCCGCTATTGTCAAAAATCCTTTCGCTAATTTTGTATATGTGAATTCTAGTTCTGCCATCGACAATAAATGAGCAATCGATAAAACACTTTTATATATGAAGTAAGACATTCTTTACGTTGATTATCCCAAACATAAAAGAAACATGGGCGTTTGATACATCACGAACGTTAGATGCCCAGTTTACCATTTTTGTGTGTGCTTCTGTTGTCTTAATTCAGCAGCATTTTATAGGCCTCCAAAGAGATTCTGTGTAATTCCATACGAGTTAATGTCAACCAGTATCGGAGAACAAAGTATCAGCGTTGAAACGTAGGTGAAGTCTACCTAATTGTCCTTAAATAAAATCGTTCAGTGTTCGCATTTTAACACCTAGATATTTTTTCCGTATAGAAGTCACTGAACACTCTGTTACAGAAGAAGCTTTCACTAAACCCCAAAGTTATTCACCATGCGTCGTATTTGCATGTCAGAAACCTAGAAAATTGTTATAGAATTATTGTTCAACTTTTAAATTTGACATATGACATAAGACGCTACTCTTTTTCCCTTTTAGCTAAATTATGAAGAGCATAACTGCAGCGTAGTTTTGTCGAGAAAATTGTTTCTAAATAACGATACGAATTTACGACTGATATATTAATACGTTTGCAAAACCATTTTCTTCACTTGCTAAAAAATCGCCTTCTTTTTTAAATACGACTATATGACACTGATCCATGTGGTCATTTAATTGTCACTGAGATGCAGCATTCAGTAAATCATTCAGCTGAATTTGCAAACCAACCACAAATTTTCAAAATAAAAAATATGATCTGCAAGTAAAACTAAATCAACAAGTAGATAACATCATTATGAACATTTGCACTACGCCTGACATTGCCAGTTATTTCTTGGGTTAGCTCATTAACAAACAAAGAAAAGAAGGGAGAGGACTTTATAATTTCTACTGTTTATCACGCTTGGTACAACTGATATAGCCAGTGAACTGTGTTTCACATAGAAATCTTGCTTTCACAATTATACTTTTATGATGACGATAATGATGATGACGACGATGATGACGATGACGACGATGACGACGACGACGACGACGATGATGATGATGATGATGATGATGAGATGAGATGATGATGATGATGATGATGATGATAATGATGATGATGATGATGATTGGGATATTTATATAACGTCTATCCACTGTTAGAGATCAAGCTCGAAGCGCCTAACAATCTACATATTCGTTTACACAACGGGCTGTCTGCATGGGTAGAGCCGACAGAAGAATGCCTGCTGTTGTTACATGCAGTCTTTTCCCGCTTCATTCAGTCTAATGTCAGTCGACGTTTTCGTCATTCTTTCATTTTTTCCCCCATGGAGGATGCATGCTATGTGTATACGTTTCACTCATACCAATAGTCAAACTGGCCTTCTTTTCCTAAAGTTGATGGTGGGATTTTACGTGTGTGCAAGATATTATGCGTGCATTCACACACGGAAACTCGGCATTTAGTCTCATTCGAACGATATTTCGGGAAATGGAGTCACAACCGATGTTAACTCCTTGAAAAAAACAGCCGCCGTGGCGAAGTGGTTAGCGTCGCGGACTCCCGGCTGGGAGGTCGTGGGTTCGAATCCCATCAGAGTCATGTGGGTTTTTCTGCCCCGACCGGCTCCTACCCAGAGTTGAGTTTGCTGCGGACTCAGTTGGGAAGACTGGGACCACACTGTCGTGTTTCATCCACTTAATGGATGCGTTTCTGAGAGTGTTGCTCAAATTTCTTGACCAACACTGCAGGTGCCTGTATCTCTCGGGCCTGGTTGACGCCGGGATATATTATGAAAGGAAACATAGAGTACAGCCCTGTCATGTAGTCTCAGACCGAAATGGAAATCCGTAGCATCATCTTACTCATCCTCATTCTCATTGATCAGCATTAAAAATGTCTCAAATTCTGTTGCCCTTCATGTCCTGCTCTCATGGTGACCTCAATTTCGATGTCCTCTCCACGTCTGTGGCCTTGGTTTGGTTCCGTCGGGGTCACCGGTATCGGTGAGTCCATGGGGGCTGTCGTTGGACGGACGTGGTGGCGCCCTCCGGAGGGAGAGCTCACTCACGCCGGCTCCGCGACTAAGCAGTTATTGTCGTCAGTAGGGGGCTTAGTAGGTGGTGTCCTGCGTATGTTAGATCAGAACAGGCGCCACTGAACACCACCGAAGTGACTCGGCAGCAGTGCAGTGTCTCCTCCTCCGATGGGTTGCCTCTTGACGACTTGACATTGACTGCTCCCTGTGGATTGCCGGTGCCAGGGCTGCGGCGGGGTCGACCGGACTGTGGCTGTGGACGGGAGGTCGGAATAAGCGGCGTGGGTGCACTGCTCCTGAGGTGGCGCAGAGGTTGGGACAGCAAAAACCAAAACAAAACAAAAAAAAAAACTCCTCGAATAAATTCCTCTTTACTGAAACACCGCGGTGGATACTCAAACCCACAAGCTCTGGATTAAAATGCCTCTTCAGTTTAACTTTAAACACATGTTTCAACAAAACAGGCCATCAAAGCTGCCTTGAAACAGAATCAAACTCTAGTTTTCTGTAAAGACAACGCACAATTTGGTGTCGAATCGTTTCCGGGTGATTGCTAATAATGTTAGCTTATGTACGATATTGTTAAATAATTCTCTTTGAATCCAGCACAGAGAGAGAGAGAGAGAGAGAGAGAGAGAGAGAGAGAGAGAGAGAGAGAGAGAGAGAGAGAGAGACAGAGAGAGAGAGAAAGAGAGAGAGAGAGAGAGAGAGAGAGACAGACAGAGAGAGAGAGAGAGAGCCGGGTCTAATTTGCAAATATCATTTTGTCCCCATTTTCTTTTCTCAGAGACGAAAGGAAAATGAGTTCTTCAACTCTCCCGTTCGAATTTTTAAAAAACTTATTTTCTAGTTTCTGATATTAAAAAGATGAGTTCTTGATTTTGCCGGGTCAAATTTATAATCCCAGTTTGCACGTTTTCTTGTCTTTTATGCATATTATGTTTTTAATCTTTCGAACCTGTTTTAAAAAGGTGAAGCACTCAAGCGAAAGCATCGAAGTTTATTACATATTAGAGAGAGAGAGAGAGAGAGAGAGAGAGAGAGAGAGAGAGAGAGAGAGAGAGAGAGAGAGAGATGGCATGATTCATTTTGAATGTCTTTTCCCACGTCACAGGGTCACTGAAAACAACTGAACAACTTCAAACACTATTTTTCTGTAGTGACTTAAATACATATTTTCCTGATATAGAACATGATAGAGAGAAAGAGGAAACATGTACTCTAACTAAACGAACACGAAGGACTCTTGTTGTGTCTTTCATATAACTCCGATTGTACGTCTGTAAATCAGTTAAGTCTAGCTTCTTTGCAAGATATTTTATTACGTGTTTGTAAATTAGTCTTCTATTCCAGTTATTCCTTCCAGTTTGTGCAATTTGGTCTTTTGTTTTTGTCGATAAAATTATCTGACCAATGAAATAATTCATTTTCAGTTTGCTTTTTTTTTATTATTTTTTTTTTTTTACATATTTTCTGTATGTCTCTAATTTCCTCGTGTATCCCAGTGATTCATTTTCAGTTTCTGAACCAGATCTTTTGTTTGGTGTTTGCAAACCCCTCCGATGAGAGCAATAATTCATTTTTAATTTTGGCGCAGAATCTATAGTTTATGTTTAAAAATTCGATTGGCATTCCAGTTACTCATTTTCATTTTGTCTACTACATCTTTTGTTCATGTTTGTAAAATCGTCCGGCGAGTATTGACAATTGTCTGTCAGCGCTTGTTTCTAGAGATGCTTTATCTGATTTTGTGTCTCTAAATACATCCCAGAAGTCGAATCATTTGCAAAGTCTGTTCTGATGTCTCGTTTTATGGTTTGTAAATTCCTCGAGCATTTCAGCCGCTCATTTTTTTTTAGTTTCTTTACTACATCTTTCCCTTTATGTTTTGAACTGAATTCGTCCAGCGAGAATTTTATTTCGTTGTCAGTGTCTGCACTAAATTGTTTGTCTCGTGCTTGTAAATACGTCTGGCATGTCAGTCAGTTCAATTTATTTTTGCCAAACCATCGCTGATAACTTTTTCTCTAGTCTTATTGTGGGCATGCTGCCGGTCGGCTGCTTTATGTGCTGTTTGTTTGTTTCTGCTGCCGGTCGGCTGCTTTATGTGCTGTTTGTTTGTTTCTGCTGCCGGTCGGCTGCTTTATGTGCTGTTTGTTTGTTTCTGCTGCCGGTCGGCTGCTTTATGTGCTGTTTGTTTGTTTCTGCTGCCGGTCGGCTGCTTTATGAGCTGTTTGTTTGTTTCTGCTGCCGGTCGGCTGCTTTATGTGCTGTTTGTTTGTTTCTGCTGCCGGTCGGCTGCTTTATGTGCTGTTTGTTTGTTTCTGCTGCCGGTCGGCTGCTTTAT
>CM065716.1:100049381-100054381 GCA_033310375.1 Conus canariensis
AGACATTTTAGCCTGATTAGTTACAATGTGCCTTGCTGAGCACAGACGCTAGCTCTGTCTATCTGTTTGTCTATCTGTCTGTCTGTCTGCCTGTCTATCTATGTATCTGTCTGTCTACCTATCTATCTATCTGTCTGTCTGTCTGTCTGTCTACCTATCTCTGTCTGTCTGTCTCTCTGTCTCTATCTGTCTGTCTGTGGTCTGTCTTTCTATCTGTCTATCTATCTGTCTGTCTACCTATCTATCTATCTATCCCGTCTGTCTGTCTGTCTACCTATCTCTGTCTGTCTGTCTCTCTGTCTCTATCTATCTGTCTGTCGTCTGTCTTTCTATCTGTCTGTCTGTCTATCTATCTATCTCGTCTGTCAATTTGTCTGTCTATCCATCTAACTATCTCTTTTATCTATATCTCTGTCTGTCCATCCATCCATCCATCTATCCATCTCTCTCACTTCAACTATTTCTATGTCTGTTTGTCTGTCTGTCCGTCCGTTCGTCCGTGTGTGCGTCCGTCAATCTATCTAACTATCGATTTATCTAGTATCTATATACCTATCTCTCTCTCTATCTTCCTATCTATCAATCAAATTATCTATCTCTCTATCTGATTATCTGTCTGTCTATCTGTCTGTGGGGAAGGGCGGCTTTCGGAATGGGAAGAAGTTACTATCAGGAGTCTTTATCATCATTATTATTAAAATGAAAGTTTATTGAATTTCATTTTTCTTTCTTTTTAATTGTCCGGTCGATCATAGGAGGCTATATCAGGACATTTACCACGTAAAAAAAATCCACTCCCTTCATCACATGCTGAGATTGGCTTAAGACCGGATCCGCAAAAACAAAACAAAACAAAAAGAAAGTTGAAAGTTTTTAATTAGTCGGAATATTTTCGGACAATGTTTTCATAGAGTTTGCTGTAAATAATCATGGCTCCTCCCAGCATTCGAAAGTCACATATTTCACAGTGAATAGTTCATCACACCATTTGGTCTTCTCATCTTTTCAAAACACACACACAAAACACACACACACACACACACACACACACACACACACACACACACACACACACACACGGGAGTGTGGACATGGAGTGGCCTGTGTCTAATTGTCATAAAACAATGATACAATAATTACAAAACAATAATACAATAATTACAAAACAAACACATCCTACCCTTCACTATCCTCCAACCCTGTGTCTTCCTCCCCTTCAGTGTTCAGCCACTGTTAACACTACAACAATTACCGTCATACTATCACCAAAGGATTACCAGTATTCCCCTTATATTGTTTACATGTTTTCATCGCTATTGTCACCATTATCATTATTATCATTATTGTTATATTATTATCATTATTATTATTACTATTGTTATTATCATTATCATTATTATTGTCATCATTATTATTTCAACTCCCATGATCCCCTAATTACCGTCATACTATCACCAAAGGATTACCAGTATTCCTCCTTATATTGTTTACATGTTTTCATCGCTATTGTCACCATTATCATTATTATCATTATTGTTATATTATTATCATTATTATTATTACTATTGTTATTATCATTATCATTATTATTGTCATCATTATTATTTCAACTCCCATGATCCCCTAATTACTGTCATACTATCACCAAAAGATTAACAGTATTCCTCCTTATATTGTTTACATGTTTTCATCGCTATTGTCACCATTATCATTATTATCATTATTGTTATTATTATTATCATTATTATTGTCATCATTATTATTTCAACTCCCATGATCCCCTTCTCGATGGCCTCGTTTTCATCCAACACCCAATTTGCGCCGAATATGAGAAGATGTGTGGTTTCTCGTTCCTCGTTGTCATTGTCCTATATGTTGTTTGTTTGTGCCTGAAGAAAACCCAAGAGGTCGAAATGCATTGTTTCGTCCTGTAATCTGTTTGTCCGTATCGTCTGGCGGAGGTAATACCATGCCTTTTAGAAATTCGTCACAAAACAGTTTTTCTTTGGGGCTGTCTCATCTATCATGACTCTCCAGTGTCATTTTCCCACGCTGCTCACTCCGATTTCTCCATAGACGTCCACCCTCAAGCTTCGTCCTGGGAAATTCTCATCATCACTAGCATAAGTGCTCAGAGAAAAGTCACTATTGAGTCATCGTGAGGCAACCAGGTCGAGAAGACAATGCACTAATTCACAGTCACTCGAGTGATGTTCGGTAGTATCTGTTCTTGTCCAACAAAAAAAAGGCCACCACTCACTGACCACAACAGCTGCTTACTGACCACAATTATAGCTGGCTAGTCACGGAACGAATCTCAGAAATTCTCCAATCGGAGGGCACCACCACGTCCATCAAGCGACACTGCTGATGAGCTCGCCGATGCTGAGGACTTTGATATGAAGTCAACGAGGGCATGGACGCGGAGATGTTACCTCGAGAGAAGGGTCTGAACGGCAACATGTCTTAAGACTTCTAATATACATAGGAAAGTCAATGACATTAAAGTGAATGAAAATGATGCTTTGGATTTCCATTCTGGTCATAGACTGTATGAAAGGGTTTTACTCTGAGCTTTTTTTCTATGTTATGCTGGTGTCAGCCAGTTCCGAGAGATACAGACTGATTAACATCCTCAGATTTGCATTCATTAAGTGGACAGGACTTTATAGTGTTTCCAATTGAATCCACAGCGCACTCAACCCTGGGGGTAGGAGCCGGCCGGGACCCGAAAATTCCACAACTGAATGTCTCTGGGGGGTTCAAACTCATGACCTCCTAGTCCGCAAGTTTGCGAGGCTAACCACTGCACCACGACGGCTGGTTTGATAAAAAAAAGTATTTCAAGCTCCTATACATGCTGGATGCTTTCCTGATCTGACTTAACATTTCCTGCTGTGGTTTTCCCAGGGTGGATCGAGCCCTTACTGGACCGGATTGTCCGTCAGCCCGGGGCCGTGCCCTACCCTAACATCGAGATCATTTATGACGACACCCTGCGCGTGGGCGTCACGGACCCGGGGTCGCGGGCGGTGTTCCGGTGGAAGGACGTGACCTTCCAGTGGGAGTACTTGCCCGACTATGAGAGAGCTCGTCGGAAGAACAAAGCCGACCTCATCAGGTTAGTTCAGATGGTGAGCCACGAGCCTGTGGAAACCGTGCGACTGGATAGGACTCTTTGTCATCTCCAGTGTTTCATACCCGTCCACGTAAAACGTTCAAATTTCCCTCTGATACAGCTACAACGGATGAACTATTATTAAACTGTGAATGCCGACTGGGAAGGCTATATTTTTTTTACCCAATTCGAAAAGATGTGCGACTGTTCCACTGTCGCTTCCATTGTTTTGAATGTTGTTTGTCCTGCCTGAAGAAGATCTATCGGTCGAAACGCGTTGTGTCTGTTTGTGATTTGTTTGTCCTTTCCTTTTGGCGGTTCAGAAATTCTATTTTTGTTTTCATGATTCAATTTCCGCCTGCAGTCTCCCCATTTTAAAATCCGAAGGTGAGGAGCAGAGTTGTCGAACACTCGAAGACAGTAAACTGGTTCTTTCTTGCTTGCTGGACTTTCCACAACACGTTGTAATTTCAGACGTTGACTTCTCGTTTGGAACACGTTTGTTATCGCAGTGTGCACCAGAACCATTTTCTAAAATTTCGATTAAAAGTCATGGTCTTAACATGGGAGAATCATCAGCTGGAAGATACAGTTTCTCCCTGGGAAGTCTGTCACTCGGCCAATAAGAAGAGATGGGGGAATAAACGGACATCTTCAGTGGTATCAAATGTTCGGCTAATGTCATACCTGATCCGATTCTGATGCTGTACGACAGGTCCCAACCATAGGATCAAACGCCTGGTGCAAAGGAATTGTTCATCGTCTTTTTTGTCACATGTGGTTCGGAAATAACTGCAAACATCAAGCAGTGTTCTATTGTGTAGGAAAGGTGGGGTATTATCCCAATACATACCTTCTTTTCATCAAATATCACATCTGGAGAACGCCAAAACAATAATAAACACCAGGACTGAGGAATTCAGTTTTCATAGAAACTGTGGCGCAAACATCAAAAGTCCATAACAATTCTCGATGAAATAAGAAAATGGGAGAAACGCGGATGGTCAGTAAATTTCTGATATTGCTAATTACCAAAGAAAGAGGAAGGTGGCAACACAAGGAACAAACGCACGCTCAGAGACACACACACACACACACACACACACACACACACACACACACACACACACACACGCACGCACGCACGCACACACACACGCACGTACGCGCGCGCGCACACACACGCACACACACACACATCCCTCACACACACACACACACACACACACACACACACACACACACACACACACACACACACACACACACACACACACACACTTCTATCTATCTATCTATCTGGTTGTTTGTCTGTCTGTCTACCTACCTATCTATCTATCTAAAAAAATAAAACGGACCTCCACAATCTCTTTCGTCTCTCATCTAAGTCTATGAGAACCAGAGATGACCTCATTAGGATTTTCGCGAAAGAAAGACATTTTGCGTCGCTACACATGGAAACCTTTACACCTCCGACCCACTGACAACCCCTCTCCCCCACTTCTTTCCTTCAACAAACGGTGCCCTCCTTCCTTCCTTTATTTCTTTCCTTTCTTTCTTTCTTTTTACAAGTCGATTATTTTGCTCAATGTGAATCTGACCTTCGCCCAAAACAGAGTACAAGTACTTATTTTTTCCCCATTGAATTTGCAGACCAGTCGCAAAAACTCCGACACTCAGAGATAACTGACAGCTTAATTAAACAACCTCACTTAAGAGCTACCATCTACTATCATCGCACACTTTGAGGTCATAAATCACTTAGGGTTAGGGTTAGGGTTACACTCCCCCTTACAGGTGAGAAATTATTAAAAGTCCTACACCTAGAAGCAATAAGTCACCAAAACATCAAAGCCTAGATGCTATATATAACTAAACTTCA
>CM065716.1:100064381-100071881 GCA_033310375.1 Conus canariensis
TCCTTTGTTTTCCACCTCTCTGTTTATGTGTCTGTCTGTTTGCTTCTCTGTCTGTTTGTCTGTCCGTGTGTTTGTCTGTCTCCCTCTCTCTCTGTCTCTCTCTCTGTCTATCTCTTTCTCTTTCTCTCTCTTTCTCTCTCTTTCTCTCTCTCTCACACACACACATGAGGAGAGCTTACAAGAAATGATAAATAAGACGGAAACCTTCCTGCATTACACCGGAATGGAAGTGAAACACAGAAAGTGTGCCACCGTTCATGGACAGCGCACAGGAAACAACTGGGCTTCTACAGATGTGACTGAGAACGTCCACGTGAAGCTGCAAGGGGAAGATACACCGATGTATGGAAAAGATGAGCGATACCAGTATCTTGGATTTCAAACAAATCTGACTGGAACTTCTGAGAAAGAGCAACTAGCGCAGGCGAGCGAGGAATTCCAAAGAACATTAGAAAAAATTTCGCTTTCACCTTTACCGTTGTGCAAGAAAATTGATGCTGTAAAAGTCATGGCTTCTTCAAAATTGAGCTTTTATTACAGCAATTCAAAATTCACAGAAAAACTCCTGAAGACTCTGGAAGATAAGATAGTTGATTTTGTTCGCAGTCATCTCAAGCTAAACTCTTCTTCCAATCGAGCGCACATGTTCCTTCCCCGAAAACAAGGCGGCCTTGGTCTGTTGAAACCAAGTACCATGTACTACGCCAAACGCATCTCATTCCTGATCTCTGTTCTGAACAGTGATGACCAACATGTCAGAATGGTAGCACGCAACAGTTTCCATCTCCACATGGAAAAGAGAAAAGTGCCTCACGCAGATCCAGACGACAGCAATTTTGGAGGATATGCCACAGACACCGAAGGGAAGTTAAGGAAAGGCGGCAAGGTCAACTGGTCACGTTCTTCCTTCGTTGAGCTCCATGAGCTGTGTGTGCGACTGGATCTTAAGCTGGAATTCGATGAACACAGCGACAGTTTCGGAGTAGTACTCCCAGCTTCTGATGATGGGGTAGTTCAAATGCGCTACAGTAATTCTAAACAATTGTACAGCGCAATCAAGAGAATGCAAATGGACAAAGATACACACCATTTTCGGCAGCTGCAACAACAAGGGAGAATCACCCGGGATGCAATTCCGGATGCGGCAATGACCCACTCCATAGGGCACCTCACCAACACCAACGTCAATGACCAAATAACCAGGTTCATCAGCAAGGGACGTCTACAGCTGCTGGAGACCAATGCAGTGAACAACATCTACTATCCTGATACTTACCGGAGAGAGTGTGCTTTGTCGGGTTTCGTTCTGACACAAATTCCCATGCCTTGAATGGATGTCGTCAACTGAGGGGCCTCTACACACAAAGACACGACAGATGCGTTGAGATCATCAGAAAGGAGCTACAGAAATGCATTGCGACGGATTTTGTGGATGTTTTTCAAAATAGGCCTGTCTCAATAAACGGTGTTGAAGATCTACCAAGGCTGAAACCTGATCTATGCTTCATTGACCATCGAAACTCGGTGGCATTCGTCATCGAGGTTTCAAACCCATTTGACACGTTCATACAAACATGCTATGAGAGCAAATTTCAAAAGTACATGCCTCTTTGCTATGCTCTTAGTGATGCCGGATTTAGCACGAAAGTGGTTGTTCTTGTAATAGGTTCACTAGGCATGGTTCATAAAAGAGTGGTTTCAGGACTTTCAATGTTAGGACTGCCCATAACCAAATGTAAACAACTCGCAAAATACTTGAGCATGTCTGTCATGATTGGGTCTAGGCGTGTTTGGTCAAGGCGGAATCACCTCATGAACCAGCATTGAAACTGACAGATAATGACTTTCAAACTGTGCTTTAAATAGTATCAGCTGACTAAAGCACTGACAGACAAAGAATTGGAGCCAGCCGAGAGAGAAAGGGCGTGGGTACAGAGAGAGAAAGAGGGGGAATAGAGAGAGAGAGGAGAGAGAGAGAGAGAGAGAGAGAGAGAGAGAGAGAGAGAGAGAGAGAGAGAGAGAGAGAGAGTATGTGAAAGATAACTTTTATCGATGCGCCTGCAATCTGGACTACTGTGCATTGTTGTTGATTTGACAAGTTGATGCATTAAAGTAACTGATATGTATGTATGTATGTATGTATGTATGTATGTATGTATGTATGTATGTGTGTGTGTGTGTGTGTGTGTGTGTGTGTGTGTGTGTATGCGTGCGTGCGTGTGTGTGTGTGTGTGTGTGTGTGTGTGTGTGTGTGTGTGTGTGCTGTGTGTGTGTGTGTGTGTGTGTGTGTGTGTGTGTGTGTGTTGCGTCGTGCGCGGCGCGCGTATGTGCTGCGCTGGGTGTGTGTGTGTGTGTGTGTGTGTGTGTGTGTGTGTGTGTGTGTGTGTGTTCCCAGGAGAAAACACTGCAGCAGTGCAGAGCCAGACATGTTTGGCCGGCAGTCCTGGCACCCAGACCCTGAGTCTGCAGCCTTGCAGCGATTCCGCCTGGCAGAAGTGGACCCTGACTCCCAGACCGACCGACCGGGTGTTCCCGTAACGACCGCCACTGCAACACGCAAAGAACAATGACACTATCAGGGGAAGTAACAGAGTTTTCATTGGGAGGCTCATAATCCAAATCCTACTAGATAACCTCCCTTTGAAAGTTGTTGCCAAGTGAGGCGACTGCGGGTGGAAACTGAATAAATCTTAAGAAGTGTTTTTTTTGATACAGCTCCGCCAAACAACATGGTCAAACGAATCACAAGACAAAACACGCCGCGTTTCGACCTCTTAGGTCTTCTTCAGGCAAGAGAAACAGCACTCCGGACAATGAAAATGAAGAACGAGCACTCACGTAATTATGTTACATTCGGCGAAAGATGGGCACCGTTTTTTTTTAGTCGTACTCCTGAGCGTTGTTTCTCTTGCCTGAAGAAGACCTCAGAGGTCGAAACGCGTCGCGTTTTGTCTTGTGATTCGTTTGTCCAAATTGTTTGGCGGAGTTATTTCAATCACTTTTTTAAGATTCCCTTTGAAATATTGTGGCCGAATTCGTTTAAGGAATGAGATGTCAACATTTGTATTTTATTTGGCCCTTAGCCTACATATAATATTTAGGTTTACTTTTTTTTCAGAAGGAAAACGCATTGGAAGAAATCGCATTTGAAGGCGTGTCAGTAGTAGTTTTCAAGCTTGAAGCGATTATCGCGCGTTTGACCGGTCATGATGGAATGTTGGTTATCTTGTTGGCTTTTAAGTGGGAATTGATTTGACGGGTGTGTGTGTGCGTGTGTGTGTGTGTGTGTGTGTGTGTGTGTGTGTGTGTGTGTGTGTGTGTGTGTGTGTGGTGAACTGTTAAAACGTGTCGTTCTTACCTGTGTTTATTCATGATGAATTAGAAACGAAACACTGAATGATGGTGGGTTTGCTTTGATATTTGTGAGTACGTGTGTCCGTATATGTACGAGTGCGCGCGCGCGCGCGCGCGCGCGTGTGGTATGTGTATGTGTAAAATGTTCAGTTGTGACACTCTTACCTGTTTCTTCATGCTTAGATGCAAATCATTGTATCTTTTTACGCGATCTGTCCTCTGTACGTCTTTGGGTGTATCTGTGCTCAATATATAACAAGTTCACATCAGGTGGGGTACGCTTTTCTTGTCTCAAGAGCAAGGGTGATTGTTGACTATGAGTTTTTAGTATTCCACAGAATATGTTAAAAATCATAAGAGAGACAATTCGCCTGTTACTCACATGCTTTGAACACATGCATCAGTGAGACAAAGGGCACTAACTGACAGGGCAAAACGGAAAGTAAAATGCGCACAATCTTAGATCATTCTATGCAAACACCCACATTACAAGTGCTCTCTCTCTCTCTCTCTCTCTCTCTCTCTCTCTCTCTCTCCCCTCACCACACACACACACACACACACACACTCAAACTTGGTTTCACACAAAGTTATTAGCATGCACCAACATGAGCATTAATGGCACCGGTGTCTTTATTACTTCACCTGAGGTGGACAGGAACTTTAAAGAAGGAAGCACAGGAGGAACACTTTCATCCCCGTTATATGCTCCTCTCGTTCTTTGTTTGAAATGTGTCCTCTCGTTCTTTGTTTGAAATGCTCCTCTCGCTCTTTGTTTGAAATGCTCCTCTCGCTCTTTGTTTGAAATGCTCCTCTCGCTCTTTGTTTGAAATGCTCCTCTCGCTCTTTGTTTGAAATGCTCCTCTCGCTCTTTGTTTGAAATGCTCCTCTCGTTCTTTGTTTGAAATGTTTTTCAACGTATGGTCGTCTGCTGCTTTGACAAAAAGAGGCCCGTCAAAAAGAGGCTAAAACTAGACAACTTGTGTGCTTTACTCTGATTGGCCAACGCCTTCTGACTCTGTCAATCACTTGACGTGACCCATGATGATGCGGATGTCATGAACAGAAATTCAATATGGTAGTTTTGCACAGCAAAACTCCGGCTTTCGTGATAATTATCTAAATTCTACTTGACAAAATGCTGAACTGTTATTTCTCCAGGGCAGACGTCTGAAGAATTATTGCTCTTTCCTGGCAAACAGGATACAGCATACACCACAGAGCCAAAAACAAGAGATAACCTGCTTCGTTCAGTCAGGTAGTCGTTACTGTCCCACCATGAGATACACCACCACCACCACCACCACCACCACCAGCAACAATGACTTCTTCTGTGAGACTGCAATTAAGATATGCCACATTTGAGGGGTGATTCTAAAAGGAAAACAAAACAAAACAAAGCACAAAGCCAAGTAAAGAAAAAAGTTGCAAGTGTTCAACCGGTCAAATTCACAATTCCACTCAGACCGATTGCGTAATTGTAACGGTTACTGGTCATAGCCTGACAATAAAAACAACAGACCATGTACGTGACGTTGATCACAGCAGCGGCAGTTGTCATAGCAAAGTCTTGCTTCTGAGAAAATGTTGATCGGTTATTCCTGGGTGCGCTATGGAATTAACACCTCACCCATCCCCTTTCCTCTCTTCTCCCTCTCCAGTGTCCTCTCCCTCCACTCACCCAGTCGCCAGTCCCTTCTCCTGGGATTAACATTTTTCATCTGATGTACGATTTTACGGAGGAAAGATTTTTGATAAAATTTCCCGTATGTTTTTGGAAGGTGTGTTTTAAAGACTTGTGTGAATTAGTTTTTTTTCCAATGACTTGTGAGTTGACTTCAACGCGGTGACAGCCCTGATATGGCCCTTTGCGGTCGGCTTTTCTATAAGCAATATTACCATTAATACCCCCTCCCCTTTCTCTTCCTTTGCTCCGTGTCTTTGCAACAGCAGCCTGGAATGTCCTGACTTTGAGTAGCTCTGCTTTCTCCTCATATGACGCAATGGCCACCTGCACACTTCTCTAGATGAACGTTTAACGCAGATATATATTCATACCAGACACTTTGCGTGGTCTCATTTCCTTCTTTGTGACCGACAGGTCGCCTACATATTCAACAAGTGGTTCATCAGGAGACCGACGTACATGTGACGCAGTCTTTAGACTTTTCTGTTTGATGTTTCAAATTCGCATTGTTTTTCCTTGACAGGCGTCTATTTTTGATGACTTGGTTGACCACACAAAATGAACCAAGCGTACATGTAGCTGTTGTAAAGATCTGTAACTGTTATGAGCAGGAGGACTGGTTTGTTTGAGGCTGTTCGTCTACTTCCCCGGTTGATTCATTACGACGACAAACCCGTTTAGCTACATTTAGCAAAATGTATTCACATGTGCTTTATCTTAGTTTGATATACAATAATACATCTATTCATATCTCCACCTCGACACAGTAGAAATGAAATTAATGAAATTAATTCGTCTGGTCTTGACAGAATAAAACTTAAAATTTGTAGCAATATTTGAATATACTATCATGCAGCAAGTCATTATCACCGGTGAATGTAAGCAAGTGTAGTCCCCTCAATACAATGATACTATATTACAGTGTATAAAACAATAATTGTAATGATTGACATTGCCAAGAATACGAGCTTTCGTAATACTGGAAATACTTCTGACAATGTGAATCGCAAAGTCATGGTAGTAACGAGTTGGGTAATTACATAAACTCACTCACAGCACGGCTGTAAGCAATGGGCGCTTACTTCTGATTTGTCAAGCAACACAGATACACACTGCATCCAAACAGCTAGATCTTCTACACCCCACACTGCTTATGTACGGTAAGAATGCACACTTCTGAATGCGAGGCTTTGATTCTAGTGCAGTTTGGGGCATGGTGCCGAGTGTTTTTAGCGACAGGTGTGTCGGACGCAACTTTTTGTTATATCTATATAAACATTGGTCAGATTTGTTCCATATAAAGCTTGCATATGTTTGTAGCGGTGTTAATGCTCCTGACTTTTCAGACTTGTTGTCAGTTATTTTTCTTGTCGGAATGACGACTTACCTTTCACAGAGTCATTTAAGGAATATTCTGTAACTTTATTTTGGATCACTTACAAAATGCATCTTTTGATGTCTCCCTCCGTCCATCATGCCTGTCGCTTTACACAACTCAACTCTCCCCCCTACCCCCCCCCCCTTCACCCCCCCACCTCTTTCCCTGCTTCCCCTCCCTCTCACACTTTTTTCTCCCCCCTCCTTTTTTAATGATCACAAATTGATGTAAAATCAGTTATCTTATTCAGATTATTTGTCAACAATCATCTGTATGTGTAACGGAATTTTGAAAAGAATTCCTTCTATGAATGTCCAAATATGTGTGAAAGGTTTGGTAGCTCCAAATCTTTTGCATGAATGACGCCACAGACCACATCAGCTTTTGCGACTATTTTAAGTTTCTGGATGTTCATTCTGTATTGTCTCATCTGCCATCTCTTCTCAGTGGTCTTGTCCATACGCCACTTGTTCCAGTTTCCCAGTACGTAGCCAAATCCAGGGATAACTGCTTTCTCAGCAGCGGTATCACTAGTCCACATGGAGCAATTAACGTCAGATCAACATGAGGCAACTCGGCAGAGTGGACACTGCGCTGTTGCCGTGTCATGTTTGTGTCATCCAATATACACAGCACAGCACCAAGACAGCACTAGGACAGCCCTTTGCGCGCGCGCGCGCGCCAGTGTATGTGTGTGTGTGTGTGTGTGTGTGTGTGTGTGTGTGTGTTGTGTGTGTGCGTGCGTGTGCGTGTGTGTGTGTGTGTGTGGTGTGTGTGTGTGTGTGTGTGTGTGTGTGTGCGTGCGTGCGTACGTGTGTGTGTGTGTGTGTGTGTGTGTGTGTGTGTGTGTGTGTGTGTGTGCGTGCGTGCGTGTGCGTGTGTGTGTGTGTGTGTGTGTGTGTGTGTGTGTGTGTGTGTGTGTGTGTGTGCGTGCGTGCGTACGTGCGTGCGTGTGTGCATATGTGTGTGTGTGTGTGTGTGTGTGTGTGTGTGTGTGTGTGTGTTCTTCTGGGGATGCCACCACGTCCATCGGATGGCAGCCCGCCCTTAACTTGCCGATACTGACTTTGACTCAAAACAA
>CM065716.1:100074381-100076881 GCA_033310375.1 Conus canariensis
CCTCACCCACAACCATAGCCTTGCCATCCTCACCCACAACCATAGCCTTGCCATCTTCACCCACAACCACAGCCTTGCCATCCTCACCCACAACCACAGCCTTGCCATCCTCACTCACAACCACAGCCTTGCCATCCTCACCCACAACCATAGCCTTGCCATCCTCACCCACAACCATAGCCTTGCCATCCTCACCCATAACCATAGCCTTGCCATCATCACCCACAATCACAGCCTTGCCATCCTGCCACCGCCTCGGAACCAGCAATCAACAGGGAGCACTCGATGTAAAGTCGCCATGAGGCAACCCATCAGAAGTGGCACTGCACTGCTGCCAAATCATGTGTTACCTGACACATAAGCATCAAAAGTAGTAATACGTTAGTCTGGAAATCTGAGCACATTTTCAGAAATGCATCCATTAAGCGCGTACAGCTCGGCTGCACGTTATATCCATCCTTCCTATTTAAACTCGTGACAATGTAATCCTACTCAGCCATTGTATCCTAAACACCTGATGTGCCATTGGGGCATTGTTCAATGATTATGAAGGTGAACATGGATAGTTCTTTCTACCCCCTCTCCCCCGTCTGTCTGTCTGTCTGCCTGTCTCTCTGTGTCTCTTTCTGTCTCTCTGTATGTAAGTATATACGTACGTATGTATGTATGTATGTATGTATGTATGTATGTATGTATGTATGTATGTATGTATGTATGTATGTATGTATGCATGCATGCATGTATGTGTGTATGTATGTATGTTGTATGTGTGTATGTATGTAGTATGTATGTATGTATATTATCTCTATTTACTTCCTCAACAGTCTTCTGGCAATTTAAATGTGCCGATCTTTCGTCATCTAATATGCGTTGAAGCTTGTCCATCTTATCCATGATCATGACGACGATGATGACACGGGCGACACTGCTTGACAGAGAAAGGCCAACGTCAAGAATACAGGTTACGCGCCGTTTCCCTAGCAACCAGCGGCTATCAAAGACAGGAAACTGAAGTCGGTCATCGAGCCATTAAACGCTAATATGTTGCAACAGTGATCACCCCCATCGTGCTGGCAGAGACGACCTGTGTCCGATTGGAAATCACCCTCGTCGCAGAGATTCAGATTTTGCAGCTGTGATAGAACTGGGCCCAGCAGTAAGCCAGTCAGTATGGTGATTTTTTGATTTGACAAACTTGTGGTCATTTTTCAGTTGGAATCTATTGAAACCACTTTTCACGGGCATGTTGTGATTCTAGTGAAAATATTGATGACATATACCTTTTAAAGATGAAATGACATGGTGGATTTATTCAGCATTCTGTAGATGTTTACCTGCTTAAGGTCTGACGGAAAGAAGGCTTCTTGAAGAAGGTGCAATCAGTCATGATAAAAGTCTGGAGTATCAAAAATAAACGGAAGCCTATTTTTGTTATTTTCCTGCCTCAACTGTGAATGGTTGGCGGAAGTGATCATCCTCTTCTTATGACGTCAAGGCTGACGTATGCTTACGATAATTAATATTATATCGTGATTGGTCTACACATTGTCTTGGATATTAGTAGAGAAGCTGCCATAAGAACGGTGACGCTGAAGCTTGCCAATGTTTCTCGATGAAAACTGACAATGAAATAAATCGAGAAATAGTGACAGGGAAGAAAGTTCAGCGACTGCAGGCTAGAGGTAAAGCAAGCAAATATTAATGACATTACTAGACACCGAACGAACAGATTAAATGCTTGACAACACAAATGCAATACGTTTCGATTCTGAAGTCCTTTTTCTGGTGATTTTAACGAAATTTACCAAACAAAGAAACAAACATAATTATACATACAAACCATGACTCCTCCTCCTCCTCTCCTCCTCCTTCTTCTTCCTGTAATTTAATTACCTGATTTGTGATTCATGTTTTCTTTTCTAAAACCGGGAATTGCCTTATTTTTCATTAACAAAGTCATTCATTCATTCATTCATTCATTTATTTTGTCTGCCTGTATGTCTGTCTTTCTCCCCTCCTTAGTGTTTTTCTTTAATTTTTATTTTTTAAAGATTATTCGTATCGTAGGCAAAGCACAAGGAAGCATGATATTATTTTGGGGTCCTATTTGTTTGTTTATCTGCTTGTCTGTCTGTCTGTAAGACAGTTGGCGAAAGGTCTTTTGATGCGCATCAAAAGGAAAAACCGCTCGCAAACCCCAACATGAATTGAAAATAGTACGATGGAGAGGGACGCAATGTCCAGTTGTGCACGGAATAGAATCCACGCGCAGGGCTTGCGTCCCCTTCTTTGTCTGTTTGTGTGTGTTGCTTTGTTGATTTTTTTGGTCAGTAATTGTAACTGGGTTCAGATGAGCTACGTTTCACAGGTCCTGACCAACCCAAACTAAAAAATGGGATAGATATTTGAGAAGAAGAAGAAGCAGAAGAAGAAGCAGAAGAAGAAGAAGCAGAAGAAGAAAGTGTATATATATTTGAGCGCGCGCGCGCGCGCACGCGCG
>CM065716.1:100079381-100094381 GCA_033310375.1 Conus canariensis
GGACAGAAGATATGCTGCGTATGTGGTGATTTGGCTGTTTATCATAATTTTGGTGTGCTGAGCTGCGAAACGTGCAAAGCGTTCTTTAGACGAAATGCCGGCCAACAGGCGGTAAGTGAAGTCTATCATTGCAGTTCTGTCGACAGAATTGTATTTCTTTCTTTCTTTCCATCTTTCTTTCTTTCTGTTATGAATGACAGGTTTGGTCGTTTTTGCACACAAAACTGAATACACATCTCAAACACCATCCATAACATTGCATACACGGCATGTATCATAGCAATAATCTACAACTAAAACGTACCGTGTTGTTAATATTTGGACCTATATGAACGTTCGTTCGTGATATCTGGAACGCGTTCCCAGATTTGATTCCATTCAACTGATTCATTTTGATCATCATTATCCTTGTTTTGCACTGTCTCACAAACATCGTCTTGGATCCGATATACATTGAAAGGTTAAGAACTGATCCAAAATCAAGATCATCAATAAAATTTTCACAAGTCATCATGAATCGTAAAGAAACTGTGTGGTACAGTATAATCTTTTCCATCCTTTTTGTGAGCTAAATTGTAGTTATATCATCTTCGATATTTTCATGATAGAAAACTGGTACGCTGATCAGATTCTTGAAATCTAAATTGAAAATAAAACATAGAATCCTTTACAAGTTAGGGCAAATACAAATTTAGCTGTCCAAACACAATCTCCGGCCCATAACGGACACGTTACATTTTGTAGTACTTATACACACACACACACACACACACACACACACACACACACACACACACACACACACACACACACAGATATATGTATATGTCTTTTGCTCTTTACATTTTTCAAATCGGCGATAAGAAAGGACATACGTTTACCTCCTGTAAGGTACATTTAAGCCACCTTGTTTCATCTTTTTTTAAGGGGGTGGGGGGTGGGGGCGCTATCCTACCGATTAATTTTCCATTCCATACAAATCAAAAATAGTTTTGCTGTGTTTGTAGATGATGACGCAGGACAGAAGGCTGGTGGCGGTAGGAGGCGGAGGTGGGGGGGGTGGGGGGGGGGGGGGGGGGGGGGGGGGGAGGTCAGATGGTAGGATCCAGAGGACTGAACAAGTGACTTTATAACAGCGACTCTGCTATACAGCATGAAAAGACTTTTGACCTAGTTTTATACCATAATATGACCCCAGAAAGTGTCAAAACAGATTTGAAGTCGTTGACATACTGGTCAAACTGCATTCGGAGAGTGCTCTGGGTTTAGATTTCTATATCGTTCACATACTGGTCAAACTGCATTCGGAGAGTGCTCTGGGTTTAGATTTCTGTATCGTTGACATACTGGTCAAACTGCATTCGGAGAGTGCTCTGGGTTTAGATTTCTGTATCGTTGACATACTGGTCAAACTGCATTCGGAGAGTGCTCTGGGTTTAGATTTCTATATCGTTGACATACTGGTCAAACTGCATTCGGAGAGTGCTCTGGGTTTAGATTTCTGTATCGTTGACATACTGGTCAAACTGCATTCGGAGAGTGCTCTGGGTTTAGATTTCTATATCGTTCACATACTGGTCAAACTCGGAGAGTGCTCTGGGTTTAGATTTCTATATCGTTGACATACTGGTCAAACTGCATTCGGAGAGTGCTCTGGGTTTAGATTTCTGTATCGTTGACATACTGGTCAAACTGCATTCGGAGAGTGCTCTGGGTTTAGATTTCTATATCGTTGACATACTGGTCAAACTGCATTCGGAGAGTGCTCTGGGTTTAGATTTCTATATCGTTGACATACTGGTCAAACTGCATTCGGAGAGTGCTCTGGGTTTAGATTTCTATATCGTTGACATACTGGTCAAACTGCATTCGGAGAGTGCTCTGGGTTTAGATTTCTGTATCGCAGTGCTAAATGAGGACACAAACACTCGTTGGCACATTTCTTCCTGCCTAGTTATGTTGCTGGAATGTTGTACATTTCTTCCTGCCTAGTTATGTTGCTGGAATGTTGTACATTTCTTCCTGCCTAGTTATGTTGCTGGAATGTTGTACATTTCTTCCTGCCTAGTTATGTTGCTGGAATGTTGTACATTTCTTCCTGCCTAGTTATGTTGCTGGAATGTTGTACATTTCTTCCTGCCTAGTTATGTTGCTTGAATGTTGTACATTTCTTCCTGCCTAGTTATGTTGCTTGAATGTTGTACATTTCTTCCTGCCTAGTTATGTTGCTTGAATGTTGTTATTTCTTCCTGCCTAGTTATGTTGCTGGAATGTTGTACATTTCTTCCTGCCTAGTTATGTTGCTTGAATGTTGTTATTTCTTCCTGCCTAGTTATGTTGCTTGAATGTTGTTATTTCTTCCTGCCTAGTTATGTTGCTTGAATGTTGTTATTTCTTCCTGCCTAGTTATGTTGCTTGAATGTTGTTATTTCTTCCTGCCTAGTTATGTTGCTTGAATGTTGTTATTTCTTCCTGCCTAGTTATGTTGCTGGAATGTTGTACATTTCTTCCTGCCTAGTTATGTTGCTTGAATGTTGTTATTTCTTCCTGCCTAGTTATGTTGCTGGAATGTTGTACATTTCTTCCTGCCTGGTTATGTTGCTTGAATGTTGTTATTTCTTCCTGCCTAGTTATGTTGCTGGAATGTTGTTATTTCTTCCTGCCTAGTTATGTTGCTGGAATGTTGTACATTTCTTCCTGCCTAGTTATGTTGCTTGAATGTTGTTATTTCTTCTGCCTAGTTATGTTGCTGGAATGTTGTACATTTCTTCCTGCCTAGTTATGTTGCTGGAATGTTGTTATTTCTTCCTGCCTAGTTATGTTGCTGGAATGTTGTACATTTCTTCCTGCCTAGTTATGTTGCTGGAATGTTGTACATTTCTTCCTGCCTAGTTATGTTGCTGGAATGTTGTACATTTCTTCCTGCCTAGTTATGTTGCTTGAATGTTGTTATTTCTTCCTGCCTAGTTATGTTGCTGGAATGTTGTACATTTCTTCCTGCCTAGTTATGTTGCTGGAATGTTGTTATTTCTTCCTGCCTAGTTATGTTGCTTGAATGTTGTTATTTCTTCCTGCCTAGTTATGTTGCTGGAATGTTGTACATTTCTTCCTGCCTAGTTATGTTGCTTGAATGTTGTACATTTCTTCCTGCCTAGTTATGTTGCTTGAATGTTGTTATTTCTTCCTGCCTAGTTATGTTGCTTGAATGTTGTTATTTCTTCCTGCCTAGTTATGTTGCTTGAATGTTGTACATTTCTTCCTGCCTAGTTATGTTGCTTGAATGTTGTACATTTCTTCCTGCCTAGTTATGTTGCTGGAATGTTGTACATTTCTTCCTGCCTAGTTATGTTGCTGGAATGTTGTACATTTCTTCCTGCCTAGTTATGTTGCTGGAATGTTGTACATTTCTTCCTGCCTAGTTATGTTGCTTGAATGTTGTACATTTCTTCCTGCCTAGTTATGTTGCTGGAATGTTGTAATTTCTTCCTGCCTAGTTATGTTGCTTGAATGTTGTACATTTCTTCCTGCTTAGTTATGTTGCTGGAATGTTGTACATTTCTTCCTGCCTAGTTATGTTGCTTGAATGTTGTACATTTCTTCCTGCCTAGTTATGTTGCTTGAATGTTGTTATTTCTTCCTGCCTAGTTATGTTGCTTGAATGTTGTTATGGTTCGCTAGAAAACGCAAAGCTTTTCTAACTTATCAAGAATTTGTTTCTGTTCGTTTGAAAGCTGTCCTGTCTCCAACATGAATAAAGTGAGTGTCATTATCAGGTTGGGAGACTGTGTGTTCTGTTTCCAGTATGAATGCCTTTTATTTATTGATGTGTCTTCTTTTATCATTATAGCCGAAGTACCACACTGAAAATAAACAGATGGGGCGAGACAGGGTCTCCTTGCCTGTATCTGCCCTAAACAACTGGGTAGTACTAGTAGGACTTTAACCAAGAGAATCAAATGCTTTCATTTTAATTAAAAAAATCTTTACTGAGTAATGATTTATGCCATGTCATCCTTCTACATCTAAATAATTTATAAAATTGTTGATTAAACTGATGTCGTCTCCCTTATACTTCCTGACCGTGACTCCGTCTGGTCCTCATTGATAAATGTAGCTATACTTTAAAACTTATTTTTGAAATGAAGGGAGAGGATATCATATTCTAAAGCTAAACGTGCTATTGATTGCTGCCTCCTTATGCATTAGTTCGGCAGAAAATGATTAGGTCTTCTTGTTGTGTTATTGACAAATCTGTCAACGACGCACCTTAATTCTTTCAAAACAACAGAAAACATACTGTTGGTAATCCATCTCGGTTTTTTGTTTGTTTTTAAGATTTGTAGTATCTCCTTGTACACCACTTGTCGTGATTTTACCAGTTACCTGATTCACTTTCCTCGCACAATCATTTTATGTATATTTCTTATGTGAATTTTGTTTTCACATTTATTTGTCACTTTGTGCGGAAAAGTTCATAGTTTGTAGTGAATGTCTGCCTTGTTTTCAGCTACGACGTTTTCTTCATCTTAACTTCATCTTATCTTTAACTGTCTAATCTTTTGTTTGCTTGTGCCTCTTCTGTTTTTTTTGATTGCAGAAATAGTTGAGAGTGTGTCTTTATCCCCAATTCATTTCGCTTTTGCCCGTCACAATATACCTTCCATCGTTTTGTTGCTTGTTTCTTTCCGCTGTTTTTTTTTTTTTTTATAACTTTTTCCCCTTCACATGGTAATATCAGTCCGCTAGTATGAGCACAGGATGGTTTGTTGTGTGTTAGTTCTAGATGTTGTTGTTGCTGCTGTTATCATTTTTAGCTATCTTACCACGCCCAGAAAACCCCACTGTGTACTGCATCCTCTGAAGCAAAAGCCAAATCGACGAGTTCATGTAAAATCTTCGCTAGAGCGCATCGAGTAGTCCTGTTAGGCAGTTAATGAATTCCTTCTTCCAGCGCAGAGAGACGCAACGCACATTGTAACCAAACTCATAATGTGGAGACGGTCCCACCATCATGACCCAGTGTGGCCACGGTGTGAAGAGGGCAGCCACCGTGTTGTGACCAGTTGGTTTATTATTATGTGGCGTGCAGTTCTGACCTAATTCATAAATTAAGCGAGATACAGGGCAACATTGGAGAAAAATAGCATCTGCACACTCTCACCTGCACTCCTTCCGTACTTCCTTTCGACATGGTTTATGGAAATAATGCGACTGTAACACATTTTAACAGACCAACGTGTAACATTTTTCGTATAATGCCGAGAAGTGACTTATCATATCTGTGTGTTCGTTGGTATCGGTCTGTTTTTTCCGGTTCTCACGACGAAAACTGCCTTGGCAATAAAACAAAAATTCCGTACTTGCTTTCAAACATATAAATCTCACAAAGCGCACCAACGGTGGAGGCGATTATAAAAGAGCGAGGGGCTTCTTCCAAGTAAATCCCCCCCCCGCCCCCCCCCTGTGCGGGGCATGGCGTAAAAAGCTGTTTAGCTTATCCATTTTACCCTCAATATACGTGTATTCGTATATGATCGTATACACACACACACACACACACACACACACACACTCTCTCTCTCTCTCTCTCTCTCTCTCTCTCTCTCTTCTCTCTCTATTTGTCTGTCATTATATATCTATCTATCTATCTATCTGTCTGTCTGTCTGTCTAGATTATTTATAAATCTATACATACACGCAGAGGAGAGAAGAAGAGAGAGAGAGAGAGAGAGAGAGAGAGAAGAGAGAAGAGAGAGAGAGAGAGAGAGAGAGAGAGAAGATGCCCAGGCTTAATTATTCTCAAACACACAGTCCTTGTCCTCAATGCCCAATGCCTGTGTGCAGAAACTACAGAAGTGCGTATTCAACGGGCAGTGTACCATCACCAAGGCAACACGCCGACACTGCGCCTCGTGTCGGCTGAAAAAATGCTATGCCATCGGGATGGACTCCAGTCTAATTCTAAGTAACGCCAGAAAGAAAGAAAGTGGAGGGTGGGCTATGGGGAAGGTGAGGGGGAGGGGGGGGGGGGCGTTTAGAAGGGAAATGGAGGGGTTGGGGGAGAATGATGCGTCCTTTTCATGTACTTGCTTTTCTCTCGTTTGCTTGATTGTTTATTGGTTTGTTTTGCTGCCTTCCTGTCTCATCCTTCGTGACTTCCTGTTTCATTATCATCAAGCCGCTCATCACCCCCCCCCCCCCTTCCCCATTGCCCCTTTCCCCTTACACAACCACATGCAGGTTTGTTTGCGTCGTGGCAGTCCTATCATCGACAAATCCCAGGGAACAGTCAATGTCAAGTCGTGGGTAGTGCAAATGCCTTAGAATTAAGAAGGGTTTCTGCAAATTCTATGGCCCTTCATGCCCTGCTTTCATGATGACTTCAGTGTTGATGTCCTCTCCACATCTATGGCCTTGCTTTGATTCTGTTAGGATCACCGGTATGGGCAAATTCATGGAAGCTGTCGTTGGACGGACGTGGTGGCGCCCTACAGAGGGAGAGCTCACTCACGCCGGCTCCTTGACTAAGCAATTTTTGTCATCAGTAGGGGGCTTAGTGGGCAGTGTCCTGCGTATGCTGGATCAGAACAGGCACCACTGAACACCATCACTTTGCAGTGTGTCCTCCGATGGTTTGCGTCTTGACGACTTGACATTGACTGCTCCCTGTGGATTGTCGGTGCCGGGGCTTCGGCGGGCCGGGCCGGGCTGTGGCTGTGGACGGGGTGTCGGAATGAGCAGCGTGAGTGCAATGCGTCTGAGGTAGCACAGAAGAAGGGACAGAAAAAAGTGGTTTATCTCCATTTGATACCAAGGGTGGACCAACACAGGTAGCCGAGTTCCACGGATAAGTCCCATCCAGGGCTCGAAAGTCGACACTTGATGGGCGATACATAGTTTCCTTTTCCATGAGAGGTTTTGATGGTCCACATATGCCGCTGGTTAACGGTTTAGTATTTACGCTTTGACGCTCTCATTGTCATCCCCGACGCGTTTTTCAAAAGCTAAAGGGGAAGCAAAGAGAGAATTAGTAACAGAACGGCAGTAAGAGAAGGCAGTCCAGCAAGGCCATCGAGGACAGTGGACTACGTGGGAAAACGCACTCCAAAGAAATCTCACCTGGAATGACATATGGCACATGGCACCTCTCGGAGTCAGCATCATCCTCAGATATGTATATGATCTCCTGCCCTCAAATTCAAACCTAGTCAAACGGGGGAAATCAGATGACCCTACGTACGTGTCCACTCCGTCACGGGAAACAAATAGCGGAACATGTCCTGAGCTCATGCAAAGCAACGCTAACCCAGGGAAGGTACACACGGAGGCGCATTCAAGTGCTCAGGGAGATCGCACACGCGGTTAGCATTGCCGGAGGAAGGACTACGCCGCCAGAAGCTCCAGCAACGACGTTCAACATGGCAGAGGTAGAAATATGGTCTGTAACAACTGTGATATCAAGAGCATGGAAGCAGAGTTTTTACTGGATGGAGCAGATGACCGGGAATGTACAGTATACCTTCCAGAATGGGAGAACCACCCTTTGATCACCAGGCAGAGTGGCGAGAGACCGGATATTGTTCTCCACTCAGGTTCATCAAAACAAAAATGGTGCTAACCGAGCTCACTGTGTCATACGAAAGCAGAATGGAGCAAGCGCACATCTATGAGACTGAGAAGTATGGCAGTATAGCTAGCAGCTTGAGGGAATACGGCTTCAAGGTCCAGCTCCTCGCCATAGAGGTTGAAGGAGGGGATATGTAGGCTAATCAGCCGTGATATCAGGAAACAGCTCAGCATTTCAAGTAAGAAGAGGACCAGAACCCTTAGGGCAATGGCAGCCGAAAAGAGTTCCAGCTGGATCTGGTCGAGGAGGAACAAAAGTGAACTTCATAAGGCTTAAATTTCCCAACTTAAAACATGTGTCCGGTAGCAGTGGGTTAATACATCCGTCTGAAAAGACACGCCTTGAGACGCCCACTCAAAAGTTGCGGGTTCGAATCCCGGCAGCACCAGAACAAAAATCGGCAGTAAAAGGCATCTGGGAGTCATGACCTGGATGCTGTCAGGCTCCCTTAGAATGTAAGGAGTTCAGGGCCGAAACACTTGTCTGAGGGGGGTTTCTTCTCCGAGGACCTTTTGCTGTCAAGCTATCCCTAGAGTTTCTTGCTGCTAACATCTACACTTTTACACCTCATTTTCACTCCCCCCCCACTTGTTTTTCTACTCTCCCACATCCATCTCCACCCCACACTTCACTTTTTTCCACATATCTTTGCCAAGTCATTGTCAAAATGACGGAGACATTGTTTGCCAGCACTTTCACTGTTTCGTTTTTTTAGCATCTCTCTCTCTCTCTCTCTCTCTCTCTCTCTCTCTCTCTCTCTCTCTCTCTCTCTCTCTCTCTCTCTCCTCCCTCTCTCTCTCTCTCTCTCTCTCTCTCTCTCTCTCTCTCTCTCCCCCGACACTTCCTGCTGTTTTCCGACCCCTGCCTTCTCACTTCTCCATGTCTTTCCCTTTACCTGCAGTTCCCCCCTCCATCAACCCACCCCTTCCTGCGGTCATCATTTTCAGCCTTCACCTTTCAGTCTCTGTGCGTGTCTGGGTTTTATTGAATGAATCTCTCTCTCTCTCTCTCTCTCTCTCTCTCTCTCTCTCTCTCTCTCTCTCTCTCTCTCTCTCTCTGTGTCTGTCTCTCTTGTTCGTTGTTGCCTTTTTCTAAAAATCGATATGATATGAAAAGGCAAAGTAATTCCACACCGACCCCCTCTGCCCCTTATTAATCACGTAGATTTGTTTGGGAGGAGGGGGTGGTGGTAGATTTCTTTCATCACAGTTGATCAATTTGCAAGTCTTGGTGAGCTGCTTCTTATGCAGAGTTTGTCTGTATAGCAGACACCACGATAAGAAGTGAAGAATCCTCCTGGCCAAAACGGCCTGGACTTGCTCAGGTTCAAAGATGTAGAGGGGACAGGACAAGCATATCGCCTCGCTTTCCCCACTGGTTGCCTTTGCTGGAGTCCCCTTCACTTGGGCAGGTCACTCGCGGCCTCCTGGGACCACAGCCACCGAATCGTTCGACTGGACAGAGTTCTCATGAAACAATGTATACTAGCCTGTTGTTGTCCACTGCAGGTCAGCTGTTGTGGCACTGTCTGGGCCCTGGTACTTGGTGGACAGGAAGAAATGAAAACAATAGCTACTCCCTGACAGCCTTGAACTAGTAAATCCAATTCGTTTTGATGATTAGTCCCATGCTCAGGAACACGCAAGCACATTGAAGGTTTGCCATGACTTATTTCTATATTATTATATTATTATTATTATTATTATTATATTGGGTATTTATATAGCGCCTATCCTCGGTCACAGACCAAGCTCTAAGCGCTTTACAATAAACACACTACCTCACTCACTCAACGGGCTGCCTACCCAGGCAGAGCCGGCCGAAGAGCAGCCTACTGGCGCTCATTCAGTCGTTTCCCGTACCATTCAAATATCAGTCACTCATTTTCATTTATCTCATTTATTCCTCCAGTTTCTCACATAGGATGCATGCGATGCTTATACGTGTCCTCCATTTCCACGGTACACGATGGCACACGATAACAGTAAGTGACAATTTTTGTGGCTTGGTAAGAAATACCAGGCGTCTATCTTCAATCTACATCAATTTTGCCAGGGCAGCGGGGAACCCCATGCTCTTTTCGATTTTCAACTGCCGTGGGTTCTTTAACGTGTGCAGGGGGCCAGGAAGGCACACGGGTCCGACTCGCTTATTGTCCTATCCGATGGACTTGACGTTCAGTTCGATTTGTCATTCAAACTGGAAAGAAAGGGCGAGAAAGGCAGGGCTCAAACCCACGCACTTCTCACACGTTGGATTGACAGGCGAACGTCTTAACCACTCTGCCACCTTTCTTCCTATATTCAGTGAAAGGAATTTGAAACGCCGGATGAAAATAATTGGAATCTGTCACTTTTGGAGAGTGTGCAAGCGCACGCTCAATGTGATGTTTGAAATGTAAAAAAAATATACTGCTTATTTATTTTCGTTTCGTTTTAACAAAATAAGCATCAATATGAAAGTAGATGCTGATACCTTTAAAAATTATTGGAAACCAGCTCAACATGGATTTGGGGACTGATTCCCCTAAGTGCCGGCTGGGTCAGTTGGAGCTAAAGAGTCGGCCCATTGCATTCAGCTTTTGCCTGCAAACCAGCGTGGGTGTGCTTTGAAGTTGACAGTTGGTTGAATCACAATTTCAGTCACAGCTGACAGACACAATCAGCGTTGATTTGAGGCGAACAAAGTAAAGACAGCCAATCCATAGCAAGTGGCAGACAAACAACCAATCAGATTAACAGGAAGTGGGAAGAGCTTTAACATGCCAGATTAACAGGAAGTGGGAACAGCTTTAACATGCGCAATACAACTCTGAATAGTGAGGGGCGAAGGTTTCCCCTTCTGTATCTCTGTGTGATGCTACCACACATTGTACCCTTCTTTGTGAAGTGAGGGGCGAAGATTTCCCCTTCTGTATCTCTGTGTGATGCTACCACACATTGTACCCTTCTTTGTGAAGTGAGGGACGAAGGTTTCCCCTTCTGTATCTCTGTGTGATGCTACCACACATTGTACCATTCTTTGTGAAGTGAGGGGCGAAGGTTTCCCCTTCTGTATCTCTGTGTGATGCTACCACACATTGTACCCTTCTTTGTGAAGTGAGGGGCGAAGGTTTCCCCTTCTGTATCTCTGTGTGATGCTACCACACATTGTACCCTTCTTTGTGAAGTGAGGGGCGAAGATTTCCCCTTCTGTATCTCTGCGTGATGCTACCACACATTGTACCCTTCTTTGTGAAGTGAGGGGCGAAGATTTCCCCTTCTGTATCTCTGTGTGATGCTACCACACATTGTACCCTTCTTTGTGAAGTGAGGGGCGAAGGTTTCCCCTTCTGTATCTCTGTGTGATGCTACCACACATTATACCCTTCTTTGTGAAGGACAGAAAACGAAGCAGAACGCTCCATAGTAGTTTTGATTTATTTCACAGTATTTCCTTTTCCTTGTTCAAAATTTAAAAAAAATGTTCCAAATCATTCTGCTTTCATTTCTCTTTTATTTTATAGTCTGAACAGGCTCATGAAATTTCTGAGCGAAAAGCCTATAGCTGGTGAGGATTTCAATGTCTGACCTCACGGAAGAATGTTAATCTATTTTTTTTCTCTGTCTCTCCTTCCCCTTTCCTCCTTGCCTTTTCCCTTGTTGTCCCTCAAATCTTCTGTATTACCCTCTCTCTCTCTCTCTCTCTCTCTCTCTCTCTCTCTCTCTCTCTCTCTCTCTCTCTCTCTCTCTCTCTCACCCGCATTCATCGTCCATCTTTCCCTGCTCCATCCTCCCCCCATGTCATTTTCTGTTTTCTCTTTCCCTACCCGTACATTCCTTTCTCTCTAAATCTGTCAGTATCGCTTCGATTTAAATCTCACTGCCATTGCTTGCCCTCTGCTCCGTGCGGCCATTGTCACATAACCATCTCCCCGCCACTACCTGTTGTATTTTCAGCCTTCACCTGCCGGTCTCTCTGGGATTCTGGTTTCAATGAAAGGAATCTTCTCTCTCTCTCTCTCTCTCTCTCTCTCTCTCTCTCTCTCCTCCCCCCCCCCCCCCCCCCCCCCGTTCATAAGGGGCCTTGGTCTATTTTGCATACAAATCTCTCTCTCTCTCTCTCTCTCTCTCTCTCTCTCTCTCTCTCTCTCTCTCTCTCTTTGTGTCAGTGTCTCTCTCTTTCTCGATGACATGAACTGGATGTCTTTGCAGATCATATGGACTGGTCGTTTTTGTAGATATTGTAAACCCCGTTGCATTTGCAGATGAAATGATAGGGGTGTTTTTGCGTATGATATGAGCAATTTTTGTCTTTTTTTTTGTTTTTTTTTGTTTTACAATTTTGTTAAACAGTTACAAATGACATGAAGTGGCTGACTTTGTGGATGGTATGCTGGCTGTCTTTGCAGATCATGTAAACTTTCCTTTGTTGATGATGTAAACTGGTTGTCTTTGCAGTTAATACACAGTTTCCTTCATTGATGATATAAATTGGTTGTTGTTGCAGACGATGTAATCTTTCCTTTGATGAACTCGCTGCCTTTACAGATAGTATATACAATGTTGTCTTCATAGGTCCCATGAACTAATAAACAATGTTGTCTTCATAGGTCCCATGAACTAATAAACAATGTTGTCTTCATAGGTCCCGTGAACTAATAAACAATGTTGTCTTCATAGGTCACATGAACTAAAATTTCCTGGAAGGCGACAGAAACCGGTTACTTCTATAGATGGTGTTACGGAATCCTTTGCAGATAATACAAACTGTTACATATGATATAAACAAGGTTCTCTTTGTGGATTAAGTGAACAAATTTGGCTTTGTAGACGGCAAAAACAAGGTTGTGTTAATCAAATATATGAACAGAGTTCTCTTTGCGGATGAGTATAGATTTCCTCTCTGTGCAGATGATCTGAAACAGTTGTCTTTGTTTGATGATATGAGCCAGGTGTGTTTGCAGATGACCTGAAATAGTTATCTTTGTTGGTGACGCGAACCATCTGCGTTAGCAGATGATCGGAGCTGGCTGTCTTCGTTGATAATATGAACCAACTATGTTTTCAGACGGCATGAACAGGTTGTCTGTGCTTATGACGTTAACTGGTTGCCTTTGTAGATAATATGAACCGTTTGCTTGCAAATGATGTGACCTGGATGGCTCTGTTGATGATATGAACAAGGTCGTCTTTGCAAAACAATATGATCTGCTTGTCTTTGCATATGGCATAAACAGGGCTGTCTTGCAGATGACATGAACAGTAACTGTTCATGTTGATTCTTGCAATGATATGAAGCAGCTGTCTTTACCAAGATATGAACTTGGTTGTGAGGGCAAAATGATCTTGCTGTTTCTGCGGATGATATGAACCGATATCTTTGCAGATGATATGATCTGTTTTTATTTGTAGATGATATGAAACAGCTGTATTTGTAGATGATATGAGCGGGTTATATTTAATAAAGATGTGACTATTTACTGTCGACACATTATGTGAAGCCGGCGAATGTGTACACGACGGACTCCAAATGCAAGTGTCTTTATGGATAACACAACGTAGGAATGGCCTCGCGGATGCTCCAACCTGTAATTCTACTGACTGTATTCTGCAAATATCTTCATGTAGATGACACGCTTAACCGATTTTTAAGACGAAGTGGGTTATGGTTGTAAAAATGGGCAAAAACAGTTTTGCTTATAAAATGGTTGTGTGACTGCAAATACATAGAAAATAGTCTGCATATAAATGACTGAAACAGAGATGGAAGTAAACATTCTGTACGACAATATTGATGTTTCCAGATGAAGACGAGCTGAGAGAAAGACGAAGAAAAGTAGAAACGGTTGCAGCCAAGCGGCAGGGCCACTCTCAGTCACAAACTGCGCTGCACGACTCCACCGTGTTCACTACCTGCAGAGTGCCCTCCCTTAATCTGAAGCACAAGGTGATGGACAGCTCCGAAGCCTCAGAGAATCCCTTTGCCCAGAGAAGGGAGACCACTGCGGGACAAAGCAGCCACCCTGAGACAGGCCAGCTTCCCTCCAGTAGTAGTTCGCAGCAGACCACAGCCCTGGGGTTCCACTTTCAGCGGGTAGATCCTGATCAGCTGCCCAGTGGCGGTCATTTGTACTGCACCCTGACCAGACATGAACGGTCCTTGCTGGAGCATCTCAACAAATCTTACGAAGAGATTTTCGGGTCTGAGGTCAGCCCAGCACAAAGCCCGTCCTTCACCATCAAGGACATTCCTGTGGAGCTGGTCATGGTTGCGGTGGACAAACTGTTTCGGAGGTTAATTACTCTTGCCAAACGAGTGCCGGAATTCCGGCAGCTGGTGGAGGCTGATCAGATCACGCTGCTCAAGTCCAGAGCCATGAATCTATTTTGCGTTCGCCTGGCAGAGGCGTACGTCTCTGAGCACCGTCTGTGGAAAACAGGGGTGGGAGAAGTCTCTGAAGAGGACGTGGCTCACCTGTTCAGGGAACCTGACATACTTCAGCTGATCATCACCTTCTGCCAGGGGACCAAGCCCGTGATGGGGAGCGACACCACCATCTACGTGTTGCTGTACATCCTCGTGCTCTTCAACCCCCTGGACCCCAGTCTGCAGAACTATGACTTCGTCAGCAAACAGAAGGACAAGTACATGGTGTTGCTGAAGCATTACCTGGAGTCTCGCTTCTCCTTTCTTCACGCGGACCGCTACCTGGCCAGGCTAATCCGTGCACTGGTGGACGTGGAGATTGTGGGTCAGAAACTGAGAGAGTTCTTCAACCAATACTCTTCACATTTTTATCCTTTGATCACAGAATTTTTTAGCGAGTGAATGTTGCCTAAGATTTTTCTACAGCCATTTTCTTGGCGCTGTCCTCGACACTTTAATGTCAGACTCAGTTTTCCATGCACTGGCAGTACGGTTCCATAGTCTCAACTACCTGGTTACATTGCTTTTAGCGAATAACAAGTTTTACGAGGTGTGTTTCATGTCTTCCGCTTCACTTAACATCATATAATACTGGGCTGTGGAAAAATAGTTAGAACTAATGAGTTTATCGACTGGTTCACAATGTTAGCCAAGTCATCTATTTACGGATGTAACTTGGGAAAGGAACTGCTGGCATTTAAGAGCGTTTACATGCTCTCTGAAAATGATATACTAAACTGACATTATGTTGCTGGCATTCAAATGAAGGACACCAGGCTAGGTAAAGTTAGGACTGCATATACATCATTGTTTTTGTGAGATAGATGTGCATCTTTTCGCTTACAATCATGTTTACCAGACTACCTTATGAAATGTATCTATCATTGAAATGTTATTGCTTATTTACTGTTTCATTTTTCCTTTTTGACGACAAGGTGGCAAGGTGATAAGGTGGCAAGGTGACA
>CM065716.1:100099381-100104381 GCA_033310375.1 Conus canariensis
ACATGGTCCACCATGGATGCGCCGCTTGAAACTACACGGTGAAAATGGGCAGGTCAGCAGTGAAGGCATTCCTTCCTCTCTTCCTTCCCGACACACAGTCACAGCTGATCATTCGGTCACTTGTTGGGGGATCTACGTAAAGGAAACTCCAACCTATGGAAAGAAAACGGTGGATAATATACTCAGAGGCATAAAAAACGCGAAAAAATAGAGACAGTGCACGATTGTTCACATTGTGAACAGGACGTAAGCAATGTCGCTGTCACGTGCAACATTAGCAGTACGTGGTGTCTTGGCCGGTTGTAACCTCGTAACAGTGGGTGAATGTTGCCGGGTCAGCGTTTTTGGCACGAGGAGTGCATTTGCCATGTGGACTACCTACGCCACGTGCATCAATGTGAATTGCAACTCAATGTGGCCCCGATTGTGGGGCTATAAATTTCCAAACCCCAAAAAGTTCAAATTATCCCTTCCAGCGGCGCCAACATAATGCCGAGACTTTCTCGTCAAGATCGTTGCATAGCAATGGGGCAACTGCAGGCCGGGGTTCCAATGAGGCAGGTCGCTATCGCATTCGGAGTCCACATTTCCACCGTCTATCGCCTTCTGGACCGCTTTCAAGCAAGAAACACAACTGATGACAGACCGAGGAGCGGCAGACCGAGGGTCACCACAGCAGCCCAAGACCGCCATCTTCTGCGTCAGCATCGACGGGAGCCTTACCAAACCGCTGCCAACACAGCCAGGAACACCGTCAGCAACCATGGCAGGCCAATCAGCAGCAGGACCGTGTGTCGCCGACTGAACACAGTTGGTCTCCAATGCAGGCGTCCAGCCCGGCGACCTATCCTGACACTCCAGCATCGCCAGAACCGTATGCAGTGGGCACAGATCCACGTGCATTGGCGCCATCGGGACTGGGGCCGAGTCCTCTTCAGTGATGAAAGCCGGTTCTGCGTCGACCCAGGCGATGGCTGCATCCGGATCTGGAGAAGAGCGGGGGAACACTTCACGGATGCCAACATCACCGAAAGGGACCCATGGGGTGGTGAAAGCATCATGATCTGGGGGGTTATCGGCATGAATCGCCGTATTGGGCCAGTCATCTTCCAGAGGCCCCACATCCTGCCGCATTTCCAGCGGCATCCACAGAACCTGTTTCAGCAGGACAACGCAAGGCTGCACACTGCCCGTGCTACGCAGAACTTCCTGAGGCAGAACAACATCAATCTGCTGCCTCACCCAGCCCGTTCTCCCGACCTTATCCCAATAGAGCATTTCTGGGATGCCCTTCAGAGGCAGTTGAACCAGCTCAACCCCAGACCCCAGACAGCAGCTCAGCTTGCTGTCGCTGTGGGCCAGGTGTGGTGGCAAGTCCCCCAGAGGCAGACCAACACTCTAGTGCGCTCGATGTACCGCAGGTGCACAGCTGTGATCAATGCTCGAGGTGGTCACACCAGATACTGACATTCTGCTGTTAACACAGGGTCAAGGTCAAGTTCATGTGACCTTATTTTCTACCAGAATGAACTTTGAAAGGACACTTTTGCGGTGTTTGATTGCTTTTTCTCGCTTTCTATTACCAGTTCAAAGGAATCGTTGGCCAAATTACATCAAAATTTCTATACAGTTTGTTTTCGCGTTTTTTATGCCTCTGAGTATATTTCAAGCCACCTCGTTCCTACTCCACCCCTTCCCCCCGCCCCGGCCCCCCATATACGCACACTTTCACCCTAATCCCACCCCACGCCCCCTCCTCTGCAAACACACACACACACACACACACACACACACACACACACACACACACACACACACACACACATGCGCGCGCACGCAAACACACACACACACACACACACACACACACACACACACACACACACACACACACACACACACACACTCACACACGCTCAAACACACACATGACATCACCTCACATCACATCACATTCGTTATACTACTATTTTTTTTCCTTTTTACACTTATGCAGAACAGCTGGACTAGCTGATCCAAACACCACCACGTCCACCTCCTACCCACTTCTCCACTTCCCCCCATCCCCACCCCAACGCCCCCCCCCCCAAAACAAACAAACAAACAGAAACAAACAAAAACCCTTCTTCACCGATGACAGCAACTGGGAGACTCTTGACACAAAGACACCGCCAGTGCTGGCCACAAGAGCCATCTGAGGTAAAGCATTCCAGAGAAGTTCCGGATAGAACCTGGGAAGAATCCTGCTTGCCTGTATCGCGGCTTGCATGACAGTACCATCCCAGGTTCGTTTTGGGGTATTGTCAGCAAATCCGCACCTGCTCGCCCCCAGTAGAACCATGAATAGAAGAAACCCATCTGAACAACGGGATTTGCACCGGGTAAAAAACAACAACAACAAACAAATGAACAAACAAGCAAAGAAAAACTATCCCATTGACTTTGGCTGTCAAGCAAATGATGCAACAAAAGTCTGGCCATAGGTCTGGCATTGTGTGATCACATCCTGTAATGCCATGGGAAATCAACGCAGTCAGCTGTAAACGTGGACAGCGGCGGCTTTGAGAGCCACTCATGCACAGCACATCCAACGAACAGTGAACAGACAGAGGATGAGGCAATCTGCTCTGAAATCAGGCTTCATAAATCAATAAATGAATAAAGAAGAGCGTAAATAAGTAAGCGAGGTCAGTCCTTAGTGACCTAAAAAATTACAGATGATAGAAAAAAACATAATTATAAGGGCAGTGAACCGATAAGTCAGTACGGAGATAAACAATGGAATGTGATAATAAACAAATGAATGAATCGATCAAAATAAATAAAGTGATACATAAAAAAACTCATAAGTACATTTAAAACCCTTTTTCAGTTAGTCAATGAATAAAACAAAAAATCTCATAAGTACATTTATAACCTTTTCATCATGATGAAACAGTCCTTTGTGACCTCAAACACCGAAAACTACGTGATTTCTTTTTTTCTTTCTCAAAGGACAGAATCAAGAAATGAAAATGAAAGGCAATATAATCAGGACGAATCAGACCAGAAAGACTTACCAGAAGAAACTTAAGCAACAAACAGCCACTCTATCAGTAATAAAACAGCGTGATCAACAGCGATTGTAATACAAAAAGTGAATAATGAAAGAATCCAGCCAACAAATATCTAAGTAAGCAGACAGATTTGTGATAAAAATGAAAAGGTAGGCTCTAAGTGGAGCTCAGCATTTCGGTGATGAGCGGCTGAAAGGCGGAGGAATACCGCTTGAACATAGCGTTTCCGGTCTTGGCCAGGTGGAACATCTCCCGGACTCTTTCCTGGATGGCCACGAAATATTCGTCCGCGAACAGGTAGGAGTGCTGGGACTCTAGGTAGTGCTTGAGTATGATGACGTATTTGTCGCGGGTCTGGTTGATGACCTGGCGGTCCAGGATCTTGGCGTCCCGGGGGTCGAAGAGAATCATGCAGTGGATGAGCGCGTAGACGGTGAGGTCGTTCTTCACCAGGGACTTGACGGAGCGGCAGTATTCCACGCCCACCTGTGAGCACGGACAGACCAGACGAACAATTTGGGTGGCAGCGTGCTGTCTGTGTGAGGATGGGGGTGTGGGTGGGTGGGTGAGTTAACCTGTTCCGATCGAACGTAGGATTTCTGATTCTTTGCACACAGAGGCTTCTGAGTGTGAAAGGGGTGTGTGTATGTGTGTGTGTGTGTGTGTGTGTGTGTGTGTGTGTGTGTGTGTGTGTGTGTGTGTGTGTGTGTGTGTGTGTGTGTGTGTGTGTTGTCTGCCCGTCTCTCTATCTGTCTCTCTTACCCTCTCTATCTCTCTCTGTCTCTGTCTTTGTCTGTCTGTCTGTCTATGTGTCTGTCTCTCATTCGAGGCCACTTCGAACAATACTGTCAAATGAAAACGTGCGTAAAACGTGTCTGCCAACATATGATATATTGAACCACAAACTAATGTATTGTCTCTACTCTCTCCTCTCTCTCTCTCTCTCCTCTCTCTCTCTCTCTTCTCTCTCTCTCTCTCTGGTATCGTTCCTTCAAATTCTTACGGCAGCCTGAGAAATATTTAACTGATATTACAATTCCTAAATTTCGCAAAGTGTTCGTGAGATTTTGACTTGTTAGTGATTTGAATGTCCATCAAAGATATACACTAAACTCCAAAAACTATCCATTCTCTAATCTAATCAAGGACGAAATACATTTTGTGATTGTTTGTCCATCCTATAAAGATTTAAGAGATGAATACATTTTGCCTCATACTAGAAATGTTCATCAAGTGTCATTGCTTCTTTTACTAAAAATGCAAAGAGAATTGTAACTCGTTCTGTAGCTATGTTCATTTTTAAAGCACTAAAACGAAGAGAGGAACTGTTATCAGTTAACACACAAATGCCAGAGTAATTTCAGGAAGAACATTTTGTTATGCAAATATTTTCTTTCGTAATTTTCAGTATATGCGCCGAGCGCGTGTGTGTTCTACTTTTGTTCTTGACCTCATTACAGATAGGTCGGTGGCCTTTGCAATTAAATTATTTGAGTTGAGTTGAGTTGGGTTGAGTTGAGTTGAGTCTCTCTCTTTCTGCGTTCCTCCTTCTCCTCTTCGTCTAAACTATAAACTCACTTCTCTTCTAATGTCGCAAGATGTTTTGTGCTCTATTTTGTTTTCTTTTCTTCTTCTTCTTCTTCTTCTCTTTCTGTTTGTGCCTTTTTGAAGCTACCTGTGGATTTTAAATGAAACAAAAACAGTTCTAAATCCTGTTTCTTTTTTTGTGGTCGGAATGCGGTGGGTGAGGGTTGGAGATAGGTGGGAACGGGGAAGGGGTCATGCTGCCTACTTGTCTGCAAACCAAACAAAATCCCTTATTTGCTGTGGTGTACTCGAGGACAGCTAGCAGTAGAAGAGCATCTGGGAGTCATGACCTGGATGCGGCCCGGCTCCCTTATAGTACGAGTTCAGGGCCGCAACATTTGTCTGCAAGGGTGGGGG
>CM065716.1:100121881-100149381 GCA_033310375.1 Conus canariensis
ATGGGGAGAGGGAGAGGAGGGGGGAGAAGGGGAGAGGTGCGTGGGAGGCCGGGGGGGGGGGGGGGGGGGGGGCAGTGTGAGGCGGGCATTTGCCACAGGATGTGGCACTGGGGATGGGAGAGTTCAGCTGCTCTGCTAAAAAAGGGTTAAAAGGGGAAAGTAGTAGTCTGATGATGAAACCCAGTGATGTGTGTGTGTGTGTGTGTGTGTGTGTGTTGCGCGCGCGCGCGGCGCGCTGTGTGTGTGTGTGTGTGTTTAGCGGGGGAGAGGGTATAGGGGGGTTAGATGGGGGTAGGTGTAAGGGCCGGGAACTCTGTCCGCCGGTTAAAAAAAAAAGAAGATTATTACTGTTTCATTTCCGCAGATCCCCCGAAAAGTGACAGAATAGTCTGCTGTGACTGTATTTTTCCGGAACGAAGGGAGGAAGGAAGGGAGGAAGGAAGGAAGGCGTGCTGATCCGTCCATTTTCACCGGGTAGTTTTCACAGGCTCATTCACAGTGGACCAGTACACCATATCAGGGTAGGGCCTGCGCGGTTTTTTGTGTTCTCCATTCTCCCCATTCACAGTGGACCAGTACACCATATTAGGTTAGGGCCTGCGTGGTTTTCTTTGTGGACCAGTACACCATATCAGGTTAGGGCCTGCGCGGTTTTCTTTGTGTTCTCCATTCTCCCCATTCACAGTGGACCAGTACACCATATCAGGTTAGGGTCTGCGCGGTTTTCTTTGTGTTCTCCATTCCTGCACTAGAATTCAGAGGCTTGCTGTTGGTGAAATTCTTGTTTGTGTGACCATTACTAAGTCCGACCATTGATTCAGGTATGCGTGTGTGTGTGTGTGTGTGTGTGTGTGTGTGTGTGTGTGTGTGTGTGTGTGTAAACACGACAACAGCATACATCTTTTTTTCTGGTATTATCCATCTCACCAATACACGATGGTCTGCTCTTCAACCATGCTTGGAATGTGATGTAAAATGCAAGCATTCACGCACTATACCTAGGTTTAATCACTTCTGAATTTCTTGAAAGAGATTTTAAGTCAG
Source organism: Conus canariensis (assembly GCA_033310375.1). NCBI lineage: Eukaryota > Metazoa > Mollusca > Gastropoda > Neogastropoda > Conidae > Conus > Conus canariensis. The sequence goes on from CM065716.1 coordinate 100,122,926, forward strand.
CACGTATATTGATTCTGAAGAGAAAATCTTTTCTTGGCTGTCCTAGACAGGGACTGAACCGAAGGATCAAGCATTAAGAGAACAGACTTTTATCCGCTTGACCTTGCTGTCATAATCTTTCTCGTCGTCAGCCAGGCCCGAGAGAAACAGACACCTGCGGTGTTGCAGTGTTGGTCCGAAAATTTGAGCAACGCTCTCAGAGACGCATCCATTACGTGGATGAAAGTCGAGTGTGTGGTCCCAGTCTTTCCGATTGAGCCATAGTTCTTTCAGCTCTGGGAAGGAAGCTGCTAGAGTAGATGAATCCCACAAATAAATGGCTCTGATGAGAATCGGACCCACGACGTCCCAGCCCGTGAGATGAAACTGTCTTTCCAAATCTTGTCTTCTGCAATTGTTTACTTATTTGTTTATCAGACTGTAAGCTCTTTGCACTGCGATCGTATAGCTTAGGAGACGTGGTATGATGCGTATGGACTTGTCCGAATGCAGTGAATTCTCATTGATAAAACGGAAACTAAAACAGATGCTCATTGAGAAAAAACAACAACAACAACAAAACAACAACAACAACAACAACAAAATGTCTGACGGAGAATGTGCAAATGAAAAACGAATGCTCGTAAATATAAACGTGTGTATTAAGAATGTGCGTGAACGCAGCGGAATACAAAATGTGGCAGTACCAGTTTCTTGCTTTCGAGGTATATTCACGAAATCAAATTAGGCACGAAAAAGGGAAAAAAGAAAGAAAGAAAGAAAGAACGAAAGAAAGGAAAGGCTGGCAGTGCGGGGCATGTTTTGGACGGGGACCTGACGCTGGACAACAAAAACAGGACTTTGAGAGGCAGAGTAAAGAAACACACAGGTCTCTGATTCTCAGTAAACAATGACAAGAGCCAGAAACGCTGATGATCTTTCCCGTGCCCATGACAGTATTATCTACGCCGTGGATTTCGTAAAAACTGAGGTATCTAACGGATTGCTTGATGATTTCTAGCTTCTTATCCCGGTCCGAGGTAAGTCTGTATGCCTTCATCAAAATGTGGTAGTTGTGACAACGGAGTAAAGTGTAAGAACGAACTAGAGGTGATGTCATTAGCAATGTGACGTAATGTACAAACCACGATTGACGTCATCAGCACTATGGCGACGCTGTATAGATGTGTAGTGACGTCATTTGCACTTCGATTTGTTATACGATCCAGAATTGACGTCATTTGTACTGCAATACGATCTATGAACTAATAGAACCGTAATCAACACTGCAATGTGACTTAAGAATCGGAAGTGACGTCATAGGCACCGTGATCTAGTAGACGATCAAGTATGACGTCATCAGGACTGTGATGTAATTAGTAGTGGCATCATCAGCAATTCTAAGTGGACTAAGAACGGTCAGCGACGTCGTCAATATTGTAATCCGATCTATGGGCAGAAACTGGGAGGACCTGAAACATAATATAGCGTCCTCAGCAAAGCAGAATAAGCATGGAAGAAAGGAGCAAAAAGAAGGAAACCCCAAACTGCCTCTTCAGAGGCCCCTCCCAGTTCACCAGGAAAATTCGAACAGTCAATTTTAGGGATGCTTACAGTGGACAGAGAAACCCTTGAGCAGCACCTCAGGAAGACATGTTCCAATCCTTACAGCAAAGGACCACTTGAAATCCAGGGCTTGGTGCGACCTGCAGTGTCAGAGAAAAAGTTCAAATACAAGCCACCAACAGCGCAGGACGTGAAAAAAAAGTTGTTAAGAAAGCCAGAGTGAAAGCTTCGCCTGGGCGTATAGAAGATCCTATCTGCTGTATGAGCAAATGTTCCATTATCCTTTAGTGGTTCCACCTACTGATATGAGCAGTATGGGGGACCTTGAAGATCAGCGACAAATAAATGATAGCCAACAGAGTGTATTCTCCCAAAGAGCAAAACTCGATTGACATCGGTCAACTCAGACTACTATCACCACTGGAAAATATTCTTTGTCATGGCAGCCAGGCTGAGTAAGTACCTCACAGAAAAGTTGTACATGAATTTGTCAGTCCAGAAAGGAGACATCCCAGGTGTGTTTGGCTGTGTAGAACATAACATTATGATTCGGAAAGTAACTAAAAAATCTAAGGCAGAGAAAAGGGACCGTAACGTGGTTTGGGTCAACCTGCCTAATGCATGTGGATCAGTTCCATAGACGATGAATCGAGCCCCCTTGAGATGTATTACGTCCCAAAGAACATCATAGAAACGCTAATGAAGTTTCCCATAGCTTCTCAGTAAGGTTCTCCTCAAAAGAACACACAACAGATGGGATCAATGTGGAAGTTGGCGTAACAATGGGTCGTGCAATTTCTTCATTATTGTTTGTGTTAGGAATGGAGTTAATCTTAAATGGAGCCATGAGCCATACAGGTTTAGTAAACCTCGAATGGAAACCAAAGTGCCCCTCTAAAAGCTTCCAAGGAAGACACAGCAGTCCTTTCCACCAAGGAAGATGAAACACACTCAATTCTTAAGCGCTTAGACTACTTAGCTGCTGTACCAAGGATGATTTTCAGACCAAAAAAACCATGAAGCCTCTCCCTGTGAAAAGGAAAAGTAGCTGAAACAGTTACGGTCACTATAGCCAACCATGCCATTCCAGCAGTGACAGAAGAGCGAGTCAAGAGCCTCGGAAGGTGGTATGCTAACTCCTTGCATGCAGCAAAGGGGTGAAATGAGGGGCTGAAGCCAAGCTAATGGCAGAAGAAAGTATGACTTTTCTGCAAATGCAACATCTGGTGTCGACAGTTCATGCCGACCCCAAAGCTTCTCTGGTCTTTACTGATATACATCTCGTTAGCACAGTGGAATAAAACATCAACTAAAACACATTGAAATGGCTTTATGTCTTACCTAGCTTCACGGATTTTGAATCAAATCAACAAACATACATTGACATGGTTTTATGTCTTACCTAGCTTCACGGATTTTGAATCAAATCAACAAACATACATTGAAATGGCTTTATGTCTTACCTAGCTTCACTGATTTTGAATCAAATCAACAAACATACATTGAAATGGCTTTATGTCTTACCTAGCTTCACTGATTTTGAATCAAATCAACAAACATACATTGAAATGGCTTTATGTCTTACCTAGCTTCACTGATTTTGAATCAGATCAACAAACATACATTGAAATGGCTTTATGTCTTACCTAGCTTCACTGATTTTGAATCAGATCAACAAACATACATTGAAATGGCTTTATGTCTTACCTAGCTTCACTGATTTTGAATCAGATCAACAAACATACATTGAAATGGTCTTTATGGTTCCCTTAATCTTAGCTTCCACGATTTTGAATCAGATCAACAAACATACATTGAAATGGCTTTATGTCTTACCTAGCTTCACGATTTTGAATCAAATCAACAAACATACATTGAAATGGCTTTATGTCTTACCTAGCTTCACGGATTTTGAATCAAATCAACAAACATACATTGAAATGGCTTTATGTCTTACCTAGCTTCACGGATTTTGAATCAAATCAACAAACATACATTGAAATGGCTTTATGTCTTACCTAGCTTCACGGATTTTGAATCAAATCAACAAACATACATGAAATGGCTTTAGTCTTACTAGCTTCACGGACTTTTATGTCTTACTAGTTCAGATTGAATCAAACACAAACATACATTGAAATGGCTTTATGTCTTACCTAGCTTCACGGATTTTGAATCAAATCAACAAACATACATTGAAATGGCTTTATGTCCCACCGGATTTTGTTTCACTACTGATGCTTTTGTCCACTGCCCGCTCTTCTGCCGCCAAGAAACGCTAAAGCTGCTCGTGAAATCCACCCTCAAGGAATAAACAGTGGGTAAAGCAAGGTGTCTGACCATAATTGATGACTTCTGAGGCAATGCTGTGAGACCAGTCCTGCCGAAACAGTGGCTGTCTTTCTATAGCTAAGAGGAAATAATTTATGCCTGTAAAAAGAAGCTTGACGAATACAGTAAGAGGGGATAACTGAAGGAAAGAAGCGTCTGAACTATCTGTCAAGCTTTTTTTCCCCTAAAATAGATTATCTTCTTTTACCTGTCGCTACGGAGCCACTGCGTTCTTAGCTCATGTCTGTCTGCCAGTTTGTCTGTCTGTCTTTCTATTTTTGTCTTTCTGTGTGTCTGTCTCTGTCTCCGTCTCTCTCTTCCCCTTCACTCTCTCTCTTTCTCTCGTCTCTCTCTCTCTCTGTGTCTCTGTCTCTGTCTGTCTGTCTCTCTCCTACACTCTCTCTCCCCACTCTCTCTCCCTCTTTCTTCCACTCTGTCTCTTCCTTTCCCCCCACCCCAACACATACTTCATCTTTCTTCTCCTCTGCCTGGTTCTCTCTCTCTCTCTTTCTCTCTCTCTTTCTCTCTCTCTTTCTCTGTCTGTCTGTCTGTCTGTCTGTCTGTCTGTCTCTCTCTCTCTCTCTCTCCTCACCGTCCTTCTTTCTCTATATCACTCCACTCTCTCTCTCTCTCTCTCTCTCTCTCTCTCTCTCTCTCTCTCTCTCTCTCTCTCTCTCTCTCTCTCCTCACCGTCCTTTCTCTATGTCACTCCTCTCTCTCTCTCTCTCTCTCTCTCTCTCTCTCTCTCTCTCTCTCTCTCTCTCTCTCTCCTCACCGTCCTTTCTCTATGTCACTCCTCTCTCTCTCTCTCTCTCTCTCTCTCTCTCTCTCTCTTCTCTCTCTCTCTCTTCTCTCTCTCTCTCTCTCTCTCTCTCTCTCTCTCTCTCTCTCTCTCTGCTCACCGTCCTTTCTCTATCTCTCTCTATCTCTCTCTCTCTCTCTCTCTCTCTCTCTCTCTCTCTCTCCTCTCCCCTCTCTCTCCTCCTCCCTGTCTCTGTCGATCTGGAATGGAATAGAATATGATGTCTTTCGACTACTGCATCTACGCTTTCCATTGCAAGGCATAACCGACAACCAAACACCAACAGTAATATAATAAGCCTTGAGCCACACGTACACACGTGGCTGATGACCCCTGCGATGAACACACTTTATTATGTGTGATATTCAGCCGTTTCATGAAACACAAATTTGGCGCCTCTGCGCACTGGAATATTCCATCTACCTGTACGCTTGCGAGGCATGGACCCTCTCATCTACCTGTACGCTTGCGAGGCATGGACCCTCTCAGCGGATTTGGAAGGAAGAATCCAAGCCATAGAAATGAGATGTTACCGCAAGACAGTAAACATCAAATATACCGATCACATCATCAATCAACCTGTATGTCAAACCAACCAAGGACCAAGCGAAGATCTACTGACATCAGTCAGGAACAGAAACACTACGTTGGTTTGGCCATTTAACAAGGTTCAGTGACCATGTCAAAACAATCCTCCAGCATCTGTTGAAGGAGGAAGACGGACGGGAAGACAGGAAAAAGAAACAAAAACAAAACAAACAAAAAAACCCAAACGATCGACTGATAACATTGCACAGTGGATATAGCGGGGGTTCTATGTTGCAGAATTAACCAGAATTGTGCACTTCGTGCAACAAGCACAATACTTTGGTATATTGTTCTTTACAATGTTATAATTGATTTCAGATTTGAAGCCACTTCAAAAACGTTTTTTATTTTGAGAAATAAATAAAAAAAAGATGAGCCAAAATTGCAGACGATTTTCTAGCGCGAGGTGCCCGCAGTGAATATTATCAAGCAAAACGAATGTAGGCTAAAATTATTTTCTAATGATAACACATTGGACAATGATATATCGTGTATGAAAATACATATGTTTATCCACAAATTTGCTGGCCTTATTTTGTTTCCTTAATTTTTCATGACTTTGTAGACCCGCAGCGGGAAAATCAAAATGGCCGCTTCCGATCGCGTGTCCGTAATTTGCCAGTGAAAACTTCGTCTTTAGAGGTGAATTATGGATTTACAGCTCTTTAGATAGTCTTGAAATGTCATTCTATCATTTTATGTGTTTTCTGAAGCGTACTAATACCTTCCTTTACCTTACTCTTTAAATAAGTTGCCTATTGTGTGTGTGTTAACAGTGTTTTCCCTACACTTTGGAGAAGTTCGTTTATATATGTATATAAATGTCTTTGAGGATTTGTGTGTGTGTGTGTGTGTGTGTGAGCGCGCCTGCGTGATTGCATGCGTGCCTGCGTACGTGCTCGCGCGCGCGCGCGCGCGTGTGTGTGTGTACGTGTGCATGCCTGCGCGCACACGTGTGTGTAATGGGAAAAAGGAAAATTCAGTGTCCAATCCCATTTCACCTCGAGGAAAAAGAGAGGCAGATAGAGGGAAAAGACAAACAGAAGCAGAGATAGAGAAAAAGAGAGAGTGGTAGATGAGTCTTATGTTTGGAAAGGGGCACTTGAGAATGTGTAAAAGAAAGTGAGAGAGTGGTAGATGAGGAGTCTTATTCTTGGAAGGGGGCACTTGAGGGTGTGTGTAAGGGGAAAAATTATATATATATATATATTATGCATATAGATTGTTCACATGTGTATGTGTCTATGAGTATACATACCTGGATGGTGGAGATAGTGTTTGGGGTATATATATATTACGCTCTACATGTGATGTTATAGATATGCTATATATGTACATGGGGTGTGCATAAGAATAAGGTGGGATGGAAAATTGGGGGAGAGGGTATAGAGAGAAAGTGATGGAGGAGAGGTCGTGGGAAAGGAAAAGAGCTGGAATGATTCAAACTCATCCATCAATCATCAGTCATTTTCCTTTTTTCACCCCCAACCAGCATTATCACACCAATGCCACCACATTATCTCACTTATGACAATGATCATCATCCTGTAGTACTGTAGATCTCACTTATGATAATGATCATCATCCATCAGTCATAGATCATTTCCTCTATTCCCCCAACTGGCATTAACATACTAAGGCCAGTACACTATTCCACTTCTGTAAACGTCCATCATCCCACACTACTGTGAATCACACTCACACCATGACAATAATCATCATCCATCAATCATTGTTTAGCTCCTTCATTCCCCCAACCGGCATTATTACACCGATGCCACAACATTATCCAACTTATATAACAGTGATCATCATCCTACAGTACTGTTGATCTCAAATGATCCATGATCGTCACCCATCAGTCATCCACCCCCACCCCTCTCCATCCACCCTCTTCCTGAACCAGCAGTATTATACTAATGCCACCACATTATTTCCCTTATCACAATGACCATCATCCTACAGTATCTCACTTATGACAATGATCATCACCCACCAGTCATTGATATCTTCCTTTATTCCCCCAACTGGCACTATTGTACCAATGCTGCATTATTCCACCTACATGACAATGACCCTCACCCTATAGTACTGCTGATCCCAAATGTTCACCATCCATCAGTCACTGGAAATACTGTCATCCAGTGATCACCTTCATACTGCAATATATATATATATATATATGCAATGAGGAAGCTGACCGTTTGGCAAAGGAAGGAGAACAGCAGCCCCAACTAGAACAGGAAGTCTCCTTTGAAAAAATCAAAAGTATTATCAAGGAGAACCAAAAACCAAAAAGGCAGATGGCTTGAGCAGCACCCTACTTCAACAGGAGGGATGGACACTACCGGATGCCCAGATTAGACCTTTGTGAGACTGAGGACAGGGCACTCCAGACTGAGACATCACATGTCCACTATATTCCACAATGGCAAGTCTTCAAATCATCCATGCAGTACAGCCCAACGACCAAGCCTGCCAACACAACGATGAAGGGAAAGCCCTATTGACCACTGGAGGGCCTTTGCCAAACAGCAGCCTTCGCCAATACCTCCAGGGTTCCTACCTAAGTGAACAAGGAAGAAGACCACCCTATAGTACTGTTGATCTCTAATGATCATCACCCATCAGTCACTGATCCCCCCCCCCCCCCCCCCCTCAACCAGCATCATTATACTACTGCCACCACATCATTTCATCTGTGACAATGATCAGCATCCCACAGTACCTTTAATAGCAATTATGATTCCAGTAACAATGATTATCATCCTGTAGCACTGTTGTGATCAAATAACCATCACCCATCAAGGTTCCCATTTAAAAAAAAATTAATAACAAAAATGATTATCATCCTGTAGCATTGTTGTTATCAAATGGCCATCACCCAATAAGCTTTATTATCATTATTGATATATTCATTTAAAACCCCCTGTGTGTGTGTGTGTGTGTGTGTGTGTGTGTGTGTGTGTGTGTGTGTGTGTGTGTGTGTGCATGCATGTGGATGTGGATGAGTGTTTGTACATATGTGTGTGCATACGTGTGTGTGTGTGTGTGTGTGTGTGTGTGTGTGTGTGTGTGTGTGTGTGTGTGTGTGTGCATGCATGTGGATGTGGATGAGTGTTTGTACATATGTGTGTGCATACGTGTGTGTGTGTGTGTGTGTGTGTGTGTGTGTGTGTGTGTGTGTGATAGTGTTGATTTCACCTATGACAACAGTCACTATTCATCAGTCATTGACATTTCCAATTTTCTGCTCAGTTAGCATTATCATACCAATGCTATCATGTAATTTCACACATGACAATGATCAACATCCTATAGCATTGTTTTTCCCACTTATGACAATGATCATCATCATCATTTAAAAAAAAAAAAAAAAAAAAAAAAAAATATATATATATATATATATATAGTGTGTGTGTGTGTGTGTGTGTGTGTGTGTGTGTGTGTGTGTGTGTGTGTGTGTCAAAACTCCCCACAATAAGTCTCTTTTGACCATCATTCACCCATAGTACCCTCCCCTCTCTTCCCCCCTCCCCTCCCCCCCTTTTTTCCCCAACAACACTATTTGCATGAATTTCTCACCCCCACCCACCCCTCCCCCACCCCACGCATACGTTTGTGTGGGAGGAGAGATATGAACTCTGTCTCTCTCTCTCCCCCTCCCCCGTTCCCCGCTTCCACCCCTCCATATTCTGTTCCCCCTCCCCTTTTTTCCCCCTCCTAACGATATCTTACCACCCATTGTTCATTTCCATTCTCTTCCAATCATTACTATCATTACCCACACCCCCGCATACAACTACCCACACATAACTACTATCATCACCATCGCCACCCATCAAAATTGTTCATTTATTTAATTATTCAGTTATATCTTTTATATTCTTTATTTACTTATTTTATTTTATTTCATTTATTTATTTATCTATTCATTTATTTATTATTATGATTTTTATTTATCTATTTTTTTAAACTTATTTGGTGTTATGGGTGAAAATGAATGACTGTACAGCATACGACTCCCATTTGTGCTGGTGGCCATCTTGGAAATTGCTCAAATACACAAATTGTCCTTTTTTTTTACATAGACCTGCATCTGGTTATGTTCAGGGCATGAAATTGTCCTTCTCAGCCAGATTTGGTGTTTGTAGCATTAAATGAACAATTATGCAAAATATATTCCAATTTTTGTGTCGGCCATTTTGAAAAATGTCCAAAAAAACACATTTATACAAATTTTCCATGGTGGCTCTAAAGCAGGTTTTGTTCAGGACATGAAATTGGCCATCTCTGCCACATTTGGTGCTTGTTGCATGAAGTGCATGATTTTTCGACATGGAACCCCCGCTAATACGGAAAACATTTGCAGAGACCCAGGCTCTGGCACACAACCGACAAACCTGGAAGAACCTGGTGAACTGTTCTTCAATGTGATGCCCCCTAACCCCTCATGCGTGAAGCAGAAGAAGAAGAAAGAAGAAGAAGAAGAAGAAGAAGAAGAAGAAGAAATTATTCCTTTCTTCTTCTTTTTCTTCTTCTTCTTGTTCTTGTTCTTGTTCTTCTTCTTCTTCTTCTTCTTCTTCTTCTTCTTCTTCTTCTGCGATCGATTCTTTTTTTGGTTGCGTCAAATCTTCTATGTTGTCGCCATGAAGAAACCCACAGTCTTCTTGGGGTCTGGACCCTCTGACCAGGTTTGACGCCGTAGAACATCATAGGCTGGACAGTGTTGGAGGATGTGCTCTGGGGTCTGCGATCCAGTGTCACACGGACACACGTCTGTGTGGGCAATCTTAATCCTATTTCATTTGACTTTCTATCTGGCATTCTGTACATCAAGGAGGGTGGAATAACTGATCCAAAACGAAGCTTTTCGCATGTATTGATTTTGTACCGTGCCTTTCTGCTTCCTATTTGAAAGACGTGGTCATGTGTTATCCAGCAGCGCCTTAGAGTGGCTCATGATGCTGGTTCTAAGAACCTTCTTTCAGCCATCATAAAACCACGTAATTAAACTGAGTAATCGTGTGAATGGCTTTCAAATGTATTTGAGGCATAAGTATGTCAACCAGGAAATGTAGGAAGCATGGCTTGGCACACTGGTTTCGACATGAAACGTCGGTTTGCTGTTGTATGATGTAGGCTAGGCGTGGCGACAAACTCTTTTTTAGTGGATATGTGTTGATGATGTGTTCAAGACACCTATCAAACTTCTTTCTTTTAGAGTACACCAACAAACAGTGACGAACGTATCTTGTCGGAAACAGGCAGCCGTGCAATTAGGTGCGCATGATACAATGGATAGTGACCTGTAGCTCAAGGACACCTGCGTGAGACACCCTAATTCTGGGAGTTCCAGCTCCCGATTTGAATCGTCACGCCTGTTCCTGACATCTTGGCCAACACCGAGACAGTGACAAGGAGAAACAAGAAGAACAAGATCGTGTCCTTTTATTGTTCATATTCTGGATTCTTCGTGTGGGCGAGGATTTACATGTGTGTGTGTGTGTGTGTGTGTGTGTGTGTGTGTGTGTGTGTGTGTGTGTGTGTGTGTGTGTGTGCGTGTGTGAGGTTGATTTTTTTCCCCACCGGGGGGGTTCTGTTGGAGAGGTAAAACTTCAGTTCCTGTAGAGGAAAAACCTTCAGTTGTTCAGCTTAAAAGGGAGATGGAAGTGGGTAGGCTGAGGTGGGAGATGGAGGGTGGAGGGGGCGGGAAAGAGGTCTGGTCTAGCCTCCTAGTGTAGAATGCCACAGCATGAGCCTTGGCGGTTGATCTTTCTGGTACATAACGGAGTGTGCGCGATTGTAAATGTTAGGTGATTGTTTACATACAGGATTTTTGGTGGGGGAGGGGAGATAGGGTGTTCTGCAATTTGTCTGGTAGTTTTAAGGGTCAACAGATGGTGGAGAAGTATTCCGGATTGTTGTCAGTGTTCTTTTCAATAGGTTAAGAATGTAGTAAATTTTAAACCACGACCAGCACATAACCAGTAAAACCGTTACCAGAGTTAATGGATCAATGTCCGGGAATCAGTTCAGCATGGGCCTCCATCCACCTCAAAAGTTCCGATTCTTTGGATTTTCTCTGTTTTTCTGCCCAACTATTCAATGTATACATGAAGGGATTGATGGCAGAGTTCAAAGGTAATATAAATATTCCCAAGGCCACGTTTACAGTTCCAGGGACTGGAATGCCAGCCAATGCCAAAATCCCACACAGACCAATAGGAAACCAGCACATGAAATCTGTCAGTGCAATAGTGATCAGCCGTCGAGCTATGACCATGTCTTGTGAGACTTTCGTAGACTTGATTTTGAAAGTATTGTTTTGTATTGACCAGTAAATTAATGCCTGACCAACGGAAATGAGTATAAACAGAATGAAATTTAGTATGATCATTACGCTGAAAGAATACACTTTCCCTTTGAACTCTTGCCTCATAACTGGTAGTGGAATACAGATTCCTGTCTGGCCATAAAACTCCCAGTTGGATGTCATGGGAAGTAAAGGCAGCAAGGCAAGAAACCAGCCCACCAGCCAGATCAACAGACAAACCAACGCTGCTGATGTTCTCCCAAATCGCCAGGTGCTGAACGGAAAGCAGAGGACAATGAAACGATCAAGGGTGATCAGACAGATGAGCAAAGCTGATGCTTCACTGGACAACAGAGACACAAAACCAGCTATCCTACAGGGTACACTGCTTTTCCAGGTGTCTTCATAATGAAGATATCTGCCTCGGTACCGTTCATCGGCCACTCCAATAACAATCATATAAACGCCCATCAAAAGGTCAGCCATGGTAAGATTGATGACAAACATGATGAAGCCACTTGAGGTAGTCATCCTTTTCACAAACACACGTGCACAGAAGCAAAAGATGTTACCGGATACTGCTAGACAAGCCATCAGCCACAGAAACCCACGATAGGTCCACGACTGCAATAAATCTTCACAGGACGAAATGTCATCCTTAGGAGAAGTACAAGACCCATCAAAGTTACTGGGGAGTATTTCATCACAGCATAGTTTATGGTTCTGTGTTGATATCAATCGTAGATGGAAAAGATCTCTGAAAACATCCGCAGAGAACGTTTTCACAGGACTACCATCTAAATGTAGCTCTGTCAGATGTGGAATGCGCCAAAAACCATTAGGGCTGATGGCATGTATGGAAGTACACGATAAATTCAGTTTCTGTAGGCGAATAAACATGGCTAAAACTCCAGAATCAAACGCTTTGAGTGTTGTGTGTGACAGGTCTATCGATATGGGCATTGCATTTCGGACGACAGAGGACAGATCTCCATACAGAGACGCGATAGGATTATTAGACAAGAACAATGATTGTATATTTTTCAACCGTCTAAAAGAAGTCATGTTCACGTGATTCAGTCTGTTGCCACTAAGGTCAAGGAACCTCAAATTCAACAATTTCATTTCGGGTAAATCTGTAAGTGAGGAATGGGCAAGAACCAGAAGAATAAGATAAAAACAACTGTTCACATCAGAAACCGTCATACCTGAACCGGAGGCATTCAAAGAGCGGATCTTAGAGAAGAGTTCCGCGTTGAAAGGCTGAAGACACAGGAAAGTGTACACCTGACAGAGACAACCAATAGGACAGGTAACGTTACACCAGGATTCATCATCATGCATGGGGCAGTGAGGCCAACCGTCACAGATGTTGTCACTGTGCACACATATCTGAGAAAACCTGCATCGGAGAAGTCCTGGACAAGCCATCTCCTCACATCCCTCTTCGTCCTGATGTCCTTTACAGTCATACATTCCATTGCATCGAGTGTAAATGGGCAGACAGTCGTTGATCTCACCAGGACAACGGTAGTGACTATCAGGACATGAGTCATTCACCATCATTGGCACTGTAATGAACTTGGAGATTCCATCGAAATTGATCAGGACAGGGGGTGGGATACGTTCGTTTTTTGAATGTGCAAAATTATAACACTCTTTTATTTTATCTGAATTGTCGATGCAGTGAGGTGTTTGATCACAAATGTTGTTGTAGGAGACACACTGGCCGTTGTTGCACGCAAAAAATGATGTTCTACAAGCCGAATGCTGACAGAAGGATTCATCACTGGAATCATGACAGTCAGCAATGAAGTCACATACCAATGAATATGACAGCTTGGTTCTAGTAACTTCACCACTGCACGTAAACACAACCGGTAAAGAGTCACGACTATCCGTGGAATTGAACTGATAAGTGTATGATGCTTGGTTAGGCAGATGACAGTCAGATGTAAATTGTTGACGGCACATATTATGTTGTTGGGAACCACATGAGACATAGGTTTGAGTTGCAAGGCCATCATGACATACTTTCACAGAATATTGTATCTTTGACAGTGTTGTTTGTGCGTTGCTTAAATTGACTCCTTTTGGATAAGCAGAGACCTCTGTGGTCCTGCTTGGTCTGACTTCGCAAATCGCCCCAATGTTTTCTGCATCACGTACAAAGAAGAGTGATATGATAAACATCCCATGGAAGGAAAGTAAGGCGGACATAGTATACGTTTCAGTTGACGTGAAAGAATTGAATAAATGATAAAAGACAGTTTTGTCTGCCCTTTGTATTCTATTTTTGTACATATATGGCGATTCTGCATCATTCAAATGCAAGCCAACGAACTGTTTCCCAGTATTCCAGTATCTCTTTGATTTGTTGATCAATATACTATAAGGGTCATACATACATGACGGAAAACTGGCAGCACCCCCAAACATTTTACAATATTCATTACCGGCACGACTAAAGTGTCTTCTTCTTCTTACATACTTGTCAAGCTCACCCAAGGACAAGCCAATTTTGTAGCAGCGGTCACATAGGGCCACCAATCCCTGACAGTCGGCACTGCTGAAGGAACAGTGTTCTGTTTCATCTCGTCCATCGTCACACTCTGTCTTCAGGTTACAGTCCATGTGATGCTGGAAGCTGGAATAGTGCTCCACGGAGCAGTTCCAAGCACCGCTGGACAGCTTTTGGGGTTCCTTACTTTCAAGAAAAACAGAAAAGAAAAACTGGAAGAGAGGATTATTATTCAATAGTAGTCTTATATATCCACGGATATCATGCTCGTAGTTTTCCCTGGCAATTCGTAGGATGAATCTTGAGTCATTAAGATGGTATATATGAGCTATATCAGACTCAGTGTCGAACGATTTCCAGACCTGTAATGATTGATTAGTTTGTTTATGAGAACTGAGAAGGAGATGGTTTGTTTTCTTATGGCGAAACAGAGTGATGTTTAAGAGATGTCCGAGTCGTTTCAAGCTGACCATGAGAATATGTCGGGGTGGCACAGGTATGTCCCTCCACCAAGGACCGGTGTCACTGTCACTTTTATTGCCCATTGTGATGTACCCAGATGACTGTGAGCTCATGACGAGGACCAGGGGTCCAGGAGCTTCAGGGTTGCATTATGGTTTAAATTATAGAGAACAGTTTTGTGACTAGTTGACATACTGCCGCACAGTATATGACACGTGTGAGCAATGATGGAGAAAGGAAATGCAAATTCCAATGACTAGTACAGTAAACACACACACACACACACACACACACACACACACACACACACACACACACACACACACACACACTCACACACACACACACTCACACACACACATACACACACACACACACATACACACACACACACACACACACACACACACACACACACACACACACACACACACACACACACACACACATCTGTGTGAGCCTCCCCGCCCTCACCCCGCGCATACCTGCACATACGCACGCACGCACGCACGCACGCAAGCACGCACGCACGCACGCACGCACGCACACATACACACGTCATTCGATGCAATGTATGTTGGCTTTATATGACCTTAGACAAACAAACTACCTCTCCAGTTACAAGATTTGATTAACAAAGACTTGAATGTTAAGTAAGTTTTAAGTAAACGCTTAGCAATTGAAAATCGCACGTGCTTTACACAATGTACCGTTATTTCGTTCCCTTTATGTTTGGCCTGAAGACTTTGTTGGTGTCTTAACCTTTTGGTCTACATGTATTTTCTGTGTGTACTTTTGTGAGCCTAGTATATACTTGTGTTTTCGTGAGGGGGGCGATTGCGGCATTATTGCCTAGTATTTCGAAAAGAACTCTTAGGGATTGAAAAAATGTGCAGGAAATAAATCCTCTGTGCTACGTTTTTCGTGTAAGGCATTACTGCACCCCGCCAAAAAAAAAAAAAAAAAGAAAAAAAAAAAAGAAAAAAAAAAGAAAAGAAAAAAAAAAGTGATATTTCTCAGGATTTAAATCAAAAGGTGCTTTCAATTTACTATCCACATGACACCTTAGTTGGGACACACACTCTGTCTGTCTGTCTGTCTGTCTGTCTGACTGTCTGTCTGTCTCTTTCTCTCTCTCTCTCTCTCCTCTCTCTCTCTCTCTCTCTCTCTCTCTCCTCTCTCTCTCCAGTAAACTTTGCCTCCGAGTTCGGCAACACTTATTAGTTTGTATACCATTCGTCAAATACCCAAGGCTTAGGTATTATTTTCAATACCAATTTGGGTTTAAAATCTAGAAGGCTCGTAGATATAAATCGGTAATTTTTAAATGTTATTGGTAAGAACAATTATTCAAGGCATGTAACATAATAACAGTTGATCACTGGAATCTTGTTTTAAGTCTTCGTTGGATTAAGATAATCAGACATACAATGATTATATGAACTTCCAAGACAGGGTTTACAATAACAAAATAAACCATCGTGAAGCAATCTATGCTGGGCTTCTTAATTTCTTTCTGAATATTTCCTCTCTTATGTAAAACAAAACCCTGACATATCCCGTTTAGCTGTCATTGCGACTACTCCATGACAACTTTATAAGTACAATTCAGAGAAGGAGGTGGTCGTAAAACTTTGTTTAGAATTCATCAACTTAGAGTATCAAGATAGACACTTTGTAGAAAAAAAACAACCCTGACAATGTCTGGCACTTGAATTAAAAAACAACAACATACAGCCACACATTACAATCATACAAAAATAAAATGTATTCTTAAAATCAGAACTTGAATATATTGTCCCTAATCACGTATTCCTGAATTTCTACAATGGAAGCTGGAAGAAAGGTGGCAGAATTAGCATCTTTTACAGTATCTAAAAAAAGGCTGAGAAGAAAATCAAGTGATAATGATAAATATAACAAATGTAATAGTAAAGATGGAAATGAAAACAGCTTGACAAGCAAAACAGTGAAATTCAGCTAAAGAGCCAGCGAATGTACGAGTAGAGAAAATGCTAGGAGTTTTGTTAAAGTTACGAGTCACATGGGTGGCAGAAGCTGGTGCGCAAATATCAAAATGTTTATGAATAATTGAAAAGACATATTATTAGTAAAAGTATCCCACATCGCAGGACAAATAATGGTAGGGAGAAACTCCAAGGAGAGATTGGCGGCAGAAGGTCTTCTTACACTATACATGGGCCGGGCCTCATCCAGGTCATGACTCCCAGATGCTCTTCTACTGACATTTTTTTTGGCGCTGCCAGGATTCGAACCCGCAACTTTTGAATGGGTGGGCGTCTCAAGCTGTTTATTTTCAGTCGGATGTCTTAACCCACCGCTAACGGACACCTGTTCTAAGTTGGGAAATCTAAGCCTTATGAAGATCACTTTTGTTCCTGCTCGAAAGATCCAGCTGGAACTCATTTCAACTGCCTCTGCCTCTGCCTTCAGGCTTCTGGTCCTCTTCTTACCTGCAATTCCGAGCTGTTTCATGAGATCATAGGTTGATGAGCCTACAAATCCCCTTCCCCCAACCTAGATGGCAAGAACCTGGGCCTGAAAGCCAGATTCCCTCAAGCTGCTAGCTACACTAGCACACATCTCAGTCTTGTAGAGGTGCGTTTGATCCATTCTGCCTTTGTATAGCACAGTGAGTTCAATCAGAATAATTTGTTTTGATGAACCTGAGTGGAGAACAATGTCCGGTCTCAGGCCTCTCTGCCTGGTTATCTCCAGATGGTTTTCCCATTCTGGAAGGTCTGCTATGTATTACCAGTCATCTACTCGATTCAGTGAACCCTGCTTCCATGCTTTTGATATCCCAGCTGTTTCAGACCATGATTTGTGGCCATCTGCTGTAAGGAAACTTCGTTGCTGCAGTTTCTGGTGGAGTAGTGCTTCCTCCAGCAGCTAACCGCATTTGCGATCTCCTTTAGCAATTGGTTGCGCCTCTATGTGTACCTTCCCTAGGTTAGCGCCGCCTTGCATGAACTCAGGACATGTTCCACTGTTTGTTTGCCGTGACAGAGTGGACACGGATCATCTGACTTTCTCCATTTGACCAGATTTGAATTTGAGGGTAGGAAGTCATACACAAATCTAAGGATAAATTTGACTCTTAGAGGTGCCATGTGCCACATGTTATTCCAGGTGAGACTTCTTTGGAAAGCGTATTCCCACGTAGTCCACTGTCCTTGTTGGCCTTGCCGGACTACGTTCTGAATTCTCCTGGCGTCTTCTTCTTTCTTCAGATCCTCTATTACCATGTCTCTCTTTACTTTCCCTTTTGATTTTGACCACAATATCATTTCTGTTGATTCCAGCCCGTCTGTTGCTCTTTCTGTGGCCTGTTGTTTCCTTGGTCTTCTGTTATTCAGCCCCGTTGTTGCTCTTTCTGTGGCCTGTTGTTTCCTTGGTCTTCTGTTGATTCCAGCCCCTGTGTGTTGCTCTTTCTGTGGCCTGTTGTTTCCTTGGTCTTCTGTTGATTCCAGCCCCCGTCTGTTGCTCTTTCTGTGGCCTGTTGTTTCCTTGGTCTTCTGTTGATTCCAGCCCCGTCTGTTGCTCTTTCTGTGGCCTGTTGTTTCCTTGGTCTTCTGTTGATTCCAGCCCCTGTGTGTTGCTCTTTCTGTGGCCTGTTGTTTCCTGGTCTTCTGTTGATTCCAGCCCCTGTGTTTGCTCTTTCTGTGGCTGTTGTTTCCTTGGTCTTCTGTTGATTCCAGCCCCGTCTGTTGCTCTTTCTGTGGCCTGTTGTTTCCTTGGTCTTCTGTTGATTCAGCCCCTGTTGTTCCTTGCCTTCTTGTCTTCTTGATCACCTGTGGCCTTGTTGTGTTTCCTTGGTCTTCTGTTGATTCCAGCCCCCGTCTGTTGCTCTTTCTGTGGCCTGTTGTTTCCTTGGTCTTGAGGTTGCTTTGACGCGTCCACTGCTTCCGAAAATTCCATTTCTGCCAGTCTTTAGGTTTTGGCCGACTGATCTCACAACTTGTCTATGGAGTCCTCAGCAGCTTAGTAACCTTGCTTTATCCACTTTGTATTCGTTGAGCATGGACTTTAGAGGCAACTTCAGCTTTACTGGCGGCAGTAGAGTGTAGTATCAGTGAGACCAGGTCGGACACCATGCCATGTCCATGTATATTTGTGATTTTGGCCGCCATTGACAATGCTAGTGCAGCAATAGAAGCCACAGAAGCTTTGCGATCAGCATGGACTGGAAATGCCAGACCTTTCACTTGCCAGGGAGTCTTCTTCTGCTGTTTACTTGGTGTCTTCTCTCTTTCAAGGACTCCTCCCAAGGCTTTTGACAGGTTCTTCTGTTACAGTTGAAGCATTTGGTTGGCTATGGTGCTCTTGACCGGTGTTGCTATTTTTCCTTTCCGTAGGGAGAGGCTTTGCGATTTCTTTGGCTTGAAATTGATCCTGGATGAAGCAACTAACTTGCCTTATTGATTCAGTATGTTCCGTGTTTCGTCCACCTTGATGGAAAGCACTGTTGTGTCATCTATGATGGCCTTTAGTGGGATCATAATATTATAGTATTCATTCATGAGATCTGCCGGACCTGCACAGCTCATGGCGGCTTTCAAGAGTATCTATTTTGTCCACACAAACAGTATTCGATAAAGTACACAGCCCTTTGCTATGCCGATTTCTAGATTGATCTAAATGTTATGTATTCTTTTGTGGAGAACTTCATTGAAAAACCTTGAAAGCATTTCCTTAGGAATTCTCTGATGTTCGTCGGAACAAGATACGTTTCGAGGGCCAGGTGGATCATCTTGTGTGGAACTGATTCATACGCACTTGCCAGATCGAACTACGCCACGTTAGGATCCCGTTTCTCTGCCCTAGCGCTGTGGATTGCTTCCCAAATCATAGTGGCATGTTCTACTCAGGCAGAGAAGCCAGGGATGCCTCCTTTTTGGACTGGCAAATCCGTGTACTCATTTTCTGTCACTTATTTCGTCAGTCTGGCTGCCATGACGGAGAAGACTTTCCCGTCGACGGTCAGAAGTGACATCACTCGAGGTTTGTTCTCTGCAATGGACACTTAATCAGCTATCATCCATTGGTCGCTGATCTTCAAATTCCGCCATGCTGACCTTATCATTTTGTGGAGCCACTTAAGTTTATATAACGAAATTCAAGAAAAGAACTAGCGACAGCTCGAGAAGAGAAAATGCAAGGAATTTTGTTAAAGGTAAGAGTTAGATGGGTGACAGAAGGTGCGCAAATTTCAAAATATTTTATAATAAATGGACATTCATTAAATTCATTATGATAAGTAACGATATCCCATAGCTTACAACAAATAACAAAAATATATTAAAAGATCCAAAGAAAGTAGAGTAATAAGTCAAACGATTCTACAAAAATCTGTACCAGGGAAAAAAGGTGGAAGATTGTGAAATTAATCATTTTGTAAACAAGATTCGAAAGTTATCTCCAGATACGCAGTTAGATTTAGGTGAAATTATTGTTGAGGACGGTTTGAAAGAGAGGCGACTGCAGGAAAAAATTAAAACATATGAGGAAAAGTAGAATTACCGAGCTCTCAAACAAATAGAACATACAAATAACAAACAGACACAACGCGTTTCGACCTCTTGGCCTTTTTCGTGCAGGACAAGTAACAATCAAAACATTAAAAACAAAGATTGAAAACAAAGGACAGTCATTTGTCTCTTCGGTCTCAGTAAAGAATAGATGCAAAACTAACATTGCGGAACGAAACCACAGAAAAGAGGGAAGACGTTAAGGGAGAGGAAACGGGAAAAAAAAATCCCAACACCACCCCTACCGTTAATACTTTTACCACTACTAATGCTGCTGCTGTTGCTGCTGCTACTACTACTACTACTACTACCATCATCATCACCACCACCACCACCACACCACCACCACCACCAC
This sequence comes from Conus canariensis, assembly GCA_033310375.1. Taxonomy (NCBI): domain Eukaryota; kingdom Metazoa; phylum Mollusca; class Gastropoda; order Neogastropoda; family Conidae; genus Conus; species Conus canariensis. The sequence continues at coordinate 100,143,398 of CM065716.1, forward strand.
TAGTATTACTACTAATACTATTAAAAACAAAAATGACGACGACGACAACGACGACGACGACGACGACGACGACAACAACAACAACAACAACGTGGATGGAGGAAAGATCTGAACAAAGTTGAGGAACTTGAGGAGGTCTTATTCTGGCATTGGGTCTGTATAAAACAGTGGTAAGCGGTGTTCCAGGTGCCCCCTAAAAAGGATGGTCCGGTGGCATATAATCATATCACCTATTATTGAGAAAGTGTGGCTGTTGATTTCAAGAGTGTTTAGGGTTAGGATTTACTGTGCAAATCTCATCAGTGTAGCTGTAGATGGGTGTTGTTTATTAGAGGGCACTTTATCGAGAAAAAGAGGTCTATGTCTGTTAGCATGAATGACGGAGGTGTAAACTGAGACAATGTCTAGAGTGAAGAAGACGCTAGGTTGGAAGGTGGAGTCTGTTTTGAATGAGCTGATCATGTTGAGTGCGTAAGCTATGTCTTGAGGCATGGGGAGAGGCTGATTCGGAGAAGAGAGTCAATGTACTGTGAGAGATGGTCTGCAGAGCAGCTACAAGCAGTCGCAATGGGTATGCCGGTCGTGTCATTTTTGTGTATTTTAAAGTGAGTAGAAAGTGGGTTGTTTGCTGTCTGATATTATGAGGAGACTGGCTGTCTTTACTAAGTCGTTTTGTTTGGTTTCCTGGCAGACTATGGTTGAAATGAATTTTAGATGTGGAGGGAGGGGTGATGTGAGCGGCGTGTAAAAATTGGTGTCAGACAGTTGTTCCTGTGTTTCTTGTATTGTATAGTCACGACAGTTTACAACGAGAAAGAAGAACTACAATATGGTGTCGTTTTACAGTTCATTTTCAGTATGCTTGGTGTGACAGGGTTTACACACGTGTGTGGTGTGTGTGTGTGTGTGTGTGTGTGTGTGTGTGTGTGTGTGTGTGTGTGTGTGTGTGTGTGTGTGTGTGTGTGTGCGCGTTCAATGCTCTGTATAATGTGCATGAAAAAAGCATACAACACCAAAACCCTTCAGTCAATTACTTTTAAAGTCACTGACATAGAATATGTTAAAACGGTTCAATTACTGTACGTTTTCTTTATGTTTGAGCTTTCATGGCGTTAACATGTAATCATCATTTGAATAAGGCAAGGAAATATTTTAAATTCTCAACATAATAAACGAACAGAATAAGGACAAGATGCAGAGACTTTAACTTTCTATCAGGGTACCTGTGCGCATGCGTAAGAATTATCTTTCAATGCACCACAGTATCAAATAAACATCAGAGCATCTATTGCAAATGAAAATGAAGAGCATTAATTATAAAACATACAAATTTCGTTTTAGGTTTTGAAATAGTTTTTTTTTTTTCTGAGAACAAATCATGTGTACAAGAAATTTCTATGATATCACGAAAATATTTTAGAAATCGAGCTCGAGAAATATTAGATTAGGTAAATCGTATGCTTCTAATATTTAAAAAAAAAAAAAGAAAAAAAAGAGCCTTTTCGCCATGTGAATTTGTCTTGAAAAAAAATGATTCACACAACATACTTGAAATTATATATGTAGTCATTTGCAAACACGACAATCATTTAAAAATGAAATAAGGACAATTTAGTACAGATAATGGTGGACAGCAGCAGTTTTTGTAATACCTAATTTAAAGATGGAGAAATTGTCTCATCTTGACAGACTGTTTTTTTTTTTTTTTTTTTTTTTGTGATGAGCTGTCACCATCCTACTGTCTCCACGTTATGTTCATTATTTTCTAATAAATACCTGACACTTTTCAGTATGTGCCGCTTCATAATAAGATCCTAATGTACAAATTATCCCATTAAAAGGCTTTTTTTTAGATGATAACAAAAACAAGTCACATGATACATCTTTTATTGTTAAAGGTATCACAGATAATAGTTGTGGGGCGCCTGGCATTGTGGAATTTCAACATATGAGAGGTCGATATGGCTGCAAGAACAACAACCCCAAATAGTAAAGACACAGTCGTGTGCATATTCCTTTAGGTTTAACAGAATGTTATGATCTTATGAATAACCAGCAGATCTAAGTTTCCGAATTTTTCTATTGAAAAATTAAGATATTCAAAGTTGTCGCTAGACTTCGTGCTGGAAGCAGTCCCTAATTCTTATGAAGCAATCAGACAGCTAATTTGTGTAGAGAGATTGAAGTAAACTGCATAGAGAGCGTTTACATTCTCTTTGAAAACAAATCTGTAAAAATATCACTTGAATGTACTTGGAGTAGGTAACCCATTCTTCCATTGTTCAAGAACAAAAGAATTATTTCGCAAGTCTGAATACTCTAGAGGGTACATAACATTTTGATCGTTTTACTTTTTTAAAGGATATTATTGACAAACGTATTTCTCTCTGTTAACGTAGCACTCTCACTGAAGGGCACTCGCTCACTGTTCCGATTATTGTTCACGCGTACACACACACACACACACACACACACACACACACACACACACACACACACACACACATGTACGCACACATACAAACACACTCTCACACATGCACGTGCGCGCGCGCACATACACACACCACACACTCACACACACACACACACACACACACACACACACACACACACACACACACACACACACACACACAAGCGCGCGCTCAAACATACAGACACACACTCTCTGTCCCTTGTCTCTGTCTCTCTGTCTCTGTCGCTGCATCATTCTGCTCCACACTGTCAACCCTTTAAAATGATTTATTCCTTTCCTACTGCCTCCTGCAGAGAGAAACACTCATCGTGGATGATGTCACACTCGTAAATTCTATCGATAAAATGTTGCAATTGATTTATGTGACAGCGATGTAATGCTCGTTGAGCACGGCTGTTCCTTTCCTGCCAGACTAGACCATTTAGTACAACTCACGTGACCCGCTGACCCTGACCGAGTTCAGGGATGCCAGCGGTGCCACGCTTAGTCAGATCGGCACTTTTTCTTCTGTGAGACGTGTTGCAGAGAGCTGTGCTTGTGACCAATTTTGTTTGTTTTCCAACCTTCGGATACAACTAAATGCAATATCTTTTGGTTAATTTAGGGTTGCCTGTGGATTATGTGAAGTCAACTTGTGTCTGTGTGTGTTTTATAACGCATTCAGATTGTTTAAAGTGTAGTTTTGTGTGTATAGTTTGACGTAAGTGACTCCTCAGTTTTTCCTACAATGGCGTCTCAGCAATCAGTGGAGCGTGAGTACCACGATTATAGTGCGCACTGTGCCAGACTGAATTCTGTGTGTCGAGTTTGTGGAGAACGCGTGTTAAGAAAGGAGAAAGATAGACAGTTTTGTGGAAATTATGTAAAAACTATGCCACAGAACTCTCACGTTGTTACAATTTAGACATTTTGAATGATGAAGAGGGCAAGCAGTCTACAGCTATTTGTATGAAATGTTACAAAAAACTCATGGGGCTGAAACGCGCTAGCAACCTGTCCGACTTCAAAACTACGATCGATCGTGTTGCACTTGATATTCAGAAAATGTCAGAAATCTGGACAACTTTCGATCCAGAGCTGTCAGTCAGTCAGTGCAAAGCATGCAGTCACTTTGAATCAAAAACTAAAGCCGGTCGTCCCACAAAACCGAGAGTAGGGGCCGTGAAGAGACCCGCACAACAAACTTTTGATCCCGCCGCCTTGCTAGTTGACGAAAGTGTGTCAACGTCATTTTGTCAATCTACGTCAACCCCAGTTAAAAAACCCAAAACACTCTGCACACAAACATCACCAATCACACCGAAAACGCCGCAAGTCAGTGATGTAGCTCTATCGCCTTTCCGACATCGGAAAAATAAAGTGATCTATTTAGACTCGGATGATGAGGATATTGATAAACCACTCACTGATGAAGAAGAAAAATTACTGACACGTTTGGTACGCAGGAAGCTGCGACAGTCAAGTGACCATTTAACTGTTAGGTGCAAGACAAGGGGTCAGCCAATTGTGTTGAAAAGGATCAGACAGCCCCGTAAATCTTCTGCTTTGGCATCATCTCCTCTGAGAAAGAAAAGATCTCATATGATACAGAAGATCAGAATGAATATTTCAGGAAGCAGTAGAGAGGATGTGATCAAACAACATGGATCAGAAATCAGAAGAACTGCTCGCACCCACAGACAAAAGATTCTTGATGCTGCTGGATGTGGCCCTGTGAGAGTGACCAAAAAGCAAGGGTCTGCACTTAGAACTAGTCTGGGGTTAAGCTGGACAAAGTACAGACTGCAAAAGAGATTTCTCAGAAGTATAGGATTAAAATTTGACTGTGAAAAGAAAGAAAGACAACAACAGAAAGAAGCTATGTTTGGAGAAATTGAAATAGTACAGAGAAAACTCATTTCTGTTGATGAGAATGGCAGACAAAAAGAAGAAGATAAAACAATAGGAGAAATCAAAGACATTCCAAAGCTGGTAGAAAACCTTTTGCAGCAGTATGACAGAGAGAACAAGCTGACTTGGCATGACAATACAATCCCACAGGATGAGATCTGGGTAAAGATAGGAGGGGACCATGGGGGTGGTACATTTAAACTGATGCTTCAGATTGCAAATCTTCACAATCCAAACTCCAAACACAACACTTGTGTCTTGGCCATTGTAGACTGCAAGGACAGCCCAGAGAATTTGAAGAGAATCATGGATCCTTACAAAGAACAGCTGGCGGCACTGAAGTCCATGACATGGAGAAACAAAACAATCAAACTATTTTTGTTTGGGGATTATGATTTTCTACTCAAGCTGTATGGTCTGTCAGGTGCTCAGGGGACACACCCCTGTCTATACTGCACAGCATCAAAAAGCCAAATACACACTCCACCTCATTGTAATGAAGGCAACATCACACAGCGCAGTTTACAGGGCATCAGGAGAGATTACAAAAAATACAAAAATTCCAAAAGAAAAATTGCCAAGCTGCACAATAATGTCATCAGAAAACCTATCATTGACATTACACTCAGCCATGTGGCACCTCCCTATCTGCACATTCTTCTGGGAGTGGTAAAAAAGCACCATGACCTGCTGGAAGGTGAGTGTCATTCTCTAGATAAAGAAATTGCAGAATCCTTTGCAGCTGAGGACAAACAGGTAGAGACAAAGTCAGCCTTTTCTGACTTTGTTGACAAACTGAAAGAGATTGAATCTTTGGAAGTAGAGAAAAGGCAACTAGAATCAAGAATAGTGTTTAATGATCCTGAAGATGACAGCACACCCCTGAGTGTTTTCCAGCAAGAACAACGAGAACTGATGGAGCAGGTACATGAGAAAGAAGACAAAATAGAAGACAGGAAAGCACAGCTTGATCTTCCATGCTTGTCTGGTCCTGTCACACAGCATTTAGATGTTGCCCTGCATCAGAAAAAAATCCACAAGCAGGCCTATCATGGCAAGTCTTTCATAGGCAACCACTGCAACAGATATTTGAAGCCAGAGACAATTAAACATGTATGTGAAAGTGTTGTCAGCAAAACAGCTGAGCTGACTCAAGACAAGGCTATCCTTCTCAGAGCTAGGAGTATATCTAACAGATTCAAAATGCTGAATACACTATTCTCGCACATCCACACAAAAATCTCACATCAAAAACCCATGACTGCGAGTGACATTGACACACTGGATAGTGATATCAAAGCATACATGTCTTTCTTTAGAAAAGAATTCCCACAGTCTCGCATCATCCCAAAGCAGCATATATTAGAAAACCATTGTGTTCCTTTCATCCGTCAACATCATTTTGGACTGGCTTTGCATGGGGAACAAGGAGGTGAGGAAACACATGCAGTTATCAATCTGCTGAAGAGAAGGGTGTGGGGTCTAAAAACAGAGCAGGAGAAATTGCGTGTCATGATGTCAGAACACATGGCTATTGTCTCCCCCCTTCTTCAAGGTCTGATGCCACTGGCCCAGCAGAAGCAGTATAAAGTTAATAAACAGTAATAATGCCCCT
>CM065716.1:100151881-100186881 GCA_033310375.1 Conus canariensis
GTGAAATATATTGTGCGTGTGTGTGTGTGTGTGTGTGTGTGTGTACGCGCGCGCGTGCGCGCGTATGAGTGCGTGCATGCACGGGCATGTATGCATGTACATGCGTGCGTGCGTTCTAGCATCCCAGTTATTGTGTGTGTGTGTGTGTGTGTGTGTGTGTGATGAAAAGGAATCAAAAGACTGTGGTTGATTTTGTACTTTATTACAGAAGAAATACAGGGTTAGAATTGTTCGCAAAAAAAGTTACTTACTGGTTTGATGCAAAACTTGAGACTTTGGTCATGTCATGTGCGTGCGGCTGCCGAAGTTCAGCTGCATGAAACTGGCATTGTCAGTTGCATTACGCATTTTGGAACAAACAAGCTTTAAACGTTTCTGACTGGACTTCTTTGTTGTTGTAGTCTGAGCAGAGGCATGTATCAAACTTGTGTACTAATCAATGAGGGAAAATAATTTTGCCATTAAGCGCTGATGTGAGTTAATTTTGATCAATTTTGTGTGTATTGTCATTGTTGTAATGTTGCCTAACCACTTACGTACACAATGTCATGCTGTTTCTTCGTTCTCTGCAGGAAAATAAACCTGGTCGAGTTTGGTATTAAAAGAATTGTCTGCAATTCGCCAATACAGTCGTCTCAGGAGTGTATAAGTATTATATTCTTCACGACAACAACGAATTGTCAAACTGACAACCCCTTTTTTAACGGCCGCTCAGCAAGGCCGAAAACATGGCTGCTAGACTGACTGTGTGCATAGCAGACAGGCAGCGCTGTGTACAGCGCAGTTAGCTAGTGGGTAGGGAGCGGCCTGCAGAAAACACTGCCTTCCCTGACCTTGGCCTGTGCAGCAGCGGGAGAAGTGTAAGCTCCCTTGCTTCGCTGAAAACTAAAGATCCCGCTCTGAACAGCCGTGTGAGGTGTACACAAATATAGACTCATAAAAGATGCATGTAACAAGGAGAGAGAGAGAGAGAGAGAGAGAGAGAGAGAGAGAGAGAGAGAGAGAGAGAGAGACAGAGACAGAGACAGAGAGACAGAGAGGGAGAGAGAGAGAGAGAGTCGGAGTCGGAATGTTTTAATTGATCAGGCCATTTGCCCATACAATGGAGTGAATATTCAAAATCAATAATCAAATCAAATCACATTCATACTCTCATGTCTTAACCTTAAAGCTTTGAATATGAAGAGGGACAGCCTTTCCATAATGCGTTTGTTCGTATTCGCAAACAACAACGAAAATTCAAACATGGAAGGCTGTCTATAAAACTTTCTAGGCAACAATTCTTGTGTAAAGTTTTCATACTGGTGGCAAACAAACAAAAAATGGAGTTCAGTTTCTGGAACATTGGGACAAAATGGACAATTCACATCATTGTTCGGGTAGGGTCTAAACATCAAAAAATGACATTTCAATGGAGACATTCCAATTCTAAATCTCGAATATACATTACGCTTCTTGATGTAACTGATCTCACATAAATGTGGACTTACTGAAAAGGACTGCTTGAAAGAAGCATACACATTATAAAATGTATGCGACTCCAAAGACGCATGCCAGTCCTGCTTAAAACAATCTATAAGCCTTTCCTTGAAGCATGCTAGAAAGATGTTAACGTTACAAACCCCTTGAGCTTCCCAAACTTCCCCAAAACCAAACTTATACAGTACATTTCTAACTTTACATGCCCATGTTGCATAATTTTGACGTTGCAAATTTAAAAGCATTTCATAGGCCTTTTGGGGATATCGATCATTGTCCATCTGTACAAGACGTAACCAAAACTTGACACATTTGACAAACGTTAATATATACAAAGGATACCTGCCTGTTTCTCCATAAACAACATGCTTCGGCGATTTTATATTCCCACCCAGAAATCGTTTCAGAGCAAACAAATGGATTCTTTCTATCTGTTCTTGATTTTGCGTCAAGCCCCAGATTTCAGCTCCATATGTTAAAATGGGTTGAATCTGACAATCGAAAAGTTTAAAAAAGAAGGCAGGAGAATGCTCGCCAATTGACCACATCGTTCTTATGATTGCTGTAATTCCTTTCTTGGCCCTGTCTGCGAGATCAGACATCGTATATACAAAACTTACTCTTGTTGACAAGTGAATGCCAAGGTATTTGTACATATTCACAATTTTTAACTCGTTATCATAAAAAAACCCATCTTTCCCTTAAGGCATGGTATCCCCCATTCCGAAAAATGACAATGTTCGATTTTTCCATATTTACAATGAGATCAAGACGTTTAGCTACATCAGACAAAATATTCAACTGCGTCTGAAGACCAGTAACACTATCAGATATTAGTGCAACATCATCAGCAAATAGGAGGATTAGTATTTGAGTAAAATCTGGCGTCAACTGAACGCCATGGCGACCAGATTCAAGCGCTTCTTTCGTCAGCTCATTTATAAAAAGCGAAAAAAGCACAGGTGAGCAAACCTCCCCCTGTTTCAAGCCTCGAGGGCACAAAAAAGCATCTGTTAATTCACCACCAACACGCACCCTTGCTTTGACAACATTATACATCGATTTTAATGCACTGAGTATCTTGCCTTGTAGGCCGTTTTTATGCAAGATAATCCACAACTTTTCTCTGCACACAGTATCAAAAGCTTTACGGAAATCTATAAATGCTACATACAATTTCCTGTGTCTCACGAGCTGCTTTTGTACCATAGCATAGAGAGTGAATATGTGATCTGCTGTACAGTAACCCTTCCTGAATCCAGCTTGCTCTTCACCAACAATTCCCTTGTCGTCAATCCAGTTTGAAATGCGCTTATTCAATACAAAACTATACACCTTACTACAAATATTGAGAAGAGAAATGCCTCTATAATTATCTGGAACATTCAAATCGCCCTTTTTGTGCAGAGGCTGAATAATGGACAATGACCACTCGTCAGGAAAAAGCCCATGATCAAAGAGATAGTTAAAAAATTTAACAAGGAAAGGCAATATTTGCTCAATGCTATTTTTGTAAAATTCCCCAATGAGTCCATCCGGGCCGGGTGCCTTCCGAGATTTAAGTACTTGCACAGCAGCTCGAATTTCTTCTGCTGTTATTGATTCATTGAGCATATCACATTCGATGGTACGCGTGTTATCAAGAGGAACTGAATCGTCGTCACTGTTAAGTGTGTAATTTTCGCCATCATCACAAGGAACATCAATATCACCAACTGCATTTGCAACAGTGTCTGGCACAGAATTAAACACATTATCAAAATGATGAAACCATTCATTTTTCGTTATCATATTTTGCACACCAGTCCTAGATTTCACAGAACGAATGGTATCCCAAAATTTTCTTGCATCATTTAAATTATCCTGTATTGAGCGCACAATCTTTTCTTTATGTAGTTTCTTTTTCGATTCTAATAACTCTTTATACTGTTTTCTTTTTTCAGAGTAAGCTAGACTTTCAGCATCAATGTGGCTTTTGCCAAGTTGGCGCCGATGCCGGCGCAAAAGAGTTCTACTCTGCCTACATTCCAAGTCAAACCATATGTTCATCTTTTCACATCCAATACATTTAGTTTTCTTCATGCAATTTCCTGCATAAACAAAACACTCATTAAATTTAGCAAGCGCCAAATTTATATCATTTTCAATAAGTAACATGGCTTCATCCAAGATAGCTCTCACCTCGACACTGCACATAAGGTCATTGTAAGCAACATGCTAATCATCATTCCATGTGTATTTTGTAATTGAAAAGGTTTCACGATCAATGTTTTGTTCGGAATATGACGATTGAGAGACAATTCAATGGCAGCGTGTTTTGTTTCAACCATAGGTATAACATTAAAACATTTACACATATTTACTAAGGAGTTGGAAACCAAAAAATAGTCTATAACACTGCTTCCATTCGTTGATACATATGTGAAATCTCCCGAGAAAGTCCGGGACACAAGTCCATTTAAAATGCACAGTTCATACAGTTCACACACAGATAACAGATAGCGACCAAAAGAATTAACTACATTGTCCGTTGACAGACGCACTTTATCAGGGGGTTCTTCTAAATCATTACTGTCAATAGATTCCCGCACATCATAAAAAGAATCATGTATGTCAACAGCTTTAACACTGAGTGAACCGGTTCTTGAATTTAAATCTCCACAGATTATAACGGGAGCACTATCATACTCTCTAGCAAGATCAAGCAAACGGTCTTCTAGCATGGAGATACCATTATAAATATCTGTTTCTTCATAACAGATTGAATGCTCGGGAGGTATATAAGCACCAATTAATAAGCAATCAGTCATTGTTCCAATAAGCTTTTGGGAAATCTTTAGCACAATAATATTGTCGAGTTCACATTCAATTCTAGTCACGTATTCAGTCAAAGTTTTTCTGACTAGAAACACGACCCCGCCTGAAAGACGACTGTGAGTACTGTCTGACAGTTTGACCCCAGGGGAGACATATGCTACATGAGAAGGGATTAAAGAATCTGGAAATGTCTGGGAAAAGGTTTCAACCAGCAACGCGAAATCATATTTCATAACAAAATAAGACAGATCAAGTTGATTTGTAACGCTCCATATACCTTCTACATTCACCGACACAATGGAAAGAGACGCTTTGGTGTTATCAACATGGACATTCGCATGAGTATGGTTAACAAGACCAGTATCAACAATACCTGTCTTCAGTTTAGCAACATTACTGACATTACTGTTTATCGCATTTAAAGCAATATTAACAGAAGCAAAACTAACATTATTTGAGTGTTCAGAAACATCGCCGGAATAAGCCAGACTTATCGAACTATCATCAGAATCAAAACAAGGGCTGTGGCCTGACCGTCATTTCTTTGGACCCCCTTTCCCTGATTTTGCTGTGCCTTTTGTTGACGGGTTCTGACACCAGTCTGTGGGCAGTTTACCTTGCGTGGAGGTGGTAACGTCAGAGCGTAATGACTGCTGCCTAGTATGTACTGGAGTGGCTGCTGACGGTTGTCTACTCACCGAACGTCTTTCACTGCCAGCATGTGACTTCCCTCGCCCCCTCCCTCCACCACCATCACGCTGTGACTTTGATGCACTGGATGGCTGCGTGGTAGGGGTGCTGACAGGAGAGCCCCGACCAAAGCCCAGCAAGGATGGCGACTGCCGCTGGCTGCTGCTTCCCTGCCCGTCACCTGGCTGCTCACCCTCGCGTTCTGCACTCCAAGCATTGGCCGTGTCCGTGCTGTCCTGGCGCTGACCCTCGTCTGGACCCCGCTCCATTGCCAGGTCATCCGAGACACTGACATCATCAGCATCCTCAGTTTGCCCAGGATACAGCACTGGGGGGCCTTGGCCCTGTATGGCAGCACGAGTGTCAGTGCGGGTCTGGGACAGTGTGGGAAAACAGGGCAGAAAGCAGGGATCGCCATCAGGGGGACAAAGATTGGGGTGGGGCCTGCTGTCACGGTAGCTGCTGCCATTTTCGTGTCGTCTCCTGGATTCCGTCACCACCAGCTTGCCCTTGGAGTAGTAGGCGTGCTTCCCTTCCTGCTGATACTGCGCCATGGTATCCCTCTGCTGTCTGGTCAGGTCTGCTGCCACTCGTATCCCTTCAGAGGCCCGCATTTGATCTTTCCCTTCTCTGTCCTTCATTATGATCATGAGAGAGAGAGAGAGAGAGAGAGAGAGGAGAGAGAGAGAGAGAGAGAGAGAGAGAGAGAGAGAATCTGAGGGCTTAAAAAAAATTATTGTTTAATAACTGGCTGGGTACAAATGAAAGGCATTCTTACCTTCACTAAAAGAAAATTGATAGCACCCTGAAGGCAGTTAAAGCATTTTAGGAAAACTTGTTTATAGAAAGAAAAGCAGACAAATGTGAGATCAAAGACTTCATTGAGGGAATGATTAACATTACAAAAGAACAGAAATTACCTGAGAGTGAAAAAAAAAACCACATTGAAAACGCAGGATATGCTCGTAAACATGCAAAGTGGAGAAAATCTTGATAAGATGGATCCACATTAGTCTGTAGGAAACGGCAGCGTGTTATGTAGACAGAGTCTGAATCAGTCATTTCAAAGCGAGGTATCATTCCATACACAAAAAGAAGAAATAGTTCCAGATATCCTGAAAGGAGACAAATCTAAACAATCAAGAAATCTCACGCAGTATCATCTCTGGTTTGGGTCCTCTTGTATAGATGATAGTTTTACAGCTGTTCTTCCAAAACTGATTAATGATTATTAAACAGGTTTAAGGCAAATAGATATGTAGTGAACATCACAAGATAGTCTACGATCTTTTACGTTTCTAGAAAATAAACAAACTTCCAGGCATGCCGAACTCTGCAGATTTTGAAGTGGTCTGTGATTCCTCGAACCTGCAGTTTACATTGAAGGTATTAAACTCGTAAGAATCTCGAGTAGGTATATATTGCTGGATCAAAGACGTTTATGAAGTATTAATAAATGGTCAGAGATCATCATATTTTTAAACTACAGGAGGGTATAGACAAGGCGACCACAATCCGCCGAAGTGGTTCATACTATCTGCAGAAATGATGGCTATTATGGTCAGGGAACACAAAATATTGAAGGAATACACATTAACCATACAGAGCAGTGTGGAGACAGTATGCAGGTGTCAAACGAAAGGGGAAAACGTCATTTGAGCATCTCTATAGAGACATGAAATGAATTTGGAAAGTATCTGGATTGCTTATGAATACTGAAAAAACAAAGGCATTTTGTCTTGGGGATGTTATTGTGTGACATACCTAAAAGAAGCTGCTTTAAAATACACAATACTCTCATATATGTCTACCTCTTGCTAATTGATATTTCACCTGGGAACAGTTTTGTGTGACAGAGACCTGAAGCAACCTGTCTTTCAAACACACACACATACATACACACACACACACACACACACCACACACGCGCCGCGCGCGCGCGCGCACACCAGAAGAACGTACTTACCAGGTTTGCATTGGTCATGTTACTGGAAGCAACCATGTTAGTCCCTGACCTTGAGCAGCGGAAGTATTTTGATTAAATGCTTTCACATGATATTTGTCTCACTTGCACTTTCTAAACTCCATCTTTAAATAAACTTATTCTCTTTCTTCTGCATCATTTGCGTTTAAAAAAAAACAAACTTTACACAGTCACAGGTCTGTTGACTTTCGAAAATAAGAGCTTCAACTTCAACAGTTGAAACGCTTTGAAACTATAACATAAAAAAAATCGCACAGGTTATCTCTTGTTTTGTCAAACATATTAATAGAAAGTTATGCAGCTTGTGTGAATGAATGATTTGTGAGTTGATTTTAACGTGGTGACAGCCCTGATATGGCCCTTTGCGGTCGGCTGGGCTATTAGCAACATTACCTTACCTTAGCTTTATCAGCATAGATTAACACCATGAGTTCTCAAAAGTTACATGAAAAGACTATCATGATATACTGTAACAGTCCGTAACTTGCCTTGCCCAGTGCTCTTCAAGACACTAGGGAAATACATGAGTACAGTATCCTTCTTAAGCCATAGGGTTTAAAATCCATTTACTAAATAATCTGAACACGTGCACCGAACTCTTCAAATCCTTTGATATAAAGTGAACACGGACATGCTTTTTAAAATGACGCAAAGACCCAGCAAACATTCTGTTCTAAGCAAACGTTGCGTGCTTTCTGCTGGCGTCTCTACTATTACTACTACTACTACTGCTGCTGCTGCTGCTGCTGCTGCTGCTGCTGCTGCTACTACTACTACTACTACTACTACTACTATTTACAACAACAACAAAAACAATGACTGCTGCTGCTGTTGCTACTACGATATTACTACTACTACTAATGCTACTGCTACCACTACTCTTCTTCTTCTTATAATATCATTATTATAGCATTGTTATAGCATTACGATGATAATATCACTAACGATAAAGGGCAAGTTTATACAGCGGCACACCGGCAATGACTGTTCTGCATAACCGCACTTGACAATCGCACAGACAATAAAAGGAAAATATCCACATACATGTACCCAGTAGCAGACATAATTCGAGCAATCAGTCAAAGAGACACAGATACGTACGGAGTTTTTGTGTTTAGTAGAACAATCGACAATCCTCCCATGTAGAGATACACACATAGGCATTGTTGCAGATGGTGTGCGGTGCGTGTTTCGCTGTCCGACTGTCACTTGAAAGAAGTTTGGATGCGTGTACGACTTTTCCGTACACACGCCCACACCACACGAACATAGATAACCAGGCAACCAGTTAAGTTTCTATATGTTTTCTTTTCGCTGCCTGAACCATCAGATCAAAAGAAGTACATAATACATAATGAGCATGAACAGGCACAGCATAAAGTAACAAAAGCAGACCATCAATATACTCTCGCCACCACCAAAGGGCGCACAACGACACTAGATACTATATTGTCACATCAAACCAAGCTGGCACCCACAGCAGTGTCACCACAAACAGTCAATGCACTTGGCCGCATCTGGCCCTAGTCACACAGCCCTCACACAGTTCAGAAACCACTCACGGGAACAGTTCGTGGAGTCCTTCCAGGGACTCCCACACAACAGGACACACGTCGACTCGACGGAAAACGAGAGCCACTCACGGAAGTAGTTCGTGGAGTCCTTCCAGTAACGCCCAAACAACAGAAGCACGCAAGTCGTCGTCCCGACATGCTGATGACATTGCTATATGGATGAATACAAACGTCAGAAAACAAACAAATAAGAGAGTTATAACGCATGTTCAAAAACTATATCAAGTTGAGGTAGATAAGTTAGATTTATACATGAAAGAAAATGGTTTAGAACTTTCGGGAGAAAAGACACAATTAATGCTTTTTATTAATGGTGATACTCCAAAGCATCCTCCTCAACTTGTTATAAAAGGCAACACTCTTAGATATTCAAAAGCTGTAAAATTTTTAGGAATCTATTTAACCCCTAAGTTAAAGTGGCGATATCATATTGAACACATAATAAATAAAGCTAGACAAAGATTAAATTTTCTCAAAATAATTAATGCTCAGTCATGGGGACAAGATACTCAAACACTTTTACATCTTGCTACCAGTTTAGTTCGATCGAAATTAACTTATGGTCAAGAGGTTTATTTCTCAGCGCCACAGACGCTGCTAAAAAAATTACAAAGCATAGATAGTAAGGCTGATAAGTTGGCACTTGGTGTGCCAGTACACACAAATACGCTCAAAACATACAGAGCAGCGAATCTGTTAACTCTTGAGGACCAACGGAAGTTGGCCACTGCAAAGTATGTGACTAGATGTCTTTCAGTTTCTAATTCAGTGACAAATGACATTTTTCTTGACTCAAGACAGGATTTCCCGAAGAGAGCGCAAAACATTTCATATCTTCAACCTATACAGATGATCTTTATAAGAATTGTGATATTGATATTACATCAATTTCAAGTAGTCCCATAATACCCATTATTCCTCAATGGGAACATATTTCTGCTATATTTGATACAGATTACACAACTCTTAAAAAAGAGGATAACATCAATCTCATATCCGTTGAAGCAAAAGAACATCTAGAAAATAAGTATCCGAATCATTTACAGATTTTTACAGATGGTTCAGTTTTGGAATCATACACAGGGGCTGGACTTGCCATTCCTGCTTTAAAGATAAGAAAGTCATTTTGTCTAGGAAAAGGTTTTTCTGTATTTACTGCAGAACTATATGCAATTCTTATGGCCTTATCCTTCATAGCTGATATTGATATTGTGATTTATAGCATTTTACTTTGTGTTGACTCAAAATCTGTTCTTTACAGCCTGCAAAACTGGAATGCAAAAGTTCGAAAAGATTTGATATTTAATGTAAAATACTTAGTACATTTAATTATATGTAAAGGTATCAATGTAGAATTTTGTTGGATTCCATCTCACTGTGGTATTTGGGGGAATGAAATGGCTGATAGATCAGCGAAAGAAGGAGCTATTAGAAAATATCCTGATAGTACACTAAAATTAGAAAAACATGAAATAAATTCGATGTTAGAAAGTAGTATAATGACAGAAAAGCTTCCTTCAAAGTCAAAAATATACTCAGAGGCATAAAAAACGCGAAAAAATAGAGACAGTGCACGATTGTTCACATTGTGAACAGGACGTAAGCAATGTCGCTGTCACGTGCAACATTAGCAGTACGTGGTGTCTTGGCCGGTTGTAACCTCGTAACAGTGGGTGAATGTTGCCGGGTCAGCGTTCTTGGCACGAGGAGTGCATTTGCCATGTGGACTACCTACGCCACGTGCATCAATGTGAATTGCAACTCAATGTGGCCCAGATTGTGGGGCTATAAATTTCCAAACCCCAAAAAGTTCAAATTATCCCTTCCAGCGGCGCCAACATAATGCCGAGACTTTCTCGTCAAGATCGTTGCATAGCAATGGGGCAACTGCAGGCCGGGGTTCCAATGAGGCAGGTCGCTATCGCATTCGGAGTCCACATTTCCACCGTCTATCGCCTTCTGGACCGCTTTCAAGCAAGAAACACCACTGATGACAGACCGAGGAGCGGCAGACCGAGGGTCACCACAGCAGCCCAAGACCGCCATCTTCTGCGTCAGCATCGACGGGAGCCTTACCAAACCGCTGCCAACACAGCCAGGAACACCGTCAGCAACCATGGCAGGCCAATCAGCAGCAGGACCGTGCGTCGCCGACTGAACACAGTTGGTCTCCAATGCAGGCGTCCAGCCCGGCGACCTATCCTGACACTCCAGCATCGCCAGAACCGTATGCAGTGGGCACAGATCCACGTGCATTGGCGCCATCGGGACTGGGGCCGAGTCCTCTTCAGTGATGAAAGCCGGTTCTGCGTCGACCCAGGCGATGGCTGCATCCGGATCTGGAGAAGAGCGGGGGAACACTTCACGGATGCCAACATCACCGAAAGGGACCCATGGGGTGGTGAAAGCATCATGATCTGGGGGGTTATCGGCATGAATCGCCGTATTGGGCCAGTCATCTTCCAGAATGTGGGTCCAGGACGTGGTAACGGGGTCAGTGCTGTTCATTACATCGACCAAGTCCTGAGGCCCCACATCCTGCCGCATTTCCAGTGGCATCCACAGAACCTGTTTCAGCAGGACAACGCAAGGCCGCACACTGCCCGTGCTACGCAGAACTTCCTGAGGCAGAACAACATCAATCTGCTGCCTCACCCAGCCCGTTCTCCCGACCTTATCCCAATAGAGCATTTCTGGGATGCCCTTCAGAGGCAGTTGAACCAGCTCAACCCCAGACCCCAGACAGCAGCTCAGCTTGCTGTCGCTGTGGGCCAGGTGTGGTGGCAAGTCCCCCAGAGGCAGACCAACACTCTAGTGCGCTCGATGTACCGCAGGTGCACAGCTGTGATCAATGCTCGAGGTGGTCACACCAGATACTGACATTCTGCTGTTAACACAGGGTCAAGGTCAAGTTCATGTGACCTTATTTTCTACCAGAATGAACTTTGAAAGGACACTTTTGCGGTGTTTGATTGCTTTTTCTTGCTTTCTATTACCAGTTCAAAGGAATCGTTGGCCAAATTACATCAAAATTTCTATACAGTTTATTTTCGCGTTTTTTATGCCTCTGAGTATATTACCGTGTTCAAGATCCTTGTCTAGTCTCATTTACAAAATTCGATTAAATTCATGGAAGACTAAATTTTCAAAAAATGTAGAATGTGCTTGTGGTCATCCAATATCAATTGAACATATTCTTTTTGATTGCCCATTGCTATCCCTGTTATACAACATATCTGGGATAGATGTAGCAAAAATAGGATCTTTAAATGATATAATCTACAGCGAAGAAATGGTACAAATTGCATCAGTTTTATCCAGCACTATACTTTCAAATTTATTGTAAATATTAAGTCATTTATAGTTATTGTATTAATGTTCATATGTAGCCTTTCACACATGAGTGCATATTCACACTAACACACACACACACACACACACACACACACACACACACACACACTCTCTCTCTCTCTCTCTCTCTCTCTCTCTCTCTCCCTCTCTCTCTTACACAGCCCGTTTTAATTTTTTGTTTGTTTGTTTGTGGATTGGTTCATTTTTAGTCTAATATCACCATTGTTGTGAACAGATGTCAAATAAAATCAATCAATCAATCAATCGTCCCGACGAACTCTGAAGTCCTTTGACTCGCTAGCTCGTTGCTGACCACACGAACAGCCTCTCCATACCCCCACGGGGCAGAGACGGCGGCTGAGCTTGTGCTACACTCCACACCCGGTTGGCAGTGCACACACGATGTCTACTGACCCTCGGTCAGCCTCTCCATACCTCCACGTGGTAGAGACAGTGGCTGGGCACGGGCTGCACTGGCTGCACCCCACACCGGGATGGCAGTCAGTTCAGGCCGGACACGGGGCTTCACCGACACCTGAGGAACTGATAGCTACCTTGATTATCTAGCCTACTTACTATATATTTATCGTTCTTTGTCACTAGCAGTCACTCGGCCGGTAGCTCTGCGGAAACTGAAGGGAAATCTTCGCGCACCTTTCTTACACAAAACGCAGGTGAGTAGCTGTCAGGTAAATGGGCCAACCGGTTTTACAGGTTTACCTGTTCCGGTCAAACGTGTCCCCAAAATTTGGGACCAGTCGAAATACGGTCCGTCACAGGCATCTTTACATATCTGGAAATTGAAAATGGTTGGAACATCAGAGTAAGGCAGAAAAGGGAAGGGGACTAGTAAAAACAGTCATAAAACTGGTAAGTTCTAAGTGATTTTTTGAAAGCACCAATATTTCTTATGTGAGCTTAATCAAAGTGTAGACCGCTAATTAAACCATTAATGGAACAGATAAATCTTAAATGATTTTCTAAAAGCAGCAATGTTTTCTCTGTGATATTAATCACAGGGCAGAATATTTGTAAAATCATTTATGGAACAGGTCAGTTTTAAATAATTTTTCGAAAGTAGCAACATTTTCTGTGTGATCTAAATCATAGGGTAGATTACTGGTCGTCAGGCATCGATTGCCTGCCCTTTTGGTTCTGTAATATGTTTCCGGTCTACTTATAGCTTAGTTTTTCCTTGTAGTCATTGCCGATCAGGCTGCGCTTCCGTTTGCCCAGTGAGAAAGGTTTCATGGGACACACACCTGGTTAGCAAAGCTCAGCTCTAGCACAGGTGTGAGCGAACAGCCTGAGGGCCAAGTTCCCGATCTTCCATGCTGTCTCCATCCACCTGTTAGGTGGGTTCAGGTGTGGGTAATGGCCTTTAATTTTTTTTGTCCCTTTTTTCCAACTTACCAAAATTGGGAGTGGAGTCAAAAGTGTTGATTCACGTGCTAGGTGTACACAGATTCTGGCTTTTTTCTGTCCCTCTTAACGCTTATCATTCTGATCGTATCCGTCATCAGTCTGGTGGTATCCGTTATCGGTCTGGTGGTATCCGTTATCGGTCTGGTGGTATCCGTTATCGGTCTGGTGGTATCCGTTATCGTTCTGATGGTATCCGTTATCGTTCTGATGGTGTCCATATTGTGTTAGACAGGTTCTTTCCACCCAGTCTACCGTGATGGGTATCCCTGTCTCCCGTACTGGTAGGAATGGAATGCTCACACAGCATAACTGAACACGCCACAAAGCACAGCGACAGGCTAAAAAGATTCCAACCTGAACTTGCTGGGAGGTTTGACTTCAGTTCAAGTTGTTGATAGCCTGACCAACGCATATTATGGATTCTGGCATCGTCCACTTATAACAAAATAAACAGAAACTGGACACTTCACAAACCAGCCAGCAGGATGAATAGATATGTAGGATATAGATAAAAAAAATCCATCGGTCTGAATATTCCCAACATTGTTCATGTACATTACACTAATCAAACAACAACAACATGTGCACTTGTTATTTCAAAACGTTGATACTCTTGAAAATTAATACTGTACTGGCAGGTCTGGTCAAAGATCAAACGATCACAGAAATGATTAACGTTAAAGCCACAAGGATCAGGGATATGTGTCCAGGTATAAAGTATTTTAAAGATCAGAACAATACAGAAACTACCACAATTCTGCGGATCAATGTCTCAGACTGTGGTAGCAGCTTGCCAAGCTTCACTGCACATTCCGGTGTAGTTTACGGTATGTGCGGTGTGTCTTCTACTTTTTGTAAAATGCACGTGGAAGTCAGGCAATCAATGCACGTCGGTCTTCATCTTCAACGTTTAGAATACTGGTGTAAAACTGTTGACTGGAAAACTGCTGTGAAGTATCATATTTCTAGCTATTTGGTATTCCAGGTAGCATGCGATTACCATAGCCATGAAGAATACATTTACCAGGCAACTGGGAACGAGATTTACGCAGAACATACAAACAATCCCTGTGTGACAAATACTTTCTTTGAAGTCAGATACCTTCACATCGTCATAGAATATTTAGGGAGCTATTCTGGGTATATGAAACTGCCAGTGCTAAGTTACACGGCAGTTCCTAAAAGTGAGGAGTTAAGAGGTCCCCATGGATGTGTTATTATGATCAGTCTCCTGCTGACGCGTACCAGCGCTTTATGTCCATTAGGGTTACATCTGACACTTATGTACAGGAACGTAAACACATCCCAACGAAGCAGAGCATTTACGTGCTTTGACCATTTCACACCAGTCCAGGTCTTCCCTACATCGCATCTTGTAGTTCGATGGAGTGGTGGTCTATGTGGAAAACTGTATTTCTCTACACTTCCTGACCGCTATCAACCCTATAAAATCTCTAGTGGTTTGTTCAACTGTTCTGTAACTCATTACTCCCAATTCCAGGATCACCTGGACTGTAACCTGCGGACAGAGTGTGAAGATGGGCGTGATGAAACAGAACACTGTCCTTTCAGCAGTCCTGGCTGTCAGGGCTTGGTGGCTTCAGTCAACAAATGCCTCAAAATTGGGAGACTAAAAAGGCCAATAACATCTGTACAGACAGTTGATCATATGTGTAGAAGTGTGAGTGGCAGAGTACTCTCCCTGAAAACAAGAAAGGAGCAGGAAGACTCTTTAAACATTCTGAGAATATATGGTAAACCTGAAATGTGTTTAAGTTTTTCATCTGGTTGGCAAGCTGTGCCTTTCAAATATAGTAAGTTTCGGAAGTGGTCTGACACATTGATTTACAACATGAACCATTTCCGGGTAAAATATTCACCTCACATTCCTTCAAGGTCAGTACATTTTGTACAAACGTTTCCAATGGAAATTATGTTGGTTTCTCAACGTCATTTTGTACGAACTGATGTAGTTTTAATCTGTGAATTTAAACCGCCTTCACTCGCAGCTTTTCAGTCCCAAATTCTATCGTCATATTCACATTGGTCTAAACTTATATTAGAAAACACACGGCAGTTTTTATTTGTTTTTCCAGATAAACATTTGGAACATGCATTTCTGTTATCTCCATTCAACAGCGAGCTTGGAAGAGAACCATCTACGCATCCTCACAAGCTTATGAACGTAAGTTTTAGTCAATATCACATCGCATCTACCCGTAGGTCGATCAGTACACACACACCTGGTGCGTTTTCATGTGAAGATGGTGTCACATCAGTCCATTACTCTTTCGTCTGTGACTTTAGACAACACTGTCCAGATAGCAGTGATGAGTCATTCTGTGAACATTCTTCATGTCAGGGTTTCCAGTGCTCTAATGCTCAGTGTGTTTTGCACAGCCAACGTTGCAATGAATATTCAGACTGTCGAGACGATTCTGATGAAGTCAGCTGTGCAGAAGCAAC
Source organism: Conus canariensis (assembly GCA_033310375.1). Classification (NCBI taxonomy): domain Eukaryota; kingdom Metazoa; phylum Mollusca; class Gastropoda; order Neogastropoda; family Conidae; genus Conus; species Conus canariensis. Next base: position 100,167,671 of record CM065716.1, read on the forward strand.
AATTCACTTTCCAGTCAAAGACAATGTCAAGTTGCAAAAATTTCATATAAACTTAGATGGTACCGGCTACTTTACTCAGGAGGTGATGAAAGCAAATGACTCGTGTCCTGACACTCATTACAGCTGCACAGCTGAGTGGCTCTACTGTCTGCCTGTCTACACTCGATGCAATGGATTTTCTGATTGTGTCTATGGAGAAGATGAAGACAACTGTGAGAAAATTATGTATCCTTACTACTACCAATGTCATGATTCCAAAGTGTGTCTGCATGAAGATCATCTGTGTGACGGCTGGGGTCAGTGCCCACAACAGGACGATGAAATGATGTGTGACAGGATCTGTCCTGACGGCTGTCAATGTCAAGGTCATTCTTTCCTGTGTAACAGACCATTTCCTGCCGATTTCTTTCCCCACCTCCGCTATGTGGATGCTGGAGGGTCAGGAATGTTGCCGACTGATTTCTCCAAAAATGCATATCTTATTTTTCTGAGCCTGTTTCGCTGTTTCCTGAATAAAATATCAGGTCTAGAACTCAGTAATCTACAGGTCATTGACCTTGCTAACAATAAGATTAAAAGTCTAAATATGACTGTTTTTCTTTACTTGCCAAATTTGAGACACGTATTCCTGCAAAACAACCCGCTACAGAACATGACAATTAGATCAGTAAAGCATATCCATTACGCACTGAGGCGAATTGATATCTCAAACACACATCTCACTGTGCTTAGAAATAACATCTTGGCATATCTACTTTATTTGACATACCTGAACACATCATTTTCTGTTATTAAAACTATTGAATCTAAAGGTTTCAAAAGCATGCATCAACTGATTGAATTGGATTTAGAAGGAAACCCAATAAACGCATTCCCATTCGATTTATTTGAAAGATCGTATAATTTGAAACATATATATTCGTCAGATCATAGACTTTGCTGTGAGAATATTCTGCCAGAACACCAGCGTACAACGGAGTGTTCTTCAAATGAGGCTATACTGGCATCATGCAGAACGTTGCTACCATCTGAACTGCATGTGGTTTTGTTTTGGTTGGTGTGTGTTTCTGCAATTTTAGGAACTTTCTCCTGCTTCGTGATTTCTTGTACTGTCAAGGAATTATTTGGAAGCAAGTTCATGACGGTAATGGCCCATTTACATTTTGCTGACATATGTATGGGATGCCATGTTGGTACTGTCTTAGTAGCCAACAAAATATCTCAGGGAAAGTATATCTGGTTTGAACAGACATGGACCAGAAGTAATATGTGCAAAACGAGCGGCTTTCTCTTCTTTCTGTCAAAGGAGATGTCGGTATTTGTCATTTTGTTCATCACTTTGGATCATGTCATTATTCTCTGCTTTCCAAGATGTTTGTCGATATTCCATAAACGTTCAACGGCTGTAAGTTGTGCTGTGTTGTGGCTTGTTGCCATCCTCTTGTCTGTGACTCCCTTTCTGCCCGCACTGTCTCATTGGGGTCTTTCAGGTCAGTCTGGTCTTTGTCGACTGGCTTTGTTTCAACAGTATCAGCAGAATAGAAGTCGTTCATGGTTAAAAGTGACTATAGCAATTAATTTTATCGTATGCGTGATGACTATAGCTGGTCAGTTGGTTATTCAAAGGAGAACGCCAAAATACAGAATATTACTAAATCCCAACAAAAGATTTCTCTATTCCTGTGTTCGCTTAATGAAAAAAGTGTCATTTACAGAGTCTGTTTGTTGGTTGCTATTTGGCATGGTTACAGTGTTGACTGCATGTGGTGTGAGTGGATCAGACCAGGTCTACGGGACTATGGTTGTGTTCCTGTTACCACTCAGCTCTGCCCTCAATCCTGTGTTCTACATGTGGACTGTGCTGACACAGCACAGAGGACAAACACGAGAGAAAAAACTGATAGCAGTGCTCAACTCCAGACTTGGCGAGAAGATTAAAGGACAGAAAAAACTGAGTTAAGAATTTACATAACAGAACAGTAAAGTCTAAGGCATGTACTTTACTAAATGCAACAAAATCAATATGCATGTATTTACCTTACAAACATCAATATTCATCGTTTCTGGCATGTGTGTGTGTATACATTCATACGTACACACACACACACACACACACACACACACACACACACACACACACACACACACACACACACACACAAACACATGTATATCTATATACATACATATGTGTGTGTGCGTGCGTGCGTTGAGGCATGCAAACTAAGAAAACAATTGTCTCTCTCATCAGAACACTTATCATTCTGTAAATTATGCAGGATACTTGGTATCACAAGGGTGTTCTGCTTAACGGATAATTCTTGTACAGTTCAGGTCCCTTCCATGTTATCTGTAATGGGATATTCAAGCCCAGCCCCCAAATGCGTGATTCGAATAATATTCACGTATTGGTTAACTGACGCTAGTCGTTACCTTTGCGGTAGAAATGCCACATACAGAGCTAAAGTTTCTTAGTGGCCGGCACTGGGTATTTGCACTTCTCGCTGAAGATCTGCAAGTACTCCTTGTGTCGTTAAAGACAGCTTGCCATTTCACTTGCTAATCGCTGCTCCAGTTTCACCGCTGTGTGTGTATACACAGAAACAGAAACGACTTCCAGGACATTTGGGCCGGCATGTGAATGAAGGATGCATGGCTTTGGTATTGCCAACTGAGAAAATGATAAAAGTTTGAAAGTTTCCTCAATCGCGGAGCCATGGCTAAATAAACACGTGCAAGAATCGGCATTGCTAGGGACAGTGACCTCTGATAGAGTGGAGAGGTTGCTCACTAGCACTGCTGTTCGTGATGCTGCCAGTCGGTGAACTTGGGCCTTATAGGTTTCATGGGCCTACCGTGTCTTTTGAAGATTGCTTGCCTCACATTATAGTGCATTTCCAGTGAAGCGTGAGATTAGAAGTAGAGAATTATTAAAGCTGATGTGAAGTGATTGACAACATCATCTTCACCATCTCATCATTCCACCACGTTCACAACTGGCGCCATTGACATAATCAAATGACTTTATCTCTTGCTTGATTGACACCCATCCCACTCCTCTCCCTGCACGACATGATGGCAACAAATTGCGGCAGCAACCGCAATCAGAGACTGGATAACAGTAAAGCAAGCCAAGTCACATTGAAGAGGGTAGTCCAGTTACATGAGGAAATAGCCAAGACTCATCCGATGGGCGCCGAGGGAACGGTCCTATGGCATGTTTGCGGGTGATCTGGATGTCAGAAATAATTTTTAGAGGATCAGTGACACAGAGATCACCTCGCACTCTGCTGTGGGTTGTTTTTAGGACTGTGGCAACAGATTGTCTTGAGATACCTTACTTTGGGTATTTCTCAAGCTCACGTTGAAGGGAAAGGTTGCCAAAGACAGGAGAATCCAAGGTAAAAGGAATTAAGATTCGACTTACTTAGTTTCATACATGTGGTCATCCTAGAGCAAATGTCTTTGGGGAAGAGAATCTTGAGATAACCTGCTTGCCACCACTTGTGCAGGGATTTTCCAGAATGGCTGGTAAAACCCCTGTTAATGTCCTGCAAATAACATTGGTTTTGTAGCTGCCTCTGGAATTGGATATCGGAAAAAGCACTTGAACTTAATTCAAGTGTCAGTTGAACCTCTTCCAAAAGGCACTGTTAAGAGTATATTGGTCTTGAGTACTCTGGCCGCAGCACAGAACTGCTTCTGTGTAAATGTTGTGAGCCTTTGTAATGAGAGCGTCTTCTCTCGGCCTTCATATGAAGCTGAGGTGAATTAAGTCCACTGTGGGAGAGGTAACCCACAGCAAAACATCTGTGCATGTTTCTAGTAACAGGATGACCAGTTCCTGCATTGCCACATTTAGCCAGGGGTCAAACTCAGGATCTTCACCATGTCCAGTAGATCTAAAAGAAGCCTGCTGCTCGCAATGCCAGAGATGTCAGAATTGCTCCTTAAAACCAACTGACACAGTTTTTTTTTTTTTAACAGAGATGGTCATGATTTGGGATATAGAGAGAGCGTCATTCAATAGATCAGATTAGTGAAAGACGCCCCTGTTTTACCTGAAATCTGACAGGTACAACCCGCTCATATTTAAGAAGTGAAAAAGCACATCCAGGTGCTTCTGCATTAGAGAGAAATTATTCAGAAAGCTCCTATACCACCCTTGTGATTATTGTTCAGAAGAAAGACGGCTCCAGCAGGCTCTAAGCTGACTGTCGTCGAGACAACGTTAAAACATTTCCTGATGCAGTTAATGATTCCCTGGATCCACTGGCTGAGGCTTCCTTGCTTTCTACCCTTGAGCTGGCCAGTACCCACCATCAGCTGCAATGCTTTCAAAGGACAGCGATAAAGCGGCAGTCATTACGTGTCTGTCAGCTGCATGTACTGCTTTGTCTACATTTATGACCTTCGAGTCTACATCACCAAACTTAGGATCTTGAAGATGGTGTTTGACATGTTGCGTGAGGTCGAATTCAGGTTGAATCCCGAACAATGCCGGTTTGTCAAAGAAAACGTAGAATGCATAGGTTACATCGTCTGTTGTAATGACTTCAACACGTCAGAGAGCAAAATCCGAACTGTTGTAGAATGGCAGACACAGCATATTGCTGTGTAACTTCCGTTTATTCTTGGGGTTTGTTAGCTACTACAGGCGTTTTCTCAGTGGGTTTATCCAGAAGGCAAAGCCCTTGAATCTGCTTCTCTCTCTTGCTTGTCAAGAAGACCAGGACAAGAAAAAGCAAGAACGTCTGTGTTGCAACCACTGAAATGTACATTGCTAGTCTGCCTTCATTTTGCAAAAGGAAGCTCTCATCCAAGTTCCCATGCCTGGATACATTGATTTGCCTCTGCCATTCATCCTTGAGACTGATGCTAGCTATGAAGGGCTCTGTCAGGACTAGCCTGGGGGCTCAGAGACACATCATATGCAAGACAGAGTCTAAAACCACCAGAGTAGAATAATACAAATCACAGCAGCATGAAACTGGAACTCTTCGCTCTGAAATTGGTCATGTGTGAAATGTTCCACCATTATCTTCTTGGTACACACACGCACACTGTTATCTTTCATAGGTAATCATTCAATTACTGCAAAGTTAGGGACTAAGACCAGCGTTGAGCAGTGGAGTTAGCGTGTTTCTTTTTCGTTAAGTGTGACTTTGGGCTAAAGAATAAGAGTACTAATGGTCTATCTCAGTGTCGTGTTGACAATTTAGAGGTCCTGGGGAGCAGCGATCTGCCACCTTGTGTGGCTTGCATAAAGAGTGTTGACAATTTAGAGGTCCTGGGGAGCAGCGATCTGCCACCTTGTGTGGCTTGCATAAAGAGTGTTGACAATTTAGAGGTCCTGGGGAGCAGCGATCTGCCACCTTGTGTGGCTTGCATACAGAGTGTTGACGATTTAGAGGTCCTGGGGAGCAGCGATCTGCCACCTTGTGTGGCTTGCATAAAGACGTATCAAGTCAGTTCATGATCTGGCCAGACTATGCAGCAGTCACAAAGCCAGAAGAAAGTGGTGATTTGAGAAGGGTCAATGATGAAAAAGAGAAAGCAGCCTCAGAGGTGTCCTCATTCCCGCTAATCTCACCACTTCAGTTGGCTGATACAGAGGTAACAGACTTGGTCATACAGCTTGTCATGCCGTTAGTTAAGGTGGGGCAGAAATCTACACAGCTTCAACTGTGGAAGATGCTTCCAGAGGGCAAATCATCAGTTAGAAAGCTTGAGATTGAAGATTGATGATGACACTCTCTGCTGGCAGGTGTGGACCCAGAACATGAAGACATTAACCGAGAGGTCTTTCCTGAGGGTTTAAGGGCGACTGTCCTTCATCTTGCTCACCAATGACTATACTCTGGTGTCCAGACAGGACCTTAAGGATTCTGTCGCATTGGGTGAAGTGGCCCTGTGTGCACACCACACTGGTGTGGATGAATGGTATTGCCAGAAGTGTCATTGCTAGCAACGAATTCGAGCACGTAATTGAATTGACACACACAATACCTGCTAGGTGTTTCATTCGTAGTTCTTTGTCTGGTCAGCTCTGGCATACATTTTATTAGCTTTTTTTTGTGCACTTGTTGTGTGCCAGTCGTCACATATATGTTATCCACTAACTGCAAAAGAATCTATAAGTATGGATGATATTTAATTTGTTTGGTTAATAGTACCAAACAGTGCCTATAACATGTTTGGGTAACGATTGTTCCGTACCAGTTCAAATTTTCCCTTTGTGTTTGTCGAGGGTTTGATCTGCATTATTGTTTGACCTTTAAGTAACACAGTCCCGCCAGTTTTTCAAGGATAATAGAAAAGTGTTCTTCTAGCCGCGTAGCTGGCGGCGCTGCCCACCTTCTCGCCATGTAAGTGGCGGCGCTGTCTACCTTCTCGCCATGTAAGTGACGGTGCTGTCTACCTTCTCGCCATGTAAGTGACGGTGCTGTCTACCTTCTCGCCATGTAAGTGGCGGCGCTGTCTACCTTCTCGCCATGTAAGTGGCGGCGCTGTCTACCTTCTCGCCATGTAAGTGACGGCGCTGTACCTTCTCGCCATGTAAGTGACGGCGCTGTCTACCTTCTCGCCATGTAAGTGACGGCGCTGTCTACCTTCTCGCCATGTAAGTGACGGCGCTGTACCTTCTCGCCATGTAAACGGCGGCGCTGCCTACCTTCTCGCCATGTAAGAGACGGCGCTGTCTACCTTCTCGCCATGTAAGTGACGGCGCTGTCTACCTTCTCGCCATGTAAGAGACGGCGCTGTCTACCTTCTCGCCATGTAAACGGCGGCGCTGCTTACCTTCTCGCATTGTAAGTGGCGGCGCTCCTATCTTCACGCCATGTAAACGGTGGCGCTGCCTACCTTCTCACCATGTAAGTGGCGGCGCTGTCTACCTTCTCGCCATGTAAGTGATGGCGCTGTCTACCTCCTAGCCATGTAAACATCGGCGCTGTCTACCTTCTCACCATGTAAGTGACGGCGCTGTCTACCTTCTCACCATGTAAGTGACGGCGCTGTCTACCTTCTCGCCATGTAAGTGACGACGCTGTTTACTTTTACACATGTAAGTGACGGCGCTCTTACCTTCTCGATGTGTAAGTGGCGGCGCTGTCTACCTTCTCGCCATGTAAACGGCGGCGCTGCTTACCTTCTCGACGTGTAAGTGGCGGTGCCGTCTACCTTCTCGCATGTAAATGGCGGCGCAGCCCACCTTTTTGCCATGTAAGTGGCAGCGCTGTCTACCTTCTCGCCATGTAAGTGGTGGCGCTGTCTATCTTTTTATCATGTACGTGGTGACGCTGCCTACCTTCTTGCCACGTAAGTGGCGGCGTTGCCTACCTTCTCGCTGTGTAAGTGGCGGCGCTGCCTATCTCTTGCCATGTAAGTGGCTGTCCAATCTACTTTCTTGCCATGTAAGTGGCTGTCCAATCTACTTTCTTGCCATGTAAGTGGCGGTGCTGGCTACCGTCACGCCATGAAAGTGGTACAAACAACAGAAAGAAATGGAAACACCTCTGATCACAGTCAGTATGAGAATCAATGTTTACTATAAATAGGATCTTCAACCTGATGAAAAATCTTGTGAGCTTATGGTTGAAATCTCTAGCTTGCTTTCCTTTGACTATGGTAACAAGCTCATATCCTAACTTTTAAAGCGCCTATTCAGTGTAACTGACGATATTGGAATATCGTCTCTCCACGCTGTTGTGCGTGGCTCATGGATTCTAGACCCAACTTTTATCAGGAAAGCATCAGTACATCCCTTAACATAATCTTGACCAGCAGTACCACAGGATCCTTTGTCACAGAGACCAGCGAGGCTCCTTCCCTCACACAATCAGAGACTGGAACACCCTCAGTACAGAAACAGTCTGAGCCCCTTCTGCAAGAGCCTGATGCAGGAGGGTTGAGGCGGAACTCTGACCCACAAACCAGCCCCACAACAGCAGCAGTGGTTGTGTCAGTTTGTCAAGGGAGTGAAACCTCTCACAAAAGGCCTTAAGCGCTTAGAGGCAAGGAATGCCGTGAGTGGTAGAGGTATAGGTAATAGACCCATTACCAGTACGCCTTCACCTAACGCATACAGTCGAAGTGTGTCAAGGAGGTCGAAGTGGTCAGGTGACAGATGGCACATAACGTAGTAAGGACCCTCCTGAGTTCGAACCTTCCCGATAGCGAAAGGGGAAGAAATGTAACCACTAGGACCCCCGAGCATCGAGTAGGTGCTAAATACTCAGTCAGCTGAGGTTGCTTTGTAAACAGTCCTTGAAGAGCAGGATCTTGGGCTCGTTCAGATGGTATTGCCGTAGGGCACTGTGTTGGTGCTTTATCAGGCTGGTTGAATGCGTGTGGACATTGTTGTCGTAGCTCTCTCCAAGATAATTACTGTGTTAAAGTGGTCCCGGAGTCGGCGGGAATTTTCGATGTCCATCTGGTGCCAAGTGGTTGTTTGCTAATCAAATAGGTAGGGATGTGTGTAAATGCTGATATGTGGAAGAATGTAGCGAAAGGAGGATTCAGTGTACTTGTGAGCAAGATGGTGAAGAAGCAGCATGGACAAAGGCATGGCCCGAAGGGAAATCCTTTGTGTCCATCCCTATATAAACTGAGGGAGAACAACGTGACTGGAAGAGAAGACCACCACGAGAGAGAGAGAGAGAGAGAGAGAGAGAGAGAGAGAGAGAGAGAGAGAGAGAGAAGGACAGAGGAGAGAGAGAGAGAGAGAAGGACAGAGGAGAGAGGGGAGAGAGTGTGAGCAGGACAGAGTAGGGTCGAGAGATACGTGGTCTGGGAGACAGAAGTGACAGCAAGGTGTTAGGGTAAAAGACAAGCTGGAAGAGATAAGACTGTTTGAAGCCCAGAGGTGGGTGAAGAGAGACAAACTGAGTTTGAACCCAGAGGTGGGTGAAAGAGACGAAGAAGATTTCTGCGTCGAGTTCCCAGAGACGACCACGAAGACCCAGTCCTGAAACCTGGAGCCAGTCAACCAAGGGCGTCACCATCATCCAGTGCTGAAGAAAACTTGAAGAGACTTGTTCAAGAACTGTGGTGTGGTTTGAAAGTGTGGTTGTGTGTGTGGAAACCTGGCCAGGTAAGAAGCTATTTTATGATAACCTGGGATTAGGAAGTATTGATCTTTTATGTTTTGATTGGATCTTTCATGTTTGATTATAAGTAGCATAGAAATTGTATTTCTTGTTCTCAGTCGTGTTAGGAGAGAGCCCACTGCGATGACACTCCCATTCCCAAAGAGATGTGAATGTTTGGTGGGTGCATGAGTATGCATATGCGTGTATGAGTGCAAAGATAACGTTGGTGTGTTAAGCCTGACTAATAATACATCAACTTAGAGCACTTAAGCAATACCATCACGATTTCTCCCGTCCTGGACACAGTTGAACAGTCCATGCCTGGATGGGTCACCTTGTTAATACTTTTCTGACCTCTCCTCTCTCCCGTCGAGCAAAAAAAACGAATCTGATCGTGATTGCTACATAGAAGAAGAAACAAACATTAATTGTCATACCTTTGAGAAAAAAGTTCTGTCCGAGCACTCACAGTAACAGGATGAATACGCCATAACCCACGTAATCGTAAAGCTTCCAGAATTATTTTCTGACCGGGGAGACTGCATCGTGTCAAGCACATGTCTGAAAGAGTTGACCTGTTGGCACTGCAGTCAAAACAGTCTTTTTTACAGTGTCATCACCTGTGCTATTTTAGTGGCATATCCGCCATTCCAGCCACTAATTCCAGCTCCACATCCCCAGCCACATCCTGTTTGTCCAGCCACAGTCCTGACATCAGCAATCTACAGGCAGCGGTCAGTGTTAAGTCCTCATGAGGCAGCCTACAAGAGGAGACACTACAGTGCCATCGGATCACTTTAGTGGAGTTCAGTTGTGTCTGTTTGATTCAACGTATGCAGGACATCACGTACTAAGCCCCTTATTGAAGACAGTGACTGTTTAGTCGCTGGGCGAGCCTTAGTAAGCGTCTCCGTCCACAGGGTGCCACTATATCCGTGCATCGATGATCCCCATGATGGGCATAACCGTGTAGAGGAATCAAAGCCAAGATCACCATGAGAACAGAACATAAAGGGCCACAAAACTTGAAACCCTTACGTTAATTACAGAATTGGCCTTTTGTGTGATGGAGACATGCTTGACAAGGCCCAACATTTTAAACCTTAAGCCTAGATCAGAAATGGTAAACAGGCGTGCTGGTACACTCAAGTTGCCATAGAACACAGAGCTCCACAAAACTGACATCTCACTTCGACTATCATTCACCATGTTCTCTCTTCACTGTTCGATTTCTTCACGTAATTTACGTCTAGTTGCAAAGCGAGAGGACTGCAGGCGGAAATCTAAACAAATCTTAAATAAATGTTAGCGAACCGCCCAGATAACGTGGACAAACGAGTCACAAGACGAACACAACGCGTTTCGACCTCTTAGGTCTTCATCAGGTGAGACATAAACGAATAAAACAACGAAAATTCACTTAGCTTTGATCGCTTCAGATCACTTCACAGGGTTCAGCGCAAGGAAGAAGGCGTAGATTCAACGCCTTCTTCCTTGCGCTGAACCCTGTGAAGTGATCTGAAGCGATCAAAGCTAAGTGAATTTTCGTTGTTTTATTCGTTTATGTCTCACCTGATGAAGACCTAAGAGGTCGAAACGCGTTGTGTTTCGTCTTGTGACTCGTTTGTCCACGTTCTCTGGGCGGTTCGCTAACATTTATTTAAGAGTAATTTACGTCGTCAGAAATATGTACATTCAAACGTTTGGCCTTGGACAATTTCTTGACGTGGAAGACAGAACCAAACTTGGTAATCACCGCACTTTTGCAAACACAATGAATACCAGTTTTACCGACTCTGGTGATTGTTCTGCATATAACGACATCACCATAACAAGATCTTAAGACAGGATTTTACTTTTCAGGCGTGAGACATTCACCCCACCAGTACGCTAATACAGGATTTGCTGCATCCGTATGAATTGACTGATCCTTTCCAGGGTATTCCTGCTGAAATAGGAAATGAATGCTAACACTGATCGCATATACACACACATGGAGAGAGAGTGAGGGAGAGAGAGAGAGAGAGAGAGAGAGAGAGAGAGAGAGAGAGAGAGAACATAATAGCCCCCCCCCCCCCCCCCCAATTAAACTATTGGGCTTGAATCAATAGACCGTTTATTAGAGTCATGTCTTTGGGAAGCGTAGATGACTGTTCAAATAAATAACTTTGCTTTTCATCCATTTCTTTTGCTGTCAAGAGGCAACCCACCAGAGGAGACTCCGCACTGCTGCTGAGCCATTTTAGTGGTGTACAGTGGCGCCTGTTCTGATCTAACATACTCAGCACACCACCTACTAAGCCCCCTACTGACGACAATAATCACTTAGTCGCAGAGCCGGCGTGTCACGGACGGCCTCCACCCTTCCCCCTCTCTGAGTTGTTTAACCAGGGGCGAGGCCAGGTGAGCTGTCTGTGCACTTCTTACCTCCCCCTTCCATCCCCCAACCTATCCTCAGTGTGCCCTGTCGCTCGTCGCAGCACGAGCAACTTATGATACATGTATTTCCCATCGTTTACGACAGTGTTTGCGACAACTGTTTACCGTTCTAGTGCTAACAGAGGGTGTGTGTAGCTGATAATCTTTTCACTCCTGAGTCGTTCATTGAGCGGAGAGCACCGTCTCTGCCATTGGAAACCTTCACTGAGCATTTCCGCTCATAGGCCACTTCCTTGGGGTCTAGTCTACAGAGGTCCGGGCTGTCCCGTCTTCACCGGCGTAGGGCAACGGTCCTGTTTTCTTTATTTTCTTACGGAGGTCCGGGCTGTCCCGTCTTCACCGGCGTAGGGCGACGGTCCTGTTTTCTTTATTTTCTTACGGAGGTCGGGCTGTCCCGTCTTCGCCGGCGCGGGGCAACTGTCCTACCTTAATTCTTCTCGTTGGGTTCCAGTCTGCAGAGGTCCGGGTTGTCCCGTCCGCATCGACGTGGGGCGATGGTCCTGTCGTTCTTCTTTTTTTTTTTTCTCTCCCCGTCCACCATCCTGTTGGCAAGCACTAGAAGAGCTTGTACTTATGTGTAGATAGGGAAGGCTGGTACGAGTCGGGATTCCTATTCATTTTCCATAGTCGCAGCTTTGAGGTCTTGTTTTCTTTATGTTTGGAACTAGTTGTTACTCGGTCATTTATTTCCGAGGAGGTTTTGTTTTTTACGTGTGTAAAGGTACTGATATAGTAGTCGGTAAAGGCCCGTTTTTTTCCTTACAGGAAATAGTAGGAGGTTGTTTCGGAAATATTTTCTTTATTTCCTGTAGTCCCACTCGGGGAAGTGTTCTCTTTGAAGAGGAATAGCTGTCCTATATGGGTTTGATAACCGTGTGAATAGTCATGTAAATAATTAATAATTGAATTTATTACGTGTGCGGAAACATGCTAGTTCGTCTAACCATTTGGATTCCAATACTAATGTTCGCTCGACATTATTCGTAACAGTGTGGATAATTTAAGCCATAATATTTCAACGGTTGACGAGTGAGTTCCCTTTGGTCAGAAGAAATATTAAGGGAAACCAGCGGGTAGGTCGAGACGCGCGACGAGGCTGGCACGCGGCCAGTGTGGAATTATGGCGGGTGTATGGTGACATTTACAGCACACCCGTTCATTGCGCTTGCTCCTTGTCTGGTCTTGTCTTGTGTTGTTTTGTCTTGTCCTGTTTTGTCACGAATGCAAGGCGTTGTAATAAGATTCATTTTCTTTTTGACCCGGTGAACCTACTTCGGTTGAACAGAATGTATAAATATCACAGCACTACCTTAACAGTGAGACACATTTGTAGAGTTAAAATAGATATCATAAACTTACAACTTACACCCCACTCCTACTCATGAACTGACGACGGGTAGCGACGCCCTTCACTCAACTATTGCCTGATCATCACTCCCTCTGACTATGAACAGATATGTGGAAACACGCTGTTGATCCCTGGTGCAGGGTTGTTGTGGTTGTTATCCCTCTAGGATCCTCAGCTTGCCTTCCAGAACAGCAGAGGTGCCCCTGCCCATCACGTGGGACAGCCGTAGCACCGCCACACACGCTGACGAGGGAGCAGTCCGACGGTGCACGGAGCATCGAACTCAGAGGGAGGGTCTTCCTGCTGCGGTGTCTCTTCAGCACAGCAATAGGCTCACACCTATGCGGATAGCAGTTGAGTACTCCTTGAAGACAGTGTGACCATGGTGTAAGGCGGTGTAGTGGGGGTAGTTCCGCCCCGTTTAGGCGCACCCTGTCAGAGGGCAGAAACTGTTTTTTTTTGTGGTTTTGTTTTTGAAAGAATAGAGCTGTTTATGTAAAGGAATAGGCCATGTTTGTGTGTTAGACGTGTTTCTGATTTTATTTCTTTTTTTTTCTTTTTCTTTTTTTTTTTTTTTTTTTGGGGGGGGGGGGGGGTAGTAGTAGGGGGATAGGCATTTTGGACTTAGCAGGTACTCTATGTTTATTACCAACTTTTTTTTGCCCAGTAGGATAGTTAGTTCTCTATAAGGGTGCTTTTCTCTTCTATACCCCTCTTTTCTCCATACATTCTGGCTATTCTTCCTCTTCTGTGATAGGCCCCGAGTCCCAACAGTAGTGTGTATGTGTATGTGTGCATGAGAGAATAAAGTGTTTATGTATTGTATTCTTGGCTCTTGTGCTGAGTGGTGAGTGTGCGTCCTGACTACCGACTCTGTGGTCTCCCCCTTATTGAACCCGACACGGCGTGGGTGAGCTGTCCCTCCAGAGGGCATCACGACGTCTGTCCAACGACAGCCTAAATACCGATGACCCTGACGGAATGAAATCAAGGCCACAGACGTGGAGAGGACATCCAAAATGAGGTCACCATGAGAGCAGGGCATGAAGGGCCCAGAAGTTGAGACTTTTTTTTTAATGCTGATCGATGAGAATAAGGATGATGAAAATGATGCTACGGATTTCCATTCCGGTCCGAGACTACATGACAGGGCTCTACTCTACGCTTACTTTCAAAGTACTCCCGGCGTCAAGCAGGCCCGAGAGATACAGGCACCTGCAATGTTGGTCAAGACATTTGAGCAACACTCTCAGAGACGCATCCATTTAGTGGATGAAACTCGACTGTGGTCCCAGTCTTCCGAACTGAACCCGTAGCAAACTCAACCCTAGGTAGGAGCCGGTCAGGGCAGAAAAATCCCACATGGTTCTGATGGTATTCGAACCCATGACCTCCCAGCCGGGAGTATGCGACGCTAACCACTTTGCCACAGTGGCCGGTCTCCAAAATTCTCATTGTGTTCATTTTAAAGACTGCATCCTGACAGAACGGTTTTGTTCTTTTGTGCTAAAAAGCCTGGTTCATACTGGACTTATTTATTTGTTTCATACGGAGTCCGGTTCCTGCTTTTTTTTTTCTCTAAAAATACGGCATTGTGCTAGAATTGCAGTTAAAATAGTCTGCTGTAAACAGCACTCTTCCTGGAATCGCTACTTTTGCTACAGAAATATTATTTTTCAGGCCATTCAGTAGTATTTTAAGCCGATTAAAATAACTAGCCATGATTTCCAGTAACGCCAGGAAAGTGCTCAGAGAATGCGGGCAGAAATAAGGCCATTGTCTGGAAGTGGTCTGCATTTCCAGAGACGATTAGACAGGTGACGTCTTTCTCCCTTGATAGTTCAGAGGCTGTTATCGATTCCCCTCTGCTGCGGTCGAACAGGAATAGGATGTCGATAATAGCTTCCACATAAAGCGTGCGAACTTCAATTGTGCCATTGTACACTGCACACACACACACACACACACACACACACACACACACACACACACACACACAGAGGTGGCGGTGGTGGTGGACGAACAGATAGACATGTCAACACAAGCTTGTGAACTACTCCTAAGACCCCAAAGCTGCATGAACTTCCTGGCATACGCATCAACTTATGGCAGCTGCCAGTTTATTTTCTGGCATGCCTCTCATGGGTAGGGTAGAGTGAAAGAAAAGGATGGTGAGAAGGGGGGGGGGGGGGTGGTTATGACTTCAGTCAATCAGGATATCACCCAGTGTTTGATGTTTTTATTTCTTTTATTTGTTAAAATGAGTTACGAAGACAGTAGAGGATTTCAGCTGACGTCATGCATCTCATAGCACCAGCCATTTGGATTGTGAGACTGCTGAAACCTGAACGAGGATTACTGGTATTAGAAGAGATGAATGCTGAAGTCTCTCGCTACTAATAAGAAGGGAGTTATCAAATTGAAAGAATCACGTAACAACATATATGAAAATATGTACAAACCAAAGAGGGAGAGATGAAAAAAACAAAAACAACGAAGCTTAAATGGTTTGTTTTCTAATTCAACTTTTTTCCGTTTATACTTAACTTCATTCTCGATATGAACGAGGTCAGTATTGTCTTAAAGGGCTAAATGTTAAAAACTAAATCTTTTGGAATTATGTTCAGCCGTTATTTTCTGTCCCATTGCACCTAAATTAGTCAGTGTTCTCTGATTAGTAGCGAGCCGTTAGTGTTGATATTCTCATTGATCCTGTCAACTCGTCACATAGCTACGCGACGCACCTACAGAAAATGCCAATCCTTCGCTTGTGACAGGTTGACGCTCTCCCGCGGAAATGGATTTCCATTGTGCAGCACGCCATACTACCATGTTCTGTCATAGACTACGTAGTCAGTCAGTCACACGAACACACACAAATACACACACACGCACACACGCACGCACGCACGCACATTACGCATGCACGCACACACATGCACACACACATGCGTGCGCGCGTGCACGCATACACACAGAGAGAGAGAGAGAGAGAGAGAGAGAGAGAGAGAGAGAGAGAGAGAGAGAGAGACAGACAGACAGAGACAGAGGCAGAGGCAGAGACAGAGAGAGTCCAGGCGACATTAGTTGTCCATTAATGTCTTCCTTCATTTGAAGCGTCATTGGAGCGAAGCCAGGTTTCTACATTTTTAAAATTAAACAGAACACGACAGTAACAAGAAAGGACTCGTCACAAAACCCAAGCACATTTTATCAGCAAAACAAAAGTCTGATATATTGCTACCTAGAGTTAGACCTAGTCTCCCAACAAAAGAAAATGCACTACTCACTCGTAGCTTTCGACAGCCATCCGGCCATCTTCTCATCTTGTATGAACTCACAATGGCGTAAAACGTGTTGCCCATTTGCTATCTTCGGAAACGTTGTTACTCTTTACCACAACATGCTTGGTTTTTTCTTAGTTAGAAGGGCAACTCCACATGATATTCAAACATCAGAACTTCAAACAATCTAAAGGGAAACACTTAATTTTTCTGTTGTCAAATCTCTGTAACGCTTCCATTTTGAAAGTTTGACAAATATTTGGCGTGAAAGAGCAATGATTGATCACAACATTTGCTTAATGGGCAGAGGTATTTTTAGAAATGAAACTGCAAGCTAACTCAGTAACGTGCAGTGCTATGTAGAAGGGAAGTCACACTGACTGAACACACCCCGTGCAGTCAGATGGTTGGAGCGCGAGGCACGCTTCAGCGATCAGGTGACTTACTGTACGATTGAATCATTCCCTTATACTGTTACTGAGAAGTTCGACTTAGCAGACTAGCTCTCCTTAAATTCTCTGATCTTAGTCATTAGTTCATTTATCCATCAGCTGTAAATCATGTGCAGTATGGTCTCGAAACTTAGCGGATGTGCTGTAGCATATATAAACCAGTCCGCACTCAGTAACACCTCCTTGATGAAACTGAAACTGCTATGTTCGTTAAATCTCTTATTCAGTGCTTTTTCTGCTTTCCATTCTTTCCTGCTTGCATCAGCTGTCATCGATCTTCCTTAAACTGTGTGTGAGACCCCTTGCATCTGGCTTTTCCTGTGTCTAGAAAGCCTTCTGCTTAGAAACATGCGCCCTAATTCATCCATAGAATGCTCTTGAGTCAAGAACAGGATTTTCCTTTGACAGAAAATCAGAAATGTCTCTTTTGATATCATAAGCCTGTGATCGCTAGAACGACAAGCAAAGGCCACTGGAAGAAGGGTTGGAAGGGGGGGGGGGGGGCTGAAGGGGGAGGAGAGATAAAAGAGGCAGGGAGAGGGTCACGGGTGGATGGGTGGGACAGGGGTAGTCTTTGATTTGCCGCTGTTGCAGCGGAAGTAAAAGAAGTGTGTTTTATATATGGTCCCCTGGTCTTCCACAATGGTTGCATGGAGTTAGTGATTGACCTGAAGGATTTCCTGGCCAAACTTTGCAAACAACTTAAAAAAGGTGATGGACTGGGTGCTGTATTCTCTCTCTCTCTCTCTCTCTCTCTCTCTCTCTCTCTCTCTCTCTCTGTGAGCATATGTGTGTGCGCATGAGTGTGTGTGTGTGTGTGTGTGTGTGTGTGTGTGTGTGTGTGTGTGTGTGTGTGTGTGTGTGTGTGTGTGCTTGCTAACAATCTCATTTCTGCAGTCATTTCAAGAAAAATCGTTTCAGTTTGATCCTTTTTCTAGTTTCAAGAGCTGGCTTTGTGCATTCCTTAAAATGTAATTAAAAAAAAACGTATGGACCGAATCGTTCAGTCTTCAATACCTGTTTATTTCTCAAAAGACTTCATCATCTTGCCGGGCCATGGTCAACAATGTTTGTTTGGAACTGACATTTCCATCAGCTTCTGAGGCCTGCATGCGAAAAAGAATCCACTTTATTTGAAAGCAACTTAAAGAAAGAACTGGCAATACAATGTCTTTGTGGCTTTTCTTCTTGGCTTTAACGTCTCTGTTCATGTTCTCATTATATCAGAGACACATGACTGCTCCCATGGGAACGTTTATTGCGTTAGGAATAGGGCTGGGGGTGTGGGTGTGAGTGTGTGTGTGGGGGGGGGGGGGAGGGGGCTGGTGGTGGGGAGAGGAGCGGTATAAGTTGTATACCTTGTCTTCTAAGAGTCTTGACCTAGTACTTTCCTCACAGTTCTGTCAAACTCTGTATCCATGTTCTGTCTCTTTTGCCCACTCCCCCCCCCCCCCCCCCCCCCCCCCGCCCCCTGACTTTGTGAACCATTTTCCTGTCGTTAGTTCGATGGCTTCAAAATGGGGTGACTGCCCGTGGAAAAGGAAACAAAGAGATAGGATTACTGAGCTACCAAATGAAGAAACAAGACTAATTACAAAACAGACACAACGCGTTTCGACCTATTGGGTCTTCTTCAGGCAGGACAAACAACACTCAAAACAAAGGAAACAAAGAGTAGGATTACTGAGCTACCAAATGAAGAAACAAGACTAATTACAAAACAGACACAACGCGTTTCGACCTATTGGGTCTTCTTCAGGCAGGACAAACAACACTCAAAACAAAGGAAACAAAGAGTAGGATTACTGAGCTACCAAATGAAGAAACAAGACTAATTACAAAACAGACACAACGCGTTTCGACCTATTGGGTCTTCTTCAGGCAGGACAAACAACACTCAAAACAAAGGAAACAAAGAGTAGGATTACTGAGCTACCAAATGAAGAAACAAGACTAATTACAAAACAGACACAACGCGTTTCGACCTATTGGGTCTTCTTCAGGCAGGACAAACAACACTCAAAACAAAGGAAACAAAGAGTAGGATTACTGAGCTACCAAATGAAGAAACAAGACTAATTACAAAACAGACACAACGCGTTTCGACCTATTGGGTCTTCTTCAGGCAGGACAAACAACACTCAAAACAAAGGAAACAAAGAGTAGGATTACTGAGCTACCAAAAGAACAAACAAGACTAATTACAAAACAGACACAACGCGTTTCGACCTATTGGGTCTTCTTCAGGCAGGACAAACAACACTCAAAACAAAGGAAACAAAGAGTAGGATTACTGAGCTACCAAAAGAACAAACAAGACTAATTACAAAACAGACACAACGCGTTTCGACCTATTGGGTCTTCTTCAGGCAGGACAAACAACACTCAAAACAAAGGAAACAAAGAGTAGGATTACTGAGCTACCAAATGAAGAAACAAGACTAATTACAAAACAGACACAACGCGTTTCGACCTATTGGGTCTTCTTCAGGCAGGACAAACAACACTCAAAACAAAGGAAACAAAGAGTAGGATTACTGCACTGAGCTACCAAATGAAGAAACAAGACTAATTACAAAACAGACACAACGCGTTT
>CM065716.1:100191881-100194381 GCA_033310375.1 Conus canariensis
GGAGGTTGTAGTCCACCCAGTCGAAAAGCATTCATAGGGCATTCCATTGGCAGTAAAAAAAATCAAGCACAGAAAATTTCAAATGTTGTAGTTCTTGTCAATTTCCTGTGTCAGATTTCAAAAGAAAAATTGTGAAAAGATGGTCGTGATCAGCAAAGTGAATAGAAATCTTCTGGGAAATCGGCGTCAGGCAAGACTTCAATAATCACTGGATACATTTCAGTGGATATCTTTTTCAGTGATGAAATGACTGAAGCAAAAATGACCACAGTGTATCAGTAAGGCAAACGGTAGGGAAAATGGCGATGACATACGTTGGTACAGTGTATGATCCACAACGATGTTGTCTGAAACTCACGGTGTAGGGCAGCAGTGTGGGTACTCTTGTCATTGTGGAAGGAAAAGTGAGCTCTGAGAAGTCCATCTACAGGTCCATGTTCTCCCATCTTTACAGTGATTACTCTCTATGTGACAAAACGTTGTACAAGAAGACAATACCTTCATTTACAGGTCCTGTGCAACAGAATAATGGAAGCGATAGCAGTCCATTCTGGTCCTGCTGTCACCCAATCTCAGCCCAGAACATCACATCCCGCACATTGCCACACTTCTGACCCTCAGCCCAGAACATCACATCCCGCACATTGCCACACTTCTGACCCTCAGCCCAGAACATCACATCCCGCACATTGCCACACTTCTGACCCTCAGGTGTGAATTCAGAGTTAGGTGCCCAGTTAGATCTCAAGAGGTATTTTACTCTTTATCAACATGTGAAACCCTTTTTTCTCAGTTCGAAGAACCACCTGACCTGCTCTCCGGGAATCAGCTCCGCAGACAAGCATGGGGTAAACAGTTTTCCAAGTGGTAGATCTCAGTATTTTGACACTGTAACAATGATTTGGCATGACAGGGTGGTAATCGATCACAATATTTCCTTTTTGGACAGAGCTTTCATTAAAAATGAATCTGCGAAAATAACTTCATTAAAATGAAACTGCAAAAATAAACTCAGTAACGTGTAGTGATGTGTAGGAAAAATGTTGCACTGACTGAACACACCCCTTGCATTCAGATGGATCAGAAAGCACTAGGCACGCTTCAGTGATCAAGCGAGTTACCAATGACCATTTCACTCCCTTATACCACTTCTGCTAAGTTCGTCTATAATCTCATGATGGAGTTATTCAGTGCTTTCTTCTGCTTTCCATTCTTTCCAGCTCCCGTCTGCCAACATCGATCTTCCTTTAAACTGTGTATGAGGCCCCTTCCATCTGGCTTTTCCTGTGTTTGGAAAGCCTACTGCCTAGAAATACATTTCTTAATTACTTCGTAGAATGCAGCTGAGTCAAGGGACAGGATTTTCCTTTGACACAGAAAATCAAAAGTGTGTCCTTTCATGTCATCAGTGTGTGATCGCTAGAAGGACAAGTGAGGGATCACTGGTATACAGAAGAAGGGTTGAAAGGGGAATGAAGGGGGCAGGAGAGATAAAGGGGGCAGGGAGAGGGTCACGGGTGGATGGGTGGAACAGGGGTGGTCTTTGATTTGCCGCTGTTGCAGCGGAAGTAAAAGAGGAGAGAGTTTTATATTGGTCCCATGCTCTTTAATGAACGATTGCATCGAGTTATTGATTGACTGCAGGGATTTCCTGGCGAAACTCCGTAAACAACTCGAAAAGGGTGTTGGACTGGTGGCTGTATTCTCTCTCTCCTTCCCTCTCGCCCCCCCCTCGCATTCCCCTGTACTCTCTCTCTCTCTCTCTGTGAATAATGTGTGTTTGCACTTGAGAGGGGAGAGAGAGAGAGAGAGAAAAGAGAGAGAGGAGAGAGAGAGAGAGAATGAAAGAATCTGGATCAAGCAAAACCCCTCTCCCCTTCCCCACCCTCATTCCTAACATTCTCGTTTTAACGGTCATTTGAAGAAAACTTGTTTCAGTTGGATCTTTGTTTCACTTTGAAAGTCGACTTTGCCTGTGTCTTAAAACTTGTTTCAAAGCGTATTGTGCGAATCGTTCTGTATCCAATACCTCTACAGTCATGAAAAGACCTCATCATCTGGCCGGACTGTAATCAAGGTTTGTTTGGAACTTATCCTTCCATCAGCTTCTGAGTTCTTCGTGAAAAAGACATCTCACCTTATTTCAAAGCAGTGGACAGACAGAATTGTCAATGCAGTGGTCTTTGTGGCTTTTTTTCTCAGGCGTTGACGTCTCTATTCATGTTCTCATGATATCAGGGACATATGGCTGTCCCAGTGGGAAGGTCGTGGGTGCGGTTAAGTGTGTGTGCGAGCGTGCGTGTGTGGGGTTTTACAGTCTTTCAGAATAAGCTGCAAACCCTGTCTTCTAAACATCCTGTGCCAGTAACTGTCTCTTTACTGTCAACCTTTTTGTGGTCTTTCTGTGCTTTTGTCCATTGTTTTTCTGACTTTGTGAGCCATTTGTTGTCGTTCAAACAGTTCTTTCAAACCATCTACTTTAAACTCGTTGGTAGTAATT
>CM065716.1:100199381-100226881 GCA_033310375.1 Conus canariensis
CTTCTGCGTTCCCTGGTCATGCTGGTCAGATACAAAGACCGGTAGCTTGGACAAAGTCAGCGGTCCGTCGGAGTGTCTGCAGTTCCCCACAGCTTTTCTTGGAGTTCCACTGCACCGGGCCAAAACTCACGCCGCAGGCTGTCAAAAGTGGGACAGGACTGAAGTACGTGGGCTGGGTTTTGTGGGCCAGTGCCACATGGGCACTCATCTGTGTGTGATATATTCAGGCGATAGAGGTGGGAGAGCAACTGACAGTGTCCAGTTCTTAGTCTGAAGACGGTGACTTGTTGGGCACGCTCAAGATGGTGAATGTCATCCTTCTCTACCTCCACCTGTAGTCTTTCTCTCCATGCTGTCCTGAACTGGCTGCGGATGATGGTCTTCGCCTCTCTATAGGATACAGCATGTCGTTATGACAAGGACCAAGTAGAGGTTTATCATAGAGTTTAAACAGGAGGAGGGGGGTAGAGGGAGGGAGGGGGATAAGACCAGAACGTTCACGTGTCAGTATGAAACCCTTTGTCACTGTGGAACTATTCAACTGAATCTCACTCATGGTGTTTATAGACCACAGACCGCATGGGGCCAAAATTGTGCTGTTACATCGTCGAAATCGGTTACATCCATCAATATATTGGTTGCTTCTTCTTCCTCTTCTTCTTCCTCCTTCCCCCTCCTCCTCCTTCTCCTCCTCTCCTTCTTCTTCTTCTTCTTCTTCTTCTTCTTCTCTTCTTCTGGAGTCACTAGGGAGCCACACTGGTAAAACGTTCACAATCTTGTTCCAGTTCTGTCAGATGTGTGTCAAGAATTGAATGTCTACAACTGTTTTCTTGTGCGCTCTGCAAGATTGTGTGCCAAACGCTGTCAATCGTTTTTTTCTTCTTCTATATTTTCCCATCTCTCTGCCTTCCTGAACAGTTTTCTGCAAGATTATTTCAGCAAGGCCACTGGCTTGTGTTACGTAGCCATACCATCGTAGTTTTTTTTTTTTTTTTTTTGTAGCTGTCATCAGCACATTTTCATATGGTTCGATGTGTGCTGCTTGATGACTTGACGCACGAATCTTAAATAAATGCTGGCGAACCGAAAAAAAAAAACAAAAAAAAAAAACCCTTGGACAAACGAATCACAAGACAAAACACAACCACAACGCGTTTCGACCTCTGAGGTCTTCTTCAGGCAAGATACAAAACAATTATTTCAACGAAAATGAACGAGCAATCACTTATCTTCAATCACTTCAGAAGTGAATGTAATAATTGTTTTGTGTCTGGCCTGAAGAAGACCTAAGAGGTCGAAACGCGTCGTGTTTTGTCTTGTGATTCGTTTGTCCACGGTTGGTTTTTTGGCGGTTCGCTAACATTTATTTAAGATTTGTTTAGATTTCCGCCTGCAGTCATCTCACTTTGCAACTAGATCTAACTTTGATGCAGGAGTTCAAAGAAAATAAAATCAGTAATCTGATTTTCAGTATCTTGCTATTACACTTCTTTCGAGATCCACCATGAGAGTTCATGTCTGGCATGCCAATACGGAGGTGGAGCAAGCAAGTGCACGTAGAAAATTGATCCTGTGTCTCAAGGAGATATTAGTATTCTTTCATACAGGTTTTTAATCTGTACAGTGCTGAAGTTTGCTGCCCTTTGGATGATGTCTTGTTTGGATCCCTGATTGTTGATGATGGATCCTGGGTATGTAAACAGTTGAACAGTTTCTTCCTTCTGCACATATTAGCAGTGTTAATGGCGGTGTTGTGGCTAGCCATGAACTTGGTCTTCTCAACGTTGATATCCATGCCATAGCTTCTTTCAAACATACACAAATGGCAGGTGGTGTTCTGTGAAGAGAATCATTTGTTAAGTCTGTCAATAATCAACTGTTTTGTCGGGGGCCGGAATAGCTCAGTTGGTAGAGCGCTGGGGCAGCGGGTTCGAATTTCGGTACAGGGGAGTCTTTTCCTCGGAGTTAACATTGGTTCTGACGCCATTCCCCATACAGTCCTTTGAATGAGACTATAAACCGAGGTTCCGCGTGTGAACGCACGCACAACGTCTTACACACACGTAAAATCCCATCACCAATTTTCGGAAGTGAAGGCCAGTTTGGCCGTTGGTATAGATGACACGTTACACAGAGCATGCACCTTCTCCGAAGATGGAGTATGTCTGCCTTAATGGCGGGATAAAAAACGGTCATACACACAAAACTCCACTGTCTGTCTATACAGGCAGTGTCCGCAGGAGTATCAGCCTGCGTACGCAAGAAGAAAGAAAGAAAAAGAACTGTTTTGTCCAGACGCATCTTTTTTTTAATAATCTTTATTACTGTTTGTTCGTTTGATATGTTTTTACGAGCATCCTGACGACCACTTCCAGTTTTGCATAGTGTTGGAGAAAAACAGATTCTGCCTCATGCTAAACGAAGCCGCTGACACGGGATTTTCTAACTTCCTAGCTGAATGCAATATTCACTTGGTCACCTGCACCAGACATCAGTGGAATACAACACCTTTTAAAGGAAACTCTAATAATCATAGAAAAAGCTCAATTGGTAGAGCGAGGGCTCGTGATCCTGGTCATTTTGGGGTCGCTAGTTCGAATCTGCTGAGCCGTTTCGCTACAAGTGGATTTTCTGCTTGAATTGACATTGATTTTGGCTCCATTTCTCGAAAAAATCCGTTGAATGACACTATACAAAGAGGTTCCATGAGTGAATGCACATATAACGTCTTGCATACACGTAAAACCCAGTCACCATATTTCATAGACAAGGCCAGGTTAGCCGTTGATATGGATGATACATATTCAAATCACACACACACACACACACACACACACACACACACACACACAACACACACACACACACACGCACGCACGCACGCACGCACGCGCGTTTGTCCCTGCTGTTGTCTTTATTTACCTTTGCTGAAATATTAAAGAGGAATTATTAGCCCGCGCTCATTTTCCCCAATTCCTAATTTGTTACACACACACACACACACACACACACACACACACACACACACACACACACACACGCACGCACGCACGCACGCACGACACACACACACACACACACACACACACAAACACACGCACGCACGCACACACACACACACACACACACACACACACACACACACACACACACACACACACACACCACACACACACACATCAATCAATCAATCAATCAATCAATTAATCAATGGACCAAAAAATGAATGAGTGACAGTGAACGAATAACTGGACGAATGAATTGGTGAATCAATAACCGAGTAACATGTATCGCCCATTCCTCGCCCCATCCCAACACCCTTTCGCACCCGCTTGTCTGTGTCCCTCTGACTTCGTCTTTCTCCTTTCCCATTTTCCGCACACCACACACACACACACACACACACACACACACACACACACACACACACACACACACACACACACTTCTCTCTCTCTCTCGCTCTCTCTCTCTCTGTCCCTCTCCTCTCTCTCTCTCTCTCTCTCTCTCTCTCTCTCTCGTTCTCGCTCTCGCTCTCGCTCTCATCTTTCCCCCTCTCCTCTACCTTTCTCTTCACCTGTTTCTTAGTCTTACGCACCCATTTTGATTCCATCTCTCTGCATTTGTTTACCTCCATCCCCCTCCCTTCTCTCTCTCTCTCTCTCTCTCTCTCTCTCTCTCTCTCTCTCTCTCTCGAACTCTTTCACCCCCTCGCCTCTTTCTCTTACTCCTCCTTATCATTCACTCATAATTTTCCCCATCTCCCGTTCGCAGGCTCAGTCAGGTGATTGATTGGTCGCTCGGTCCTCTGCTCGCTTTCTGGAGAGAGAGAGAGAGAGAGAGAGAGAGAGAGAGAGAGAGAGAGAGAGAGAGAGAGAGAGGGGAGAGTTGTCTTCTCATGCGCCAACACACAGAAGTGCACATCAACTCTTGCCGCAGTCTGGTTGCACCCGGTGCTGCGGCAGGTGCTGTGAATTCATCGTGGTTGCAGTCAGTTGATTTCTATCCAGCTGTTTACAGGTAAAGGCAGTTTTCATCTGTTGTCTCTTTTTTTTTTTTTTTACAGCCACCTTGAAACTGAAAACTTAAACGTGTGCGTATAGCACTATTACTTTTTTCATGTCTTAAAAAAAAGTATATGATTATGATACTAGCTGTGTATGTGTGTGTGTGTGTGTGTGTGTGTGTGTGTGTGTGTGTGTGTGTGTGTGTGTGTTTTCAACTGAACGTCTCTCCGCGTTTACACGAAATCAAAAGCGATATCTATGACAAAATAGTGGAAATATGATAACAATTGGCGATTTGAGGAGAACAATATACGACATTATCGGAACAAATGACCATCATTTCCAAGTGTAATGACGGGATTAGAACGCAAGGGAACTACAGATTTTCATATAAAGTGACAATTAAAAAAAAAAAAAAAACTGTTCAAGAGAACGATTAAACAGAGCAATCAGAGAACGCTATAACTGCTAAAGTGAAGAAAAGTATGTGAACATTTTGGGGCTCGTTATATCTTTACTTAATGTTTGGTTTGAAAGGTTCATATTGAGCCTATCAATCAAAGGAATGACAAGTTTGTTCAAAGTTAAATTGTAATTAATTAATTTGATAGCTCACAAATGTCCTAAAAGAAGAGTTAGCAAAGAATCTTCAACACGCACGTGGCACATCTGCAAAAGACACACATAAATATTCCGTACAACCTAAAAAAGGAAGCAAATAGTACAAATAATAAGCCACTCAGATATTCCTTACAGTTTGATCAAAAAGGAAAAGGAAAAGAAGAAAATCGTACAAAATATTCCTCAAATGGACCAAAGTGAAAACATATTTTTCTTTACAGCTTGACCAAAAAGGAAGAAAAAAAAAGAACACGTGCATATTGACTACAACTTAAGCAAAAAGGAAAAAAGAAGAGAGAAAAAAGAAATCATATGAACATTATTTACATGTTAACAAAGAAGTCTTTACAGCTTAAAGAAAAAGGAAGAAGAGGGGGAAAAATCCACCTTAATATTCCTTATACCTTTACCAAAAACAAAACAAAAATTCCTTATTCTTTAACACAAAAAAAGAAAGAAAAAAAACCCGCATGAATATTCAGTTAACTTGACCAAAATAGGAAAAAGAAAATAATGAACCACAGAATTACACCTTACAGTTCAACCAGAATAGAAAAAAACGAGAAAAATAAGCATGATAAATATTCCTTTCAACTTGGTTTAAAAAAGGGGGGAAAAGGAAGAAAAACTAAGCCGCATTGGTACTTCTTAAACCTTATCCCAATGGGTAAAAGGAGAAAGAAAAATGTACTGCAAAATCACTACTCACAGCTTTGGCAAAAAGGAAAAAGAAAAACCAATCAACCATCAAACTACACAAATATCCTTACAACTTCACCGAAAAGGAAGAATGAGAGAAAAAGACACGCTTTAATATTCTTTACAACTTAACCGAAAAGACAAAAAGAGAGAGAGAGAAAAAATACATCACAAAATTATTCCTTAGAATTTCACCAAACAAAGAAAAAAGAAGAGAAATGATATACAACTTAGATATTTCCCTATAGCTTGGCTGAAAAGGGAAAGGGAAACAAAAACAAAGCACTATATACTCCTGATAAGTTAACCAGACAGGAAAAAGAAAAGAGAAAAAATAGAGAAATATTCTTTACAACCAGTACTAAAAGGAAAAAAGAAGGAAAAGAAAACATTCATAAATGTTTCCTACAACCTAGCCGTAAAAGGAAAAAAAGCAACCGTGAATGGTAATAAGCTAAAGGACAAAGCACACCAAGTTATTATGTTAACCGCGATAGGTTCCTGTAAGTTTTGTCAATAAATTGAGGTACATCCCTCGTAGGTGTGAATTAATAACTCGGTCAAGTTTTTCTCCCGACTAACCTACTTAAAACATTTTACAATGAGCAAAGATGAAACAGAATGATAAATCACACCAGAAATGAATACCTGATTTGTTTGTCCTTGAGATATGATTTTGTCAATGTAAATAAATCTCACCAGTAAAGGACTACTAATACAGTAGTGTTAGAGAGAAAGTACAAGTGCGGTTTAGTCGATTATTCCGTTCAGCTGAAGAATAAAGAATATTTGCTCCTTAGAAAACACCGATATCACCCCCCCCCCCCCCCCCCCCTTTTTTTTTTTTTTTTTTTTTTTTACCTGAGAGCAAATGATACAAGCCTTATGTAGTATACCTGCTGATGCGATCATCACCAAACATAACAGGCTTACGTCATTCCGCTGAAGTGATTCGTGACTAGCAGCAAAATGATTTGAAATGTTATCCTGTTTCTCGACCAAGTTAATCAAAACTGCATTTTAAGAATTAGTTGCAAATGTGTCTCTTTTAGCGTGCTTAGCCAGTCTGTGTATGGATGCCATTTTTGTTTGTTTGTTTGCTTGCTTGTTTGCCTTTAACTGGGTATAGTTCCTTTTCAACTGTTCAATGTACTTTTCCGTTTTAGATATTGCACTCTTTTCTTTACAAGTGCATATTTGGCTCAGTTTTGTTAATTTGATCTCTGTTATGAAAAAGAATCGTCAAGTAAGATTAGCAGGTCAGTTACAGCATAATTTTTAATGTGCTCTTACGTACCAAAAACGATCATCAACTTCCTATGAAATGAAAGATTGTCACATTTCATGCAATTCTCTCTGACAATACGTTCTCAATCAGTCCAGAAAGACCGAAAGTGCCGACAGTTATGTAAACAGTGTTTATTGAATCATTTCCTTATCATATGAATTACATCTGCCATTTACAATGTTCATTGTTTTTTTTTAATGCTAATATTTGGCAAATGTTTACAGCATAAAATTGTATTTATTTGAAAATTAATCTATCATTATTTCTTTTATTTTCTGTATTTTGTTTAATAACTGCTATCAAGTCTACCTGGCTATATAACATGATTTCCCAATGCATGAAAGAAACGATGTAAAAGATTTCTATATCTCTCTTGACAGGATGGTATAGTGTAATCGGGAATCGTTTTGCACATTTGTCAATAACTGCACGCTTATACATAGTCAGCGAGTCTTAATCGCTCCCTGCTGGTTGAAGACAGTACTTCTCAGGGTCCCCCTCGCACCCTCGAGTGTATCTTTTTTTTCCCCTTTATTTTCGATAGCATTATTTTGCCTCTTTTAATACTCCTTCATTGTGCCTAAGCGGCTTCTATGTTCCAGGAAACTGATATAAATTCTGAATTTTTCGGAAAGTCCCTCCTGACTTAATAGCTCATCACTACCATTAGTAAATCTCTTTAAAACTGTTTTCTTTGCTCATTTCTTTTAATTGTTTCATTTGCAATTTAAAATTCTCTATTATAAGATAATGGTTTAGCTATAAATTCCTGTCCTTTGTTCGGATGCATATGTTAACAATAGTTTGAGTATGCTCAGAAAGAGTGTTTTCAAAATTTATTGAGTTTGCTTCTTTCAAACTTATTCGGCCCATAACCATGCCTTATTTATATATCTGAATGCAACTTGTGCATCATTTTTTTCACCACTTTTGTGTGTTCATTCCTTATGTCAAACTTTGTGTAAGCTATGGCTGGTTTGCTTGCACAGTTTGGCTAAAATTTATCGTCTTCGAGTCTCCTTCTTCTTTTGCTTTTTTTTTTTTAATCAGTATTTGTCTCTGCACTTGCTAAAACGTGAGTAGGCGAGATGTCATCGACTATTCCCTTTAGTACTTTTTTTTCCACCAGTGCACTTGGATATAGGACGGATCATTCTATGGTTAAACAAACAAGCAGAATATAAGTTCATGGCGTCTGATGCATATGTTACTGGAAACACTGAATAGAGCGTTAAGATATCGATTTGCCACGTGTCCACTGACCTCTGTCGGTCAATGGTTTATGCGTCATCTTAATTCTCTGCGATGCGGTCGACATTCAATACGGTCACTAAGCCTCACTGAATAATAACATGATGAGGATCGATGGCAAAGAACTGACATTTTTTAATTCATTTTAAAAAAAAGTTTTCGTTTCCAAACTTGAACAATATAAACAAGAGATAATTAAAACAATGACACATGCATATTCGATTAAGGAGAATGGAATGGTTGGACACAAATTGATTTACAAGTATTCACCGTTGTTTGTATATCAAATAACAAATATTTATCAAGAAAATAATAACTACAAAAGAAATAAAAGAATATTGAAAATTACAAGAAACAGACCCATAAGTCTGGGGGGAAAAGCACAAAAGCATAAGCAAAAAAAAAAAAAAAAAAAAAAAAAGGAAAAAAAAGTTGGCCGTTGCCATAGCAACTTATGGTTTACTCCAATAAGACAAGTATGGAAGCCATAGTGCTACAACATTTCCATGGGACACATTAAGCCGAGCAGCATACTTTTTTCTGTTTCATATCTGGCTTTCAAAAACACAACAAAGATGATGAACAGATGGTAGTGCTTTCATATTTACATTTCCAAATATAGAATTTTGTGAGCAGTAACAGAGAATTGACCTTGTCACCGAACAAACTGAACCCACTCCGCTGCGCCAGTCGTCATTTTGTTTCCTGCTTTGTTTTTTCGTACCATTACTGAAACAGTGTTTCCTTACTAAAGGTCCTGTCCCCTTTTTGTAATTTTTGTAGAAGAGAAAATAAAAAAAAGTATTTTACTTAGTCACAATGAACCACATATATCCCTTGATCACGGTCAAAAATTTGGCGTCGACGTGAGACCCTAAAATTATGCCCGCTCAGGCCATGGGCGAAAATGAGAGAGAAATTACAACTCGAACAACGAGAACTACATTGATCTTGTACTGAATATATCAATATCTAATAAGCACTGTTGGTGAACACATAGAAAATATCCAGGGCACTGCAATTCTTTCCAGTGAAATGAGTCACTTTGGGAGAGACTATGAAATACAGATGAGTCTGGTACTTTTTATATTGTCCTCGTTTTGTTTCTCTGTCAACCTTCTCAAATGGATTCTGTAGTGAGAAGGAACTCCCCCCACAAAAGAGATTACCCTATTTATTGAAATTAAGAAATGTAGTTATTAATATATGTAATCAAAGCATGTCTTCAATTATGGCTTAATTTACCTACAGCAAACAAAACTGATTTCGATTCGAAAAACAAGTAGGGGCTCTGAAAAATCGAGAAGGCAATATAGTGACTGATAGCATTCTAAAGGCAACATATAAAATGAACTCTTCCTGAATTGCTAGATACGATTGAAAAGTACTCTCAGCGTTGAGAAGCGAAGATCTGACAGATTTTATGGCCAATAAATATACAGAAGGAAGGTTACATCAAATGAACCTACAATGTAAAAAAAAAAATCACACACTTGAAAGAGGATTATGGGTCGCGACTCAGTGATGATAAATGTAAAGCATCTGTGGACAGCGACCTGAAACTCTTTTTGTTCAAACTTGAAGCGATATGTCTCAGGGGAGCATCCTTCACGCTGAATAGAGAAGTGTTATAATAATGTAAAGTCAAACGTCATTGTAAATAGTACAACGGCCTTGTTGTTTATAGTAGATAGAGGCTAATGGCAAGGAGACCAAATACAGCCGTCTGTTTATACTTAGTGTAGAACTTTAGTTAGGGCTAGTTTCAAAGTGAGGTGCCCGAAGGCGGAAATTGAAACAAAATTTAAAAAAAAGATTGCTGGTGATTCCGCAAGACAGTATGGTCAAACGGATTACAAGACTAAACACAACACGTTTCGACCTCTTAGGCCTTCTTCAGGTTAAACAAACAACATTCAGGACAATGAAAACGAAGGATGAGCAATCACTTATCTTCTCTTTTTTTTTTTTTTTTTTTTTCCGCAAACGCTTTTATTTGCTTGTACAGAAATTTACAAATGGAACACGCGAAAAGAAAAACAAAAAATAAAACAAAAACAAAACAAAAAACAAAAAAACAAAAACAAAACAAAACAAAAAAAAAGAAAAAAAAAAAAAAAAAAAAAAAGAAAAGCAGCATTACAAAAAACAAAAATGACAGTAGATCTTATCTTACATAAATACATTACAAAGCTGCAATAAGTTCGCAAGAAGAACAGCGATTCCTATTTAATATATACATATTACAAATAAGCACAACATTGTGTCTACACTGTCAGTGTCACACATTAAACTTACTATTTTGGAGCGTTTTCCTTTTTTTTTCAAAATCAATACTCAGAGACAGACAGACAGACAGACAGACAAAGAGACAGACAAACAGACAGACAGACAGACAGACAGAGACAGAAAAGAAGAAAAATCACAACCCTAGATTCCTAAAGTTTTCTATATAGAAGCATAGGAATCGACATCAACAGTACAAATAAATTACATATCCAGAAACGACGGTTGACTTTTAGCTGCCACGCCAGGCTTTGCTCAGGACTACATACAAATCTTAGTTTTCAATAAAAAATTCATATTTTTGCCATTCGTTTGCAAAATCAACATAGTTCAAATTCATTTTTGCAATGCATTTTTCGACTTGGTATTTGGTTTTTAAATATTTCCTGACGACAGGAAACAGAGGAAGCACCTTTTCAAGTCTGGATTTATATACAAAGAACTTTGCAGAGATAATAATGTAATCGAGTACGATATCAGTTTTTATCCGAGAGTAGGTGCCAAACAAAACAAGTTCCTTTGATAATACAATTTCAGGTACACTAGAGCAATTGTCTTTTAAAGAATTCTGAAAGTCAGTCCAAAAATGTGTTGTCACGTCGCATGTGAAAAATAGGTGATCTATAGTTTCCTTTTCAGACTTACAAAAAGTACATTTGTTATTTTCAACGATGTTCATTTTTTTCTAGAACAATATTTGTAGCCAGGATCCTGTGAATTAATCTCATCTGAAACCATTTCAGTTTAATTTCTTTTATTGTGTGTGTGCGAAGAAATATATTTTTCCATTTCAATTCTTTACCTATTTCATTGTTCCATTTCTCACAGCATCTTGGTTGTAAGTTATCTGCATTTAAGATATCATAATAAAGTCGAGCTCCTTTCTTTGCGCTCCAGATGATACTGAGAGCCTTTTCAGTAGTCGTAGGCATATTACTAGCGAATCTGATATTCTTTGTTCGAAAATATTTTCTGACAGATTGTACACAACCTAGGTATAGCATAAAGTTTGTTTGAACGGTATGCTTTTGCTTGAATTCTTCATATGTCATGAACGACCCTGCTTGGTTTATTAAATCCGCAATACGATATACACCTTTGTCTATCCAATCCTTGAAACATATACTTTTCCCGTCCATTTTAATGTTTTTATTGTAAAAAATGTTTTCAGCCAAAACATCACTAGGATCCTCAATACTTACTTTGTCACCAAAGATTTTATATGCTTGGAAAGTGTCACTCCAAAAGGCATTAGTCTCTTTTCGGCTAACTGGTAAAGCATAACCATATTTTTCAAGATCTTTGACCAAAGGATACGTTGTTTCTATCACAAACTTCCATTTATGATTACTGAATTTAAGTTTTCTGATCCATGTAAGTTTCAATGCCATTATCATGTGTTTAAGTGAAGGTATACCTAATCCTCCATTTCTAACATTTTTTACTGTTGTTTTTCGGGCTATCCTATCTTGTTTGTTATTCCATACGAATTGAAAGCATTGCTTTTGAAGCTTATCCATAAAACTGTTTGGTGGATTAGGTAACAAGATCCAAAGATATATCAATTTTGAGAGAATCAGTGATTTTAAGTGGGGCATATATCTGGTCTTTGATAACACTTTGCTTCCTAGCCAAACTGCCTTCGTTTTTTCGATATTCATGTACAACCCAGACACTTTTGCGAATTTGTTTAAGGTCTCTATTGAATGTTCAAATGATATTCTGTCCCCTTCGTTTGTCAACTGTGTATCGTCTGCAAACTGAGAGAGCTTGTGTTCAGTTTGGTTAATGTGTATTCCCTTTATGGTTTGATTTTCCCTGATCATAATGGCTAATATTTCTGCGGACAATATAAATGAATAGGGAGATAGGGGTCACCTTGTCGACAACCTCTTTGTATTTCGAACCATGCTGAGCTCTGACTGTTTACTATTACAGATGACTTGATTCCCTTATGAAAGGTCGTGATCCAACGACATATATCTTTACCAAATCCAAATGATTTTAATACCTTCAACATAAATTGCCAATTCAAGGAATCAAACGCCTTTTCAAAATCAATGGAGATAAGCATGCCTGGGAGTTTTTCTGTTTTTAAGTAATGGATTAGATCATAGATTAATCTGATGTTGTCCCCTATATATCTATTTGCCATGAACCCCGTTTGATCTTCATTGATTAATTTGGGAAGAACGGATTTAATACGATTTGCTATGCAAGAAGACCCTATCTTATAGACAACATTGAGCAGAGATATTGGTCTCCAGTTTTTAATGAATTCTTTAGGTTTATCTCCTTTTGGGATACATGTAATTATTCCTTCTTTTTGTGTATTGGATAATTCCTCTTTTTGAAATGACTGGTTTAAAGCTCTGACCACAAAACAAAGAGCTGTTTCCAGAAAACTTTAAAAAATTCCGATGTGAAACCGTCTGAACCAGGACTTTTCCCGTTCTGCATGTTTTTAAGAGCATGTCCTGCTTCCTCAAGTGTTATTTCTCCCTCAAGCGATTCTTGTTCTTCCTCTGTTAATTTTGGCATTTCCTCGATCAAGTCCGTGATCTCACATTCTTCCACTTTTCTCTCTGTGTACAGGTTTTCATAAAAAGCTTTCACTTCCATCAGGATTTCATCAGATTTGTTTACTATCCTGTCGTCTGTTACTAATTTAGACATGTATTTACTTACGAAGTGTCTCTTTTCTAGATTACAAAAATATTTAGTTACCTTTTCACCCTGGGCCACCCACCTTACCTTTGATCTTATTAAAATTCCTTGCATTTTTTCATCTCTTAACGTGGCTAATTCTCTGCCTAAGCAATCCAATTTCAGCATGTTATCATCAGTTTTAGTTTCTTTTTCTTCTATATCTGCTATTTGATGTTCTAAGCTGCACTCCTTTTCTTCTATTTGTTTCTTTTTCATTGTTGCATATGCAATCGTTTTTGCTCTGACTTTCATTAATAAGAAATCCAAGAAAACGTTGACAGGCACCGTTAGTTGTACATCAGCTTTAGACAGATTCTCTGCTTGTGCTTTGTCATAAGGAGCTACAGCATATTCTTGAGTAACGTTACCAATTATATCATTAATTTCTTCTAAAAATTGGCGATCTCGGAGTAGAGAATTGTTAAATTTCCAATATGTATTATGGATGGTTTGTTTACCAAATTCTAACTTTAAACTAACCATGGAGTGGTCCGATCGATATCCATAGTGAATGTCAGGATCTTCTACATAAAAAATCAGGTATTCGGAAATTAAGAAAAAGTCCAATCTACTTTGTTTAAGAGGGCTTATCTTTCGCTATGTGTATCTCCTGCTATCAGGGTTATATTCTCTCCATATATCTGATAACTGCAGTTCTTCGATCATGTTCAGAACTGTATCCTGAGCTTTGGGATTGTTATTATGTTTATAGTTATCATAATCAATAGAAGGGTCTAATACAAGGTTCCAGTCTCCAACTGCTATGATATTACGGGTTTTAAAACTTTCTATAGTACTTTTTAGGTTTACATACAAATCTGGGTTGTCTCTATTAGGTCCGTATACATTAACAAGAAGCAGATCGAGCTCCATATATTTAAACAGGATAATTATGAAGTTACCATCTTGGTCTCTGTATATCTTTTTTATCTTAAATTCAAACGTGTTATTAAACATGACAGATACACCTCTAGAATTAGAAGTATTAGAAGAGAAAAAAGCATTTATAGCCCCATTCTGATGCAACGATGTGTTCTGATTTCTTATCAAAGTGTGTGTCTTGAAGACAATAAATTGAGTGTGATTTTTGTTTCAGATACTGGAATACGTCACGCCTTTTCAGATTATTACCTAACCCTTGGCAGTTTAATGATATAATAGAAATGCTATTCATGACTAGAATTTACATTTGACAATAGTTGACAAATATCATTTACAGAGAGCAGTGGTTTGGTAGACATACCTGTTACCTTTGAACCAGACAACATTCTTTGCAAGAGGTACAACATTCCTTGCGAGATGTCGATATTGCTAATGTATGTACTGACACGGGCTGTATACATATAACATGAGAAACAAAACATGGAAAAAGTCACAAATAAAGCAATGATGGAGATAACAATAATAACAACGTTAAAAGTGTGCACATCACCTGAAGTTTTCACTTGAACGCCGTTCGTTGCCATGAGTTTCAAGTCTTGATAATTCACATTCAAATACATACAATTTTCAATATTATGTGCAAAAAAGAACAAAAAGAAAACAAAAGACACACACACACACACACACACACACACACACACACACACACACACACACACACACACACACACAAAGCACACATGCACGCACGCACGCACGCACGCACGCGCACACACTCACCACACAAATGCCGCAAACTACGTACATAAGTAACACAACATATAAAACTAACATATCGTACTGGAAGCCCTTCCCTTTCTCTGAACAAACATCATCAAATCCATGCTGCCTCCCTCCCCCCCCCCTCCCCATCCCCATCCGTTCATCTGCAATAATTTCCTCGTCCCCAACCCACCCACCTTCCGGTCACCGACTCGCCACCCCTCCTCTCCAAAATATCCCAAGCTGGCGAGAAAAAAAAAAAGAAAAGGCGAAAATTAGACCTGCTGGAGAACAAGTCCGTGCAACAAGAGCACATCATTCCAGTTAAAGAGTCTGCACGGACAGAATAAACCACTGCAGAAAATACTAACGACAGTGGTAGTAGTAGTATAAGTAGCAGTAGTGGTAGCAGCAGTAGTAGCAGTATCAGTTGTTGCAGCGATAGTGGTGGTGGTAGTGATAGTACTATTGCTAATAATTACAATGATAAAAATGATGGTGATCAACAAATTAATTAAAGGGAGGGAAACAGAGGGGCGGACGGAGGAGGGGTATGTGTGTGTGCGCGCGCGCGCGCACGCGAGAGAGAGAGAGAGAGAGAGAGAGAGAGAGAGAGAGAGAGAGAGAGAGAGAGAGGCGGTAACCAGGTAGCAGCGGCGATAGCGAATGGTTCGGGGAGGAGAAGGACAGATAACAGAGAATCTCCCAGATTACAATAAGGGCCCAACACCACACCCTTCTCATGGGGGGGGGGGGGGGGGGGGGGGGGGGGGGGGGGGACAAAGGGGAGGCACTCTTCTTTACTATCCCAGCACCAAAATTATGATATCGAGGACCCGCAACGTGACAATTCAATAAAATACAGAATTCCCGTTTCGCACTGGTCAACATGGGTCATTCCTGGGCTTTGACACTTCCCTCCCCCGAAGGAGACGAGAGAGAGAGAGAGAGAGAGAGAGAGAGAGAGAGAGAGAGAGAGAGAGAGAGAGAGACGGAGAGACGGAGAGACGAACACACGAACGAAAGAAAGAAGGTCGGCAGGAAGAAAGAAACGAAAGAAAGAAACAAGGAAAGAAAAATTCAAGACATCGGACAGTTATGGACCCATAATGGTTGTAACGTCTGCTAATTGTTTTCTATTGAGGTAGAACCCGAATAGAAATACAGTTACCTTTCCATATCTTTAACTTGGGAGTGGGGGTGGGTTGAGAATCTATCTAAACGTGTACAACTGTATCAAATATCCAGCATAGACAATGTAGGTTTCGAGAATTGAGAGTGTGAAACGGAAATCCTGCTTCAGGTCTTAAAGGGTCATGTGTCTATCGAATATGAGGAAAAGGTGACTTACAGGGCCAAGGGGAGCAGAAAAGACATGTACACATCACTAACAGCTGAACATTGACGATTATGGGGCTATTGTGTTATCGAATGATAAATCAGTCGTTCTCTTATCTCAAGGTTGAAAAGCAACATCAGCAAAACCAAGCAAACAAGAACGAGGCAAAAAATCCCATCGTGCAAAAAAAAAAAAAACCATGTCGCAAGTTCTCGGGTCTGCGCCCTCACACACACACACACACCACACACACACACACACACACACACACACACACACACACACACACACACACATATACACACGCACGCACTTACGCACGCAAGCACTTACGCACGCACGCACCACACACACACACACACACACACCACACACACACACACACACACACACACAAACACACACAATTGCACGCGCACGCGCCCTCTCCCCGCAGTACTTGCACAGGCATATATACATACATCAAATCACATGTATACATATAAACCCAAACGTACACACTTATACACGTGTATACATATAGACCCAAACGTACACACTTATTAACACACATGCGCATACGTGTGTGTACACATCACATTTTTCTACTTGGGAAGAAGTAGTGGACCACAAGCGTTATCAGCATCAGAAATATTTTCAACAGAGCGTGGAGCAGACTGTCTTCTTGTGACATACACTATATGGCTCATCGTTATAAAACCAAACTGTCAACATTTACTTTCTCACCAGTTTTCACACACACACACACACACACACACACACAACACACACACACACACACACACACTCACACACACTCACTCACTCACTCACACACCTTACAATACATGTTTGTTCATGGATCAAAGTCTTAAAAGTCTGACAAGATGTCCGACAAGCGCCTGTTTTTGACTTTTGTTGCAATACTTGCACATACATATATACATACATCAATCACGTGTATACATATAGACCCAAATGTACACACACACATAAAGACGCATGCGCATACGGGTGTGTACATATCACTTTTTTTTAACTGGGGAAGTAGTGGATCACAAGCGTGCTTATCATCATCAAAAATATTTTTCACACACACACACACACACACACACACACACACACACACACACACACACACACACACACTCGCCCACATGCGCGCGCGCACACACACACACACACACACACACACACACACACACACACACACACACACACACACACACTCACTCACCCACATGCGCACATGCACGCCCACATATACTTAATTCCCCTCTGTCAATAAACACACGCACTTACATACATACATTATTACATTATCGTACAAATATTTCCTTCCATACCCTCTCGCTCACTCTCATCCCCGCCCCTTCCCCCCCCCCCCACACACTCCCTCTCTTCCGCCCCCACCCCCACCACACACACAACACGCATGGAGCAGACTATCATCTTATGACCTACACTATATGGCTCATCGTTATAAAATCAAATGTCAACATTTACTTTCACACCAATTTTCAGTTACACACACACCCACACCCACACCCACACACACAGAGACATGCTGGCGCTCGCCACACACACACACACACACACACACACACACACACACACACACACACACACACACACACACAATCACTCACCCACATGCGCACACGCACGCACACATACACCTAATTCCCCTCTGCCCATATACACACGCACTTACATACATACATTATTACATTATTAAATTCCCGTACAAATATTTCCTTCCATACCCTCTCGCTCACTCTCATCCCTCTCCCCCCTCTCCCCCACCCCCACACTCCCTCCCCCCCCCGCCCCCCCCCCCCCCCCCCCCCCCACACACACACATACACAACACGCGCACATGCACATACTTTGAAATTACTGCATCAGCCTACTTGGAAGACGTCCTTTAGTTGTTTTTTTTTCCCCCGTTTTATTAGTCCTTTTACTGTCACTGTTGGGATGGAGGTGGGGAGGAAGGATGGGAGTTGAAATCTTCCACACCGTCACTCACAACGTCACTGATGGGTTCATTACACGTTTCACTTATCTTCTCATATTCATGTCCATATTGCCTTGCAGAATCGGTAACAATTCTTTTTAAAATTTAGTTATGGTGATAAAAGAAACCGACTCAGTCACTTTTAGTAACACGGAACACAAATTTAGTGATTTGCACCTGGCACGCTAAGTATGAATATTGGGGATAGGAAAGTTTTGAACAAACAATACACATTCTTAAGACGTAACCAAAGCTACACGACTTTTTATGAACAGTGATAAAACATAAATATCACGGCGAGTTAGTAAACGTTTCTAGAAGATTTTTTTTCCCAATCTTTACGAGAAGATCACCAGTACTAAATACGTTGGTGTTTCTAACATAGTGAATTGCAGGCTTTGCACAGGTGCTTTGCATACGACATTCTCTCTGGGTACATAGGCATACATAGGCAACTTCCCGGTGAAATAATGGTTAAATATGTAGTAAAAAGAGCGGAGAAAGATTACTGGGTCGCCAAACGCAGAACAAACAGAATATCAACACACACACACACACACACACACACACACACACACACACACACACACACACACACACACACACAGAGAGAGAGAGAGAGAGAGAGAGAGAGAGGAGAGAGAGAGAGAGAGAGAGAGAGAACGTTTTGACCTATTGGGTCTTCTTCAGGAAGATCAAATAACATTACAAACAACGAAAATAAACGACAAACAGATAGTCACTTAGCGCTTTGATCTGGATAAAAAATGCGGTTTTAGGTGAACAGCTACAACTACGGGATGGAACTGTAGAGGGGA
This sequence comes from Conus canariensis, assembly GCA_033310375.1. NCBI lineage: Eukaryota > Metazoa > Mollusca > Gastropoda > Neogastropoda > Conidae > Conus > Conus canariensis. The sequence continues at coordinate 100,218,043 of CM065716.1, forward strand.
GAGGTTAAAGGGGAGAAGAAACGGATTAAAAAACAACAACAACAACAACAACAACAAAAAACACTAGTAATGATATAATAACAGCAACGGTATTATTATTATATGATAATAACAATATTACTAACAGCAATGATAATAGTCACTATCGCAATAGTAATGATGATGATGATAATGATAATAATAATAATATCAACAGTTATAATAATAATAACAGAAGAAGAAGAAGAAGAAGAAGAAGACGAAGAAGACGAAGAAGAAGAAGAAGAAGAAGGGGGCAGAGAATGAGAATTAGGAATGAGAAGAACATTTGCAATAATATGGCTACGATTGCAACAACAACAACAATAAACAACAACAATAAGGATAATAATAATGATGATAACAGTATTGATAATTCTAATATTACAGCTGCCACTGCTCATGACAATGATAACATTAGTAACAATTGGACATAGGTGTACAGGAGTGAAAACGATCAATGAGTAGAAATCTAACAGTACCATTGAAACAGAAATAGAAGAAAACAGACCAGACAAACAAAACAAGTAAAATGGAAAGAGAAGAAAAATATGTAAAAAAAAAGAAGAAGAAAAAAAGAAGAAAAAAAGCGTACGTATTTAACGAAAATCAGAGTAAAGAAAGGAGTGGATAGAAAAATGAGTAAAAAGAAAAATAGATTCATGAAGAAAATGAAGATTGTAAAGGGAGGAGAGAAGGGAGTATAGCTGTAACAGAAAGTTGAGGTAAATAATGAGCAGCATGGTAGTGTGTCTGCAGAATGTATTGCGGGCAGAGGTTGTGGGGATAGATAGGCACATGCTATTTTTTGGATGTTAAAGCCAAGCGGATAGACAGCCCCTAGTCTGGCAATAAGATGGGATTCCTGCATGTTAAGCTCAAAGTTATCACTCTGTGATTGCCCAAAGCGTCCAGACTGTCACATGACTGATGTTATGTTGGGAATGGTTGAAGCGTGAAGTGCAGAGCGAATAGTTTGGGTCGATGATTGCGAATGTCGGCCAGGTGTTCAGAAATGTGCATCTCAACTGTGCATGATGTGTCACCTGCACAGATCGTATCACACAGTTCGCAGTGGATAACATACACAATGCTGTGGTTTTGATAGTAGAATGTAGGTTTAATTTTAAACGAGAAGTTAGGGCCATGTAGAATGGTGTCTGGCTTGGTGAGAAAACAGATTTTGCAATGGGGTGTTGAGCAGAGAAAAGTACCAGATGTAGAAAAAAAAATGTGTCAGTACATTCAGTGCCGAAATATCCTGTGATGTGATAGCCTTCTGCGGACGACAATTTACAAACAGACAATGCATTTGTTTTCATTATAACGTTTGCAAAATGTTAACTGCTCAAAGCAAAATCGATGATACTATCAAACTACTTTTCAAATGATTCTCCCAACCTGTTCGGAAACTCTGCTATTGCCAGACAGTTTGAAAACTCTGCTGAAATGTGATGCAGACGGGAGGAAATATCAACCAGTGTTTATTAATATATAATTGGCAAGTCTTGGAAACTTCTCTTTCATGCTATACAAAGCTCTTCCGTCCGTTCGTTTAAAGGTAACAGATATCAATTCCTAATGCTCTGGTAGTCCTTCAGCGTAATGTGTACATTGTGGTGCCACTACATGTTGCATATGGCAAGAAATTGAAACACACACACACACACACACACACACACACACACACACACACACACATATATATATATTATATATATATGTATATATATATATATATATATATATATATATATATATATATTATACAGTATTTACCAATGTCATCGTGCAAATGTCCCTATTTGGTTTGTGTCCTTAAAGATCAACAAACATGTGATTCAAAATGATCGTGAGGCAATGCATGTGCTTAGTTCACAGCAGCAGAAATGGGGTTTCTTTATTTGGACCCTTCAGCTGCCTGATTTTTGTTAAACAATCCCCTCTCTTCCTTCCTCCTCATCCCATTCCATCCCCCACCACTCCCTCAGTTTCAGCACCCATGAACTGAAGCCACTAGAAACCCATTAGAACGAAACGAGGAGCGGTGCCAGTTGGACTGCCATAGACAGCACACCATGATTCAGGTCACTTGGATCGGTTTTATGTCTATCTTTGTTCATGTAACGTTGTATTGCACTGACGTCTTCATTTACGATACTGTGCAGGTTTGTGTGTGTGTGTTGTGTGTGTGTGTGTGTGTGTGTGTGTGTGTGTGTGTGTGTGTGTGTGTGTGTGTGTGGCTTTCGTGTATGTACTCTCTGAGTCCCTGTGTGTCTCCTTCTGTCTGTCTGTCTGTCTGTCTGTCTGTCTGTGCCTGTATGTCTCTGTCTGTCTGTCCGTCTGCCTGCCTGCCTGCCTGCCCTGTCTGTCTGTCTGTCTGTCTGTCTGTCTGTCTCTCTCTCTCTCTCTCTCTCTCTCTCTCTCTCTCTCTCTCTCTCCTTTCATATGATTTGATCACTGATAGCAGTTGAATTAATGTAGTAATCTCCAACTGCTGATTTCTCCATTATCCTTCCGGTTCCTAAAGGCCAAAGCCTGTCTTAATCTATCTGTATGACCGTGTGTATGTCTTAATCTATCTGTATGACCGTGTGTATGTCTCTCTGTCTCTATCCGTCCGTCCGTCCGTCCGTCTGTCTGTCCGTTTGTCTGTCTATCTGTTCGACTGTCAGTCTGTCTGTCTGCGTTTCTGTCTGCCTGCCTGCCTGCCTGTCTGTCTGTCTGTCTGTCTGTCTGTCTGTCTCTGTCTCTGTCTCTCTCTCTCTCTCTCTCTCTCTCTCTCTGCTCCCATCGCAGCAGTCTCTTCTCAATCGCGCTGTCTCTCATTCTTCTTTGCACTTTCAGTATCGATCTGTTCAATTGGCAGCCTGCCTGAGAATCAAGCGTTACACTCAGTAACTCGTTACAATCTTTTCACCTTCCACGAACCAGTATGACAAAGGCCTTCTTCACACAACCGGGTCGTATCTACCACTGACAAAGCCGTGCTGTGCAACATAAACAACGTTGTTCGAATATGTACTTGGTCATCTTCGCATCTTCCGGCTCCCCTGATACAACCACACGCGGCATTGTCCTACCACTGCCCCAACCAGAGTCATGGACGTTTGCCTTGTAGACTTTCACTTCATGAGCCTCGTCGAATTTTGCCCCCGTGGATTTTGCCTACGGACTTTCGGTCCTATGGTTACACTTATTTTCATAATGGTACAATGCAAATTTATGTGTTCAATGATTCTACCTGACTGTGCCTTCCTAAACACAATTTAATCACAACATCTCTCTCTCTCTCTCTCTCTCTCTCTCTCTCTCTCTCTCTCTGTGTGTGTGTGTGTGGTCACACACACACACACATACACACGCGCGCGCACACACACGCACACACACGCACACACACACACACACGCACACACGCACACGCACACATACACACGCACACACACACACACACATACACACGCACACACACACACACACACACACAACACACACACACACACACACACACACACACACACACACACACACACACACACACACACACATTTTCATATGCACACGCATGAACGCTAACACGGAAGCACGCCATTGTGGTCTTCTTCTATGATTAGTGACCAGTAAAGGCGAGCAGAGACTGAGTTCACACTTCAATAATAAGATTGTATTTTGGCTTCACATTTCTAGAGTTATTTGCAGTCGATACATATTGCTTCCCTTGCAATGAACCCCACGCTAGAGAGAGATTCAGATTTAGATTCAGACCTTTATTCTGTTAGGTCATAGCCCCTCGGAAGGGGGATGCAATAATTGAGATAATATTCTAATATCAATGTGACAAGTAAAACAAACACAAACAAGTCCACAACGATCACATTGTTACAAGTTTTAAGCCCGCGATACATCAATGATTGTACTGCTTATTGTTTTACACTTAAACAAATATATGTAAACATGTCAAACGAAATTAAAGCATTCACTAATATAAAAAGAACCTTGGCTGTAAGAAACTTTCGAATAATAAATGCTTTGCACAAAAACAGGGCAAACTGATTTACAAGCTTTTCAATTCTTGAAGTCATTAGCATAATCAGCTTGAAGATACATGGTTGTCTATGGTATTTTTCTGGAATAAACTCTTGCCTGATATAATGAAGTTCCTGGCACGAAAATACAAAATGAACTTAATTACCAAAAACCTCGTAAAATAATGGGCAAAGGAGATGATCATCACTTAGTTCTCTATAATGATTAAAATGGCTACTAATTTCTGTGATACCAAATCTAAATTATGTTAAGATGTATCTCAAATATTTGTCTAAGTTTATCGACAAATACACTGGCAATCTATGCACTGCGTTTAACATGCGATAAATATCATATCTGTCACTTTCCTGAACATGAGAATGTCAGCTTTGCCATCGACAATCTATCAATCTCTGACGAAATTCACGGATAAAACCACGTATGCCCCCAACACCCTGTCTTTCCCATACAAAGTCAAATCCATATTCATACAATTTTAATCTTACCCACGAAGCCCAATTTGTCTTGCCTTTGGCATCAAACTGTAAGCTCAATGGGGTAATCTATGTGATTGCATTCTTGTTAACTTTAATCAATAACGAATGGAACTGACTATAGATATTGAATATATAGGATACCTATTTGTCTCCCCGTAGAGTAAATCATTAGGCATATGTGTAGATACTCCAAAAACGTCTTCAATGCATATAAATGTAACTTCTCCGCCTCATAAGCAGAGCTGCTAATACCCCACAGCTCAGCACTAAATTGTACAATGGGCTGGATTTGAGAATCAATCAATTTTAAAAATAGTGCTAAAGAATTGTCGTTGGATACTGTCAGTTTTTTTCATGATACACAATAAGGCGTATTTAACTCTGCTCACAAGATCTTTTCAAGCAAATGTAAAGCCAAGTATGTTGAAAAGAATATACCTAAATATTTGTAAACATTTACTACTGGCATGATATTTTCGTTATATCTCCATCGTTCCCTAGCAGCAAGATAATCTCCCTTTCTAAAGACTATTATATTGCTTTTTGTCATGTTTACATTTAATTGAAGTGACGCAGCAGCTCTTGCTGGACTCTTCAGCTGTGTTTGCAGACCAACAATAGTTTCGGATAACAATACCACATCATCAGCTAATAGCAGAATAAATATTTCTAAAACATCATTTACAAACCGCACGCCATGTCTTCCAGAATTAATAACTTCCAACGTTAATACATCAATAAATAATGAGAACAAAATAGGGCTATAAACATCTCCTTGTTTTACCCAGGATGTACAGTATATATAATCTGTAAGAGCTCCCCCACATCGCACTCTTGCTTTTACAGAGTCATACATGCTGATGATGCACTTATACAATTTACCACGAACACCATTCTTGAGCAAAATAGGCCAAAGGATACTTCTGTTTACAGAATCAGAAGCTTTCTCAAAATCTATAAAGGCTACATATAATTCACAATTCAATCCAAACTGCTTTTCAACAAACGACATCAAAGTGAACATATGATCAACTGTTGTATAATTCTGTTTAAATCCTGCTTGAAATTCACCAGTTAAGTTATTTTCTTCTACCCTTTCCTGAAGTCTTCTATTAAGGACAGTGATATATAATTTACTGCATTATATTGCACAAAGAAATTCCTCGATAGTTGTTTGGATTATTAGCATCAGCTTTTTTTATACAATGGAAGGATAATTGACTCTGACCAAATTTCTAGAAAAAGACCCCTGTCAACCAAAGCATTAAAGACATTCTTTAGAAAACAACCAACCAGTTCAGATTTGCAAGCATATTTAACTATCTCTCCAATTATCCTGTCGGGGCCTGCAGCTTTGCCATTTTTCAATTTTCTTAACGCCAACAGAATTTCTTCATTTAAGATTGGACGATTTAAAGGACAGTTACCACCATCGTTGCCAGCACTTTCGTCATCGCTACATGGTTGTGCTAATAAATTACCAACATCGTCATTTTTTCAAGCAGTCATTTAAAATGTTCAAACCAGTTCTCCAAAGTAATATTATTCAAAGGTTGTTTCTTACCACCTCTAATCTTCTGTACTGTGTTCCAGAAATCTTTGTGAGAGTTTATAGCTGTTACTAACTTTCTAACTATGCCCTGTTAAAATCCCTTTCTTTCGTTTTCAAAAGTTGTTTGTATTCCGCCTAGCATTACTATACAAAACTCAATCCGTTGAAAGTTTACTACGATTTGACTTACTTAGTAGTCTTCTAGGCTTCCTTTTACAATGGCGACACTCGGTGTCATACCAATCGTCATATCCCCTTGGCCCATTTACATTTATCCGCTTTGTCATACATTTCGCAGCATCTTTTAAACAAGAATTAAAAGTACTGAGCGCTTCATTTACATTTACATCTATTAGTTTGATAGCCATTTCGACTATCTGCTGGATCTCAGATGAACAAATCATGTCTGTAAACTGACCTTTATCATTTTCATTCCAGACAAACTTTTCCACAAAATTGTTTATATTCTTGTCTTTGGGTTGATTTCATCTATCATTGTTAACATTAATGATCAAAACAATAGGGATATGGTCAGACTCAATACGTTCATATACATGAAGTACAGCTAGAGGGAGAGAGAGAGAGAGAGAGAGAGAGAGAGAGAGAGAGAGAGAGAGAGAGAGAGAGAGAGAGACGGGCTAGGAGGGTGGGGGTGGGGGTGAGACCCTCCACTCCACTGTGTCTGTGAGGATTCAAGATATTTTTTGGCAATGTCAATGTATCAAAAATCATGTCCCTCTTTTTCAACTCACGCGAAGCCAAACTCACAAAAATCATATTAAAAAAAATCGTTCTTTTTGACGGGGCGAAAATCCACGGGGCAAAAGTCGTCGGAATCCCAGCCCTTGTCTCAGAAGTCCACAGGAGGCAGTCAGTAGATGGTCGTCATGACACAAGCATGTGGCAATTCATAACCAGCCGCTGTTCCTTGACCACGCTTCAGTCGATGGAGAATCATGAAACAGGCGAATGATAAGCATTGGTCTTCACTTCTCCCGGAGTCGGATCCAGGGCAGAGAAAAAGCCGCGACTATGGTGACAAGTTTGAAGTCTTGATTCCAGCAGGACATGATCAAATCGATTTTGATATGGCCGTTACAACGACCCTAAAATGGAGACGTGTGCTTCACTTCTAACAATTTATGGGCCACTCTTTATTTGACATCAATCTCCCAATAGCATGAACCTGCAATTTATCAAATTGAAATTTTGAGGAATATAACGGAGTGCAGTCAATCAAAATGAGTGGATCACGAAAGAAAGTTCGGAACTCATGACGTGTTATAGCCGTGCGAATGCTCAGAATCGTCAAGGAAGTTCGGAACTCATGGCGTGTTATAGCCCTGCGAATGCTCAGAATCGTCAAGGAAGTTCGGAACTCATGGCGTGTTACAGCCCTGCGAATGCTCAGAATCGTCAAGGAAGTTCGGAACTCATGGCGTGTTACAGCCCTGCGAATGCTCAGAATCGTCAAGGAAGTTCGGAACTCATGACGTGTTATAGCCGTGCGAATGCTCAGTATCGTCAAGGAAGTTCGGAACTCACGATGTGTTATAGCCGTGCGAATGCTCAGAATCGTCAAGGAAGTTCGAGAAATTTGATGTACTCAACCGACTGAAATGCATGGAACGTTTGAGAACCGATTTGTGGAACCGTCAAGAAACTTCTGGAAAATTCGAGGTGATTCTGGAACTCGAAAGAAACGACCAAAATGTTTACGTGGTTTGTAGGAACGTCATTTTGGTGAACTAATGTCATGTGGAACTTAACACATCTAACGAAAAAAGTCTGGACATACAAACAAAGGAGAAGAAAATGCACAGCAAACTCGATCTGTTTGTAACGAAAAAAATGCACTTCGATAGAGGTCAGTGGTACTAGATCTTATTAAACGTATGCGGGATACCACCTCCTACGTGCTCCGCTGGGGACAATAGACGATGTTCAGAAATCTGCATGGGGGGTAAGCTGTGTTTGAGCTCACGTTCGGAGGCCTCGCTATTCTGCCCAAAACAATCTTGGCCCACCAGTCAGATTAGCAGTTCAATCAGAGTTAAAAAAAAATTAAAAAAAAAGCAAAAAAAGCCGAAGCACGAGTGTGAAACGTTGCGTCTGGCACCTGTAATGCAGACAGTGGATAGCCTGATCGTAATTCTGGCATGCGTGTCAAATCAACTATTTGACTGTCTAGATCTCTTTGTTTGACCCATAAACTGACAGAAGGTAACTCTGTTTTCAACAGACAGGCAGGAGTTATTTCTCCTCCCTATTTTTGTGCCAGAACAGGTCTGTTGCCTAGTCGCAGAGGCAGCGAAAGTGAGCATCCCTCTCTGGATGTATGTCTCTCCCCCCCCCCCCCCCCCCCCAATATTAAATGAACTTCCGTTCCTATGAACTTGCGAATACCGATGATTTTGACAGAAATTCGCCACAGGCCTAGACATGAAGAGGAAAATGACACCGTGTGTGTATGTGTGCGTGCGTGCGTGCGTGTGTGTGTGTGTGTGTGTGTGTGTGTGTGTGTGTGTGTGTGTGTGTGTGTGTGTGTGTGTGTGTGAGAACAGATCTGCATGGTATGCGCTCGTTATTAAACCTCTGACACAAGCTCACGCGCCGAGCTAAGCGCACACTCGCAAACACACTGGTTGCATGAGGACACAAACACAAACAGTGAAACAAGTTTATCCTTCCGTCAGTTGTGACTATATTCATCATCACACACGAGTTTAAAGACTTTGAATTTGAT
>CM065716.1:100246881-100256881 GCA_033310375.1 Conus canariensis
AGAAAATACTTGGCCGATCTTTGTGAAAATTAGCAGGTATGTTCATTATGGGTTACGGATGATGCCTGATGTTTTAGTTTACCGTTATATCCGTTACTAACGGCTGTAACGGCCTGTAACGGTTTTTCTTCTTTATGGAATATCTCAGAAAGTACTTGTCCGATCTATCTGAAAATTTGTATGTATGTTCATTAATGGTCACGGATGATGCCTGATGTTTTAATTTACCCCGTTATAGCCGTTACTAACGGCTGTAACGGCCTGTAACGGTTTTTCTTCTTTATGGCATATCTCAGAAAATACTTGGCCGATCTTTGTGAAAATTAGCAGGTGTGTTCATTATGCGTCACGGATGATGCCCGATGTTTTAGTTTACCCTATTATAGCCGTTACTAACGGCTGTAACGGCCTGTACCGGTTTTTCTTCTTTATGGAATATCTCAGAAAGTACGTGGCCGATCTTTGAGAAAATTTGTAGTTATATTCATTATGGGTCACGAATAATGCCAGATGTTTTAGTTTACCGTTATAGCCGTTTCTAACGCCTGTTACGGTGTGTAACGGTTTTTCTTCTGTATGGAATATCTCAGGAAGTACTTGGCCAACCTTTATGAAAATTAGCAGGTATGTTCATTATGGGTCACAGATGATGCCCGATGTTTTAGTTTACCCCGTTATAATCGTTACTAACGGCTGTAACGGCCTATAACGGTTTTTCTTCTTTATGGAATATCTGAGAAAGTACTTGTCCGATCTATCTGAAAATTTGTATAGATGTTCATTAATGGTCACGGATGATGCCCGATGTTTTAATTTACCCCGTTATAGCCGTTACTAACGGCTGTAACGGCCTGTAACGGTTTTTCTTCTTTATGGAATATCTCAGAAAATACTTGGCCGATCTTTGTGAAAATTAGCAGGTATGTTCATTATGCGTCACGGATGATGCCTGATGTTTTAGTTTACCGTTATAGCCGTTACTAACGGCTGTAACGGCCTGTAACGGTTTTTCTTCTTTATGGAATATCTGAGAAAGTACTTGTCCGATCTATCTGAAAATTTGTATGTATGTTCATTAATGGTCACGGATGATGCCTGATGTTTTAATTTACCCCGTTATAGCCGTTACTAACGGCTGTAACGGCCTGTAACGGTTTTTCTTCTTTATGGCATATCTCAGAAAATACTTGGCCGATCTTTGTGAAAATTAGCAGGTGTGTTCATTATGCGTCACGGATGATGCCCGATGTTTTAGTTTACCCCATTACAGCCGTTACTGACGGCTGTAACGGCCTGTAACGGTTTTTCTTCTTTATGGAATATCTCAGAAAGTACGTGGCCGATCTTTGAGAAAATTTGTATGTTCATTATGGGTCACGAATAATGCCAGATGTTTTAGTTTACCGTTATAGCCGTTTCTAACGGCTGTAACGGCCTGTAACGGTTTTTCTTCTTTATGGAATATCTCAGAAAGTACGTGGCCGATCTTTGAGAAAATTTGTATGTTCATTATGGGTCACGAATAATGCCAGATGTTTTAGTTTACCGTTATAGCCGTTTCTAACGGCTGTAACGGCCTGTAACGGTTTTTCTTCTTTATGGAATATCTCAGAAAGTACTTGGCCAACCTTTATGAAAATTAGCAGGTATGTTCATTATGGGTCACAGATGATGCCCGATGTTTTAAAACATTTGCCAGTGCATTTACTGAAGTGACTCCCCAACGAATCTATGACAATTAAGTTCATCTTTGTCTGTCTGTCTGCCCTGTCTATCTTGCGGAACTAATAACCTTTCTTTTTGTACTCCCAGTTCTTATAGAACGAACGAAGAAATGCTGTCTGTGTGTCTGTCTGTGTGTCTGTCTGTCTGTGTGTCCGTGGTCAAAATGTGTTCCACTCGCTCCAGACAAAACTACTGGGCCGATCTTTCTGAAAATTTGTAGGTACGTTCATTATGGGCCACGGATGATGCCCGATGTTTTAGTTTACTGCTATAGTCGTTACAAACGGCTGTAACTGCCTGCAACGGTTTTTCTTCTTTACGGAATATCTCAGAAAGTACTTGGCCTATCTTTGTAAAAATGAGCAGGTACGTTCATTATGGGTCACGGATGATGCCCAATGTTTTAGTTTACCCCATTATAGCCGTTACTAACGGCTGTAACGGCCTGTAACGGTTTTTCGTCTTTATGGAACATCTCAGAAAGTACTTGTCCGATCTTTCTGAAAATGTGTAAGTATGTTCATTATGGGTCACGAATAATGCCCGATGTTTTAGTGTACCGTTATAACCGTTACTAACGGCTGTAACGGCCTGTAACGGTTTTTCTTCTTTATGGAATATCTCAGAAAGTACTTGGCCAGTTTATAAGCGGTTTGGATGATCTTGTGACAAATCAGAGCCTCTGTCCATATGTAAGTGATGTAATGCTGAAAACGGATTAAACAACCGTTAAAAACCGTTATTCTGCCGTTATTTCTTATATATAGGTGGATTTTAATGAAATTTGGTATATAGAGAGGTTATCACACACAAATGGCACTTCTACATAGTATTTCAAAATTTGACCGTTAAAAACCGTTATTCTTGACAAATTGTCCGATTTGGATGAAATTTGATATGTACACAGGCTTTAGCCCAGTGAGGACTAAAATACCGGTTTCAAAAGTGTATATCGGTTATATAACCGTTAAACCGTTATTTTGCCGTTTTTCATATATTGGTGGGGTTTAATGAAATTTGTATATAGAAAGGTTATCACACGCAAATGGCACTTCCATGTAGTTTCAAAATCTGACCGTCAAAAACCGTTATTCTTGACCTATTGTCCGATTTGGATGAAATTTGGTATGTACACAGGCTTTAGCCCAGTGAGGACTAAAATACCAGTTTCAAAAGTGTACATCGGTTAAATAACCGTTAAAACCGTTATTTTACCTTTATTTCTTATCTCACAAAGCACTTGGCCGATTTATAAGCGATTTGGAAAACTGGGAGTACGTTTATATGCTTCGCATATTGTTTTTCTTACGGCTGTGGTTGCTACTGCTAATGTGGTGGAGGTAATACTTGCCGAAGTAGTATACAGTAGCAGCAGCGGCAGCAGTAGTGGTAAGATTGGTAGCAGCAGAAGCAGCAGCAGCCATAGTAGTAGTAGTTGTTGTAACCGTAGCAGCAGGAGCAAAAGCAGCAGTAGCAATAGAGATAGCAGAAGTAGCACAAGCAGCAGTAGCAGCAGTAACAGCAGCAGAAGTACAGTAGCAGCGAGTCGTCGTCGTCATCATTGTCGAGTCGTCGTCGTCGTCGTCGTGTAGTAGTAGTAGCAGTGGTAGTAGAAGTAGTAGTAGTTGTAGTTGTAGTAATAGCGGCAGCAGCAGCAACAGCAGCAGCAGCAGCAGCAGTGGTAACAGTAGTACAAGCGGCAGCAACGGCGCAGCAGCAACAATGGTAGAAGAGGAACGGAACCTCATCCCTTAATCCCTTCCTCTTAAATCCTTCTGTCTTCGTATGTGGCCTCTTTTCATGGGGCTGTTGCTGCTACTGCTGGTGAAATGGCAATAGTAGTAGCAGTGGTGGTGGTAGCAGCAGCAGCAGCAGTAGTAGTAGTAGCAGCAGCAGCAGTGGTAGTAGTAGTAATGGCAACAGCAGCAGCAGCAGCAGCAGCAGCAGCAGCAGCAGCAGCAGCAGTAGTAGTAGTAGTGGTAGTGGCAACAGCAGCAGCAGCAGCAGCAGTAGTAGTAGTAGTAGTAGTAGTAGCAGCAGTAGCAGTAGTAGCTGAAATAGTAGAATTAGTAATAGTAGTCGTAGTCGTAGTAGCGATAGTTATAGTAGTTTGTGGCAGCAGCAACAGCAGCCCTTGTAGTAGTAGTACTAGCAGCAACAGTAGGAATAGCAGTATTAGCAGTATCAGTAGTTGTAGTTGTAGTAGCAGTAATAGTTGCAGCAGCAACAGCAGCAGTTATAGTAGTAGAACAGAACGTAATCCCTTCATCCCTTCCCGTAATCTCTTTTTTTTTTTTAAATGTGCCAAATTTTAATATTTCTTTTGTGTACAGCGTTCAAACTCCAGTCTGCATGATGTACCCGTCTGCGTTGTCGTTAGTATAATTATGTGTTTGCGTACATACGTCTTTATCGATAGGATTGACATGACGTGACGTGAATATTTTTTTCCCTATGTATCGTTTAATGTCTGATCTCTCGTGTTTCTTGAACACGTGCTCACACCACTCCTTTAGATGAGTCAAGTTCTTGTCAACCTCTCTCTCTCTCTCTCTCTCTCTCTCTCTCTCTCTCTCTCTCTCTCTCTGTATATCTGTCTCCCCCCTTTCCCTGCCCTCTCTCTCAGTCTCCTCCCCACTCTCTGTCTGTCTGTTTATCTGTCTCTGTCTGTCTGTCAGCCTGTCTGTCTGTCTGTCTGACTGTCTTTGTCTCTCTCTTTTTTTCTGTCTTTCTGCCTGTCTGTCTCTGTCTCATTTTTCTCTGTCCGACGATCTGTCTGTCTGTCTGTCTGTCTGTCTGTCTGTCTGTCTGTCTGTCTCTCTCTCTCTCTCTCTCTCTCTCTCTCTCTCTCTCTCTCTCTCTCTCTCTCTCAGTCCTCGGAATCGCGTGGTAAAACGTCGTGGGTTTCAGGTGTTCGGGATTTTTTTTTTTTTTTAATGGATTTGGGTGTGTCTGGATGTGTCAAGGGGTTGGAAATGTAAATGCTTTTTTGAAACAACTCCGGCAAAGACTAATTGATAACCGTTGGCAAAACCGGCATGAAAATATCCAGAACAGTGAGCGATATTCGTTTTACAGAACTTTTAAGACATCTGCTGATTGTGAAAAATATCTCTAACTTAATATTGACAGGCATATTAGAAGTTACCTAACAAGAGTTAGATTAGAAATTACAGACATCAAAGCGCATCAGTATCGATATGCAAATACTAAAAACGTTGACATGCTATGTCCTTTATGCAAAAGCGCGAATGAAGATGAAGTGCATTTTCTGCTTTGTTGTCCTGTCCTGCAAGATTTAAGGTGTGAATACATACCTCGGAAATTCTTTGAAAACCCCTGATTGTTCCGAGCTGCTCTCCTCATGGCAAATCAAAAGGAAGACGTACTGAAGAGCATGTGCATTTATTTATACAAGGCCTTTAAAAGGCGCACATTTATGGACAGTTAAAGGAATCCAACTCTAGTATTCATTGTGTACATTCTGTATGCTTATCTGTCAGTTTCGTGTTGTCAACTATGATATGCTACCTTGCTGTATGAAGTATCACTCAGTATCATTCAGCTCTTCAGTATTGTTGTATTGTACCCCCATCAGAAGGGGCTATGGCCTATATTGATTAAAAATGTTTCGTTCGTTCGCTCGTTCGTTTGTTCTCTCGATCAATTGAAACCGGATTACAGTTTGACCTGCCCTGTCCAGGTTTCATGAGCATCAGAGAAAAAGTTTACTAAGCCCAAATATTACAGACAGCCATCTTTGTTTAAACCAAGCCTACTCTCTTCATCTACTTCTGCAGGAGTTGTTAAAACATATTTTCTTTGTTTTTTGTACAAATTAATGAATTTAGTTAAGTATAGAGAAATGTTCAGTTCTTGAAATTGCCTTCATAGTATTCTCGTTTCGTTCCGTAATTTAATTTCATATAACTATTGTACATAACGTGTTCTCACACACCTCATTAGGGGCCTTGGCCCGTGATATGAATAAATCATCTGAATTTCTCTCTTTCTCTCTCTGTCTCTGTCTTTGTCTGTCTGTCTGTCTGTCTGTCTGTCTGTCTGTCTGTCTCTCTCCTCTCTCTCTCTCTCTCTTTCTCTCTCTGTACTTGACCCACCTCCTCACCATCTTTCTGTCTTCCCCTCTGCCGAGGGCAGTGCCCTGCAGTCTGCTGGTCAAGGAGAATGCTCTGGTGTCGGACAACATAGACCTGGGCACCCTGGACTTCACCGCCTGCCGCAACGAGTGCCAGATTCTGCCCAGCTGCCGCTCCTTCTCCCACAAGCCCAAGAAGCTGTTCTCTCCAGAGAACTGCCAGATCCGCACCAATCCGTTCGGAGCACTCTTCCCGCCCTACGCCAGCGACAACAGCTACGACCTGTACAGGAGGTCGTGCGTGTGGGGTAAGGTTAGGTGTGGAAGGAGAGGCCTTGTTGCACGAATATCTGAGGAGCTTGAACCCCAAAGCGGGATTTTCAATGTCCAAAAACTGAGAATGATGCATGCAAAAAATCGCCCAGTTTTAGTGTCAAAAACGGCGAACCTGCTATTCAGAGCAACATACCTGCTTCACGTGAATGTACTGGCTCTCAATCTTGAAAAAATCTCTGGCGTGGAAGGATTTCCTTTCGTATCCGTCTTTCTGTACAATGGTTGCTTTCTGTAAAGACATTGAAGTTGGTTGATTTAAACCTAATGACATCTTGAGTTCGTTTGGTATTTTAGAGTGTTCTTAACGTTTTCTGCGACCAGACTGTTCCTGGTGTTTTAGGGAAAGAAGCGTTTGTAAAGAAGAGATGCCCAATACGAAAAGAAATTGTTTCTTCGGTACACAACATACAGCATACTGACCCCTGTATGCAATACACTTTGAAATACATACATGGTCTCACGGGGAGTTCGGGGGTGGTGTGTGTGTGTGTGTGTGTGTGTGTGTGTGTGTGTGTGTGTGTGTGTGTGTGTGTGTGTGTGTGTGTGTGAAAATGCGCGACCACCATTTATTCGCAAGTTTCAGTTTTGTATGAATGACACTTAAGCAGCAGACAACAGTAAGAAAAAAAAGAATAACACAAAAGGCAGAAAAAGAAAATTTACTGACAGAGATTTCGGAGGACGAAGACACAACTGATACAGAAAAGAGCCCATGACAGCCTTGCAAAAGGTTAGCGATCAAGTTCAACGGTTCTCCCCAACAGGATATGTTGAAACACTTCACACAGTATCACCTTTGGATAACTGTCAGTAAAGTCGCTGAGAGAAACGTGAAGAGCTTAAAATGGGAAATAAGCAACGCACGCAGTGATCCGTTTCCCTTTCGCTGGACGGAATCAAGGGACATAACTCCAGCCGAAATAAAACGCATGTTGGAGTTACGTACCTTTGTTTCGTTTCTTTGAAATGAGATCTGAATTAACTGTGCTCATGACATCCGCCCAGACCTGTGTGTTTTCAATCACATTCGTTTATTTGTTTGTGTGCCATGGGTGGGGGTGGGGGGGGGTGGGGAGTAGGGGGAGGAGGGTTCTCATCTTCCGTAAACTCTGAGAGGTGTTACTCCTACGCCGCTCACGACTGGCTCACCCATCCACAGCCACATTCAGGACGGACAGACTCGCTGCACCACACCAGCAATCCAGCTGGGAGCCTTCTATTCAGGTCGTCAGCAGACAAACGGATTTGTGAAGGCAGATGGGGAGTGCAGGTAGGGAGAGGGGGGGGGGGATAGGAGGGAGAGGGAGAAAGGAGGAGCAGAGGTGCATGGGGCTGCAAGGCTGAATGAAGAAAGAAATAAAACAGAAAAGAGAAAAAAAAAAGAAAGAAAAGAAAAATAGAAAGAAAAGAAAAACGCGGAAGTTAAGCACCAAAGCAGAAAACAAGAGAGTGATAGAAAAGGAGACATTTCTGACACGAATTTTCCAGAAAGTGGAGATACGGACAGATGTCCCCCTACACCCCTGACCTCCCCCCCCCCGCTCCCCCAATAACTTGGCACCATTTCTCAACCCCCTTGTTCTCCTCTGCGCTAACGAATTCCTTTGCCTCTGGACGTTTTGGCACTGAGAATTTCTTGCTGAAGTGTGTGTGTGTGTGTGTGTGTGTTGTGTGTGTGTGTGTGTGTGTGTGTGTGTGTGTGTGTGTGTGTGAGTGTGCGTGCGCGCGCGTTTGTGTGTGTGTGTCTTGTGTGGTGTAGTGTGGTGTGTGAGTGCGCGCGCGCTAGTGCGTGTGTGTGTGTGTGTGTGTGTGTGTGTGTGTGTATGTGTGTGTGTGTGTGTGTGTGTGTGTGTGTGTGTGTGTGTGTGTGTGTGTAGGGGGGGGGGGGGGCATGGAATTTCTGTAACGATGCCGCCACTTTCAGTCTGTTGAAGATGTTCAGGTCCTTTGGTGTCTTCTTCTGTTTCAGCAATCCTGCAGGAAGAAACGCTCATCAATGAAACGGGCGTCACATCCGCCATGGAGACATCCACTACCATCACTGAGGCGGTCACTACACTGGCAGAGTCCACTACACACACCACGCTCGGTATCAGCACCCAGGTCACCTCGACTGAGTCTGAAACCACCACGGTTCCGGGAACGTCAACCTCATCACCATATTCTACTGGAATGGAGACCAGCACCTCGGACATTTCAACCACTACCAGTGCGGAAGTGTCCCATTCCACTGAAAACCACATTACTACTTCGGACTCTGCAACAACCAGTGGTCTGGAATCATCATCATCATCATCATCATCATCATCATCATCATCATCACCATCACCATCATCGTCGTCGTCGTCGTCGTCGTCGTCACCACCACCACCACCATCATCATCATCATCATCATCATCATCATCATCGTCATCAGGTACACCATCTTCCACATCATCGTCATCATTCGCACCCACTTCCACCTCCTCCTCCCCATCACATCATCATCATCATCATCATCATCATCAATCATCATCATCATCATCATCGGCATCAATAACTTCGACGGCAACTCCATCGCCGACAACCACCAAGGCTAACCCCCATGGAACCAGCCCCGCCAGTACCAGCAGCCTCCATTCCTGCACCTGCACGTGCGTGAGATCCACCACCCCGGGCACCACAGCCCTAGGGACCCTCAACGTGACGAAGAACCTCGCTGAGGAGCTCATCGTGCCGCCCAACAGCACCTACAGGAACCGCATACGCTACATCAGCATTGCAGACTCGCGGCCCTCGGCCGTCAGCATGGGCTCGCTGGCCGTGGCGTTCATCAGCAGCGTGCTGGTGGTCATCCTGGTCTCTGACCTGTCCAGGCTGAGGGCGCACTGGCGACAGCGAGGTCATCTTGCCCAAGACTGACCCGTGCGCCCCCACTCCTTTGTTTGGTTCAGCGGTACGTTGTCGTGTTCAGCGCCTGTTTGTTTGCCCAGTGATCTCTGGTGATGCTTCTTCTCTGCCTTTGTGCATTGGACAGCTGTCCATTGGTGTGTTCTTCCTCTCTTTGCCTTCATTATTTCTCCCAGCCTGCCTAAGACCCCGTTTTGTCCGAGTGATGACCTGCTTGTCTGCAATATGCTGTCATGTCGAGCTGCCTGAACACAGTTTTGTATCGGGCTTACTTTCACTTAAATCAGCTGTATATGACCAAGCAAAGGATCGACTTTCACAATTCCTCATACAATTTGAAAATATCCGACCTAAAACATTAATATGAGTTGAAAATGCGTTTCATTTCGTAAAACGTGGCTTTCCCCTGCCTTTCTGCAACAATCCAATGCATTGGACGCCCCCTCCCCCATCTCCCATCCCCGCTCCCCTGCGGGTAATTTTCAGCCCAATACTTCGCCGGTGCCCACAATGCCGGCCAGACATGGCTTTCCAGGCCTATTGATAGCGCAGGGGTACTATATCATCAGACCCCCTCCCCACCCCCCACCCCCCTTCCGCGAGACAAGGGCATTCCCATTCGCAAGACAGAAAGGTAGTAGTCTGCCACCCCGTTGAAATTCATTGAATACTGATATCTCGTTGTCCTTTCTGTCGGTTCTTTGAAGATTTATCTCACCTACGACCATCAGTATCAGCATGTTGTTTCTTTCATGGACACACATTTACACGATTGTCACTGCTTTATGATATGCTGTCCGCCTGCCGTTTCCCTGACTGTCTGCAGGACATTTCGCAGTAAAACTCAGTCTCTCCCACTGCTCCTTTACTCACCCCCCGTCCCGCTCTCTCTTTATCACTCTCTCTCTCTCTCTCTCTCTCTCTCTCTCTCTCTCTGTCTTTCTCTCTCTCTCT
>CM065716.1:100259381-100269381 GCA_033310375.1 Conus canariensis
GCTCACTCACGCCGGCTCCGCGATAAGCAATTATTGTTGTCAGTAGGGGGCTTAGCAGGTGGTGTCCTGCGTATGTTAGATCAGAATAGGCGCCCTGAACACCACCGAAGTGACTCGGCAGCAGTGCAGTGTCTCCTCTGGTGGGTTGCCTCATGATGATTGGACATTGACTGCTCTCTGTGGACTGCCGGTGCCGAGGCTGTGGTGGGACTGACCGGGCTGTGGCTGTGGACGGGGTGTCGGAATGAGCGGCGCAAGCGCGCACGCACAGACAGACACACGACACACACACACACACACACACACACACACACACACACACACAACACACACACACACACACACACACACACACACACACACACACACACACACACACACACACACACGCACAGAGAGAGAGAGAGAGAGAGAGAGAGAGAGAGAGAGAGAGAGAGAGAGAAAGAGAGAGAGAGAGAGAGAGAGAGAGAGAGAGAGAGAGAGAATGCGAATGCGAATGCGAATGCGAATATTTATTCAGATTAAGGCCATAGCCCATACTGAAGGGGTGGTACCCGCAATATACATGATATCAATTACTGAAATGAAGGAAAATGACAAGAGAAGGCAAGTACATATGCATCATACAATGTTATTAGGAATATACAGTACGTAACCTCTTTTGTGCTTCATAAATGTACATAGCAAGGTTAAAGAGAATGTCTTCATTTCTTGACGCCAGGAGTAAATTAACTCTGAAAATACAAGGGTCAGAATAAAACTTTGGCTTGATGAATTTTATCCTGAGGTCATGAAAAACAGGACAGCAAAAAAGGAAATGGATTTCATCTTCCTTGGCCAGGTTACATAAACGACATGTCATTTCATTATCACTCACAGCACTGTATCTGAAACGGTGACAAGCTATATCAGAAACACCAAATCTAAACTTGCTTAACGCACTCTTAATATATCTGTTCATATCCATTTTAATGTATGGCTCTATCACATTAGTTGTTTTAAAGAGTCTGTACTGCGCAAATCTGTCACTGCTATAAATATGATCATGCCAGTCCTGCCATCTGCAGTCAATAATTCTTTGTTTAAAACATTTCAAGAACCCTACGATATTTTCAACGCCCTGGTTATCCCAAACATAAGCAAAGCCATATGCATTTAAACAGTGACGAACATTGGTAGCCCATGTCTTCTTGCCATTACAATCCAAATTTCTCAATATCTTATAAGCTTTAAAAGGTATTTTAATTTCGTCCATTCTTGTTATTTTCAGCCAGTATTTAATGCATTTCAAAAACGAATTAACATAAATCGGATATCTTCCCAGATCACCATATACTAAATCATTCGGTGTTCGATTATCTACATTCAAAAATTTTTTCATAGCATACAAATGCACATTTTCGATTACGACGCTTTTCTCAAGTGCCCAAATTTCTGCTCCATATTGTAGGATTGGCTGCACCTGAGAGTCAAACAGCTTTGAGAAAACTATAAAAGCGCTACAATTCAGTTTATATAAAATGTGAAGTATAACTGTAACTGCTCTCTTTGCTCTGTTTGCAATATCTTGGCATCCAAAAGTGAAACTTAATCTGGTTGTGAAATAGAATCCTAAATACTTATATGCATTGACTACAGCAATACACTGACCGTCATAAATCCATCTCTCATTTCGAGCCAAATAACCACCTTTACGAAAGACAATAATATTGGTCTTATTCATATTTACTTTTAGTTCTAATCTGGTTGCAGCAGAATACAAGCTATTCAACTGTCTTGGAAGTCCAACGACCGTTGTAGACAATGACTATATCGTCGGCAAAAAGCAACACAAATAATTCCAAAAAGTCAAAGGTTACACCATGCTTTCCATTTTGAATAATTTCCAAAGCTAATTCATTTATGAACAAAGAAAACAAAACTGGACTACAGACGTCCCCTTGCTTAACTCCTCTGGTACACATGACAAAATCTGATAAATGTGCTCCGGATCTGATCTTAGCCTTCACCTCACAATACATACTCTTTACGCAACGATACAGTTTACCCTTAATTCCATTTTTTAATAAAATAGGCCATAGTAGTTTCCGTGAAACTAAATCGAAAGCTTTCTCAAAATCCACAAAAGCAACATATAACTTCTGATTATTTACAAATTGTTTTTGAACTGCGGCTAACAGGCTAAACATATGATCAACTGTGGAATAATCTTTCTTGAATCCTGCTTGGTGTTCTCCTGTTACATTATTCTGAGATATCCATTCATGTAATCGCTTATTAACAATGGAACTATAAAGTTTACTGCATATATTACATAAAGAAATACCTCTGTAATTGTCTACATCATTTGCATCACCCTTTTTAAACAAGGGCAATATTATGGATTCTTTCCAATCATCGGGATAAATCCCGGTGTCAAACAGAAAATTAAACAGTTTACATAAAAAGTTTACGACAAACTCACCAGGATTCTTGAAAAACTCTCCAATAATACCATCAGGTCCAGCACTTTTACCATTTTTCAATTTTCTAATCGCTAGTAATATTTCTTCTCTGGAAATTGGTCTATCATATGTATTTTCTTCACAATGTATCGCCTCATTGATCACTGTGGACTCTTGCCCACCCTTTTCTTACACATTTTTAAAATGTAAGAACCAGTCTTGTACTGAAATGCTATTTACAGGTTGTGTTTTCTTTCTTGAGATCTTGTGTATAGTATTCCAGAATAATTGCTGGTTCTTAACTGAAGACATAAGATCATTCAGCAAAGAATCATTGTATTCTTTCTCTTTTCTTTTATTTAAATTTTGTACTCCCTTCTTGCTATACAGAATTCTGTTCTATCATCTTTATCCAATGTTTTCAAAAAAAAATCTGAATAATTTACGTAGTTTACTTTTGGCTTCCCTGCATTCATGATCAAACCAACCCTGTTCGAAATTCTTGTTTACTTGTTTAGTTTTCCTCATACTTTCAGCTTGTTCTTTGACAGTTGTATTAAATAAAGACAACGCTTGGTTAACGTCTTCACAAATAAGGTTTTCAGCAGCTTTCAGTGTTTCTAGAACCCCTGGTGAATTCATGAGATACGTAAACTGTTGACCATATTCTGAATTCCAGCAATACTGAACAACGAACTCACTATTCTGTAAACTAGAAGCAAAATTGTTATGTATTTGATCAGTCTGCATTCCAATACACAGCACTAGTGGTAAGTGATCAGAATCATATCTTTCCATCACATTAAGCGTAATCCTTTTATACAATAATTCGAAAAGTTGAACAGATGCTAAAAAGTAGTCATTTACACTGCTCCCTACATCAGAAATGTACGTGAAACGACCTTCAAGGTCGCCATTACATACTCCATTTAAAATTGTCAGTCCCAATACAGTGCACATGCTAAGTAATTTCTTCCCATACAAATTTAATACTTTGTCTTGAGAGCATCTTTCATGTTTACTGTTAACCTCCTTGACATAGTTCATGTATAAATCACTTTCGCATACAAATTCTGGAGACACATTGGAAGTTCTTGCGTTCATGTCTCCACAAAATAGTAATTCCACATCATCAAAAGACATTAAATTAGTGACAACACAATTTTCCAACAATTCAATACCATTATCTAAACCACACATGGTGTAAAAAGGTGCATTTTCCGGAGGGACATACGCACATACGAGCAAAACATTCTTACTAAAACCTAAAAAGTCTTTATCAAACATAAATAACATTGCATACTGAAAGTCACAATCCACTTGTTTAATATATGGCAGAAGACTTTTCCGTACCATACAAACCAATCCTCCTGAACACCGACCCTGTTTCCTAAGTCTTACTGCCGGTTTTACAAACAATTTGTGTTCCGGAAAAATGTTCAACTCGAACGATTCAGCAAAGGTTTCAACCAAACAGACAAAATCAAAAGAAGAAATAAACTTAATAAAATCTCTGTCACGTAATTTACGAATTAATCCACAAACATTCCAGTGGAGAAATGACGCATTATTTACGAATTTATGTACATTTTGACCTGCACGACTTTTCTTACTTTTATCACTATCCGAGCGAGTATCCTTATGAAGACGACACATATTTTCAGTTACAACACTATTCTGAGTGTCATATCCATGACTAGCCACACAGTCACCACCATGTCCATAAGTTTCATTTTCTGTAACACTATTACTATCCACATTCACAGAGTCATCGACACAACCAGTCCCATGCAAAAGTGCAAAACCATCACCCTTCTTTCTTTCACCCGTACTTTCACATACAACACTTTCATTTATTTCATCAGTATGAATACATTCACCACTACAGTCGAGAGAGAGAGAGAGAGAGAGGAGAGAGAGAGAGAGAGAGAGAGAGAGAGAGAGAGGAGTTTCGCAGACGCACAGACTCACAGATACACAGACACAAACACACACACGCACACACATACACACACACAAAGCCTTTTCTTACACATACAGACACACCAACACAGACAGACAAGCAAACTGAGAGACAAACAGACAGACAGACAAACAGACACACACACACACACACACACACACACACACACACACACACAACACACACACGCACGCACGCACGCACGCACGCACACAGAGTCTCTCTCTATATCCATCCTTTGCTTCCATCTCTCTCTCTCTCTCTCTCTCTCTCTCTCTCTCTCTCTCTCTCTCTCTCTCTCCAAGCAAATTTTCCTCGTCACGCACGTCTCCCCACAACGTCCCTTCATCCCCCCCCCCCTCTATGCACACACACACATACACACACACACACACACACACACACACACACACACACACACACACACACACACACACACACACACACACGGTAAAAGTTCGTTAATAGTCCCAGTACTCAAGGAAGGTAAACCGAGGACATCCGTGCATAGTCACAGACCATAGTTATAACCTCACATGTTGGTACACGTTTAGAAAAAAAATATCAAAAACGGTTATATTACCGTGAAAAAAATGGTGTGATTCCTGAACAGGCTTTCAAAAAGGTCGTTCTACCACAGACCATTTAGTAAAACTGACCAGTCATATCAAAAACCAATTCTCCCGCAGAAAAGTACTTTGGCTACATTTGTTTTATTTTACAAAAAGCCTATGACTGCGCATGGCACGTAAGACTACGTTTCAAATTAAGAAATGTTGGTATTTCTGGGAGAATGCTTGATTAAATATAAAGCTTCCTAACAGAAAGAAGCATATGTACATGGATGGAAATAACTTATCCATCCTTTAGGAATGTAGATATGGGTATTCCTCAGGGATCAGTTATTGCTCCCATATTGTTCACAATCGAATCCGTGATCTTCCTAAATCTATGTCAAAAGCAACGCATGTAGTTCAATATGCAGATGATATCGCTATTTGGATTAACTGTACATTAAGAAAACATTCCAATAAAAGAACAATATACTTTGTACAGAAATTGTACTAAAAGGAATTGGATAAATCATCTCTCTCTCTCTCTCTCTCTCTCTCTCTCTCTCTCTCTCTCTCTCTCTCTATATATATATATATATAATATATATATGAACAACGGTTTACAACTATCTGGAGAAAATATGTCTCATGTTGTTTAACAAAGGTGAGAACCCAAAGATGCTACCTTCGCTTTTTGCTAGATGGTCAGATTCTAGAATATGAACAAAAAGCTAAATTCCTGGGGGTGTTTTTAACTCCTAAGCTGAACTGGAAAATACATACTGAAAATTTGATTGAAAAAACAAGAAAAAGATTAAACGTTCTTAAAATCATATGTTGCCAACCATGGGGTCAGGACTGTCATACCCTTTTACATTTATACATCTCTTTCGTCTGATTAGTCTTAATTGACTTATAGGCAGGAAGTCTATTTATCTGCACCTAATCCTCTTTTAAAGAGATTGCAAAGCTTGGATAGTAGGGCCATGAAATTACCTCTGGGAGTCCCAGTTCATACAAACACTTTCAGATGTTATAAAGAAACAAACATATTACCACTAAATGAGAAGCGAATATTGGATGTATGCAAATATATTGTCAGAAGAATTTCTGTTAATGAAGAATTACTGATGGATTTCAGTAAAGATTTTCCTAAGAGATCTGAAAACATATAATATATTCAACCAATTAGAAACTACACATCTGACTTTATGTCACATTGTAATATTGATATTACTGCTATACCAGAATTTCCTGCGGTACCTCTGATGCCTCCTTGGGAGCGCCTAAATGCTTCTTTTGATTACAAATACACCATGTTAAAGAAAATTGATAAACAGTAAACAAGTGGGGTAACTTTTGCTCCCATAAGAAAACCTAACACAGAGCAACTTTTATTCAAGACTGGCACAGCCTTTTAAACTTGAATAAAGTCAGACAAATACATACATAGACGAACACTCTAATAGTGGGGGAAAACAAGCGCAGGTCAGCAACTCAACTGTCTTCATAGTAATGACTTGGCAAAGATTTGGACTTAATGAGGACGGGGGAGTTTGAAGATTGAGAAACTGGGAACATGAAATTAGAAAATGTTTTACAAATATAAAAACTCTTCACTAGCTGCGTAAGGGAACCATCGTAATCCCTTTTGAAGGCAGATATATTTGTATTGCCTGCTCCGGGGCCTTTCGTCCGCTGGATCGGAACTCATGAGGGAGACACGGCTGGTTGTGTCTGCGCTCCTGGCGTCAAATAGAGACACACCACAGTCCATAATACCGTGGCGTTCTCACCACCAAGGGTGCAAAAAAGAATCCCGGATGAGTTCCGATCCAGCGGACGAAAGGCCTCGGAGTAGGCAATACAAATATATCTGCCTTCAAAAGGGATTACGATGGTTCCCTTACGCAGCTAGTGAAGAGTTTTCATATTTGTAAAACATTTTCATAATTTCAGTTCCCAGTTTCTCAATCTTCAAACTCTCCCCTCCTCCTTAAGTCCAAATCTTTGCCAAGTCATTACTATGAAGACAGTTGAGTTGTTGGCCTGCGCTTGTTTTTCCCCCCACTATTAGATTGTTCGTCTATGTATGTATTTGTCTGACTTTATTCAAGTTTAAAAGGCTGTGCCAGTCTTGAATAAAAGTTGCTCTGTGTTAGGTTTTCTTATGGGAGCAAAAGTTACCCCCCTTGTTTACTGTTTATTGTTTACTGTTCCCTGCCTCATTTCATTTCCAATTTGAAAATTGATAATGTAAATATTTTTAACAAGTGAAGTTTGTGAACATTTAGAAAACAGCTATCCAAATCATTTGAAAGTGTTTACAGATGGGTCGGTAATGGAATCCTCTGACAGTGGTTCTGGCTTTTAATACCGAATCTAAACGTCAGGAAATCATATTATTTAGGAAAGGGGTTTTCAATCTATACCTCAGAATTATATGCAACACTGAAGGCTTTGACTTATATATATGATACACCAATTGTTTTCTATAAATTTTTACCGTGTGTTGATTTCAAATCTGTTTTACAATCACTAGAGCGTTGGGACAGCAAAGCTAGAAATGATTTGCTTTTTGAAATAAAACATTCACTGCATTGTTTCATAACTCTAGGCATAAGAATTGATTTTTGTTGGGTCTCATCTCATTGTGGTATAAAGTGGAATGAAATAGCAGACAGTCTTGCAAAAGAAGGAGCAAATAGAAATGCTGAAAATTTATCTAAAAAATCCCTTAGATTTGTCCTCTTGTAAATTAATCCAAATTATGGAAAAGTATATACATAAACAGAATTTCAGTCAAAAAATGGCTACTTTACCATCGTGCCCAAGGCACATTGTTAGATTAATTCATAGTCTCATGGTATTACTTGTGTCTGCAGAGAAAACATTTATGTGCATCATCTTTTGTTTGAATGCTCAGCGTTGACCTCGCTCTATCAGGAGAAAGGTATTGAATGAATAACTTTGAAAATGTCAGTACTGTCCTATATGGTTCATACGGTGCTGAAATTGCCATGGTTATTTCGCAGTCACAGGTTGCAAAAATTTCATGTAGATCAACAATTTTGTGTACCACTAGAGTATTTCACTTATGTAAATATGCATTAATCAGATGTGGGTTTGAAAGTACTAACATGTATGACCACGGAGCTTTTTTTTTTTTTATTTTTTTTAATAAGTGTCTAATATCATCTGGCGATGAAAAGGCATTAAATAAACCACTGAACTGAATTGAACTGAACACACACACACACATTCACACACGCACTCACAGACACACTCACTCACTCACAAACACACACACACACATACACACACACGCCGCGCGCGCGCGCGCGCGCGCGCACGCACACACACACACACACACACACACACACACACACACACACACACACACACACACACACACACACACACAGAGCCCTGAAACTGAACTCTGAATTTTTTTAATTGTAAGTAATTTCTTTCCAGAAACACATGAGCGAACAATTACAGGGGGAAATAATTCAAGGTAACAAACAAGATAAACAAAAATATTTTCACCTTAAACCAATCACAAAACATATTCATATATCTACTTTCCGTTCATAAGTTCATGTCTAGTTTTCAGTGCATAAAATGTATACATTGCCAAATTTCTAAGGATCATCATTTTTTCAGATTGCATCAAATAAGCTAAACAATCGCCAATTGGATAGGAATAGAATCTTGATAAATACTTTTCTCGCAAGTATGAGTACTTCAGACATTCAAACAAGAAATGAAATTCGTTTTCAATTTTATTGCAAAATGGGCAGTTTTTTTTTGGTCATATCTGTTATTAATTTTTAAATCGCATAATCCCAAACGAAATCTCGAAAGAGCATACCGAAATTTACTAAGTGTGATAACCGACAAACATTTTTCTGTGTGGAATATAGATTTGAATGATCTGTAGGCTGAAAAACGGCCGCTCTGAGAAATTTTTGCGTTCCAGTCTTGCATATAGCAATCCAACATTCGTTGTTTCAGTTCCTTCAAGAACATCACTTGATTTTCAACCCCTCCATTTATCCAAATCTCTGAAAAACCAAAAATATCAAAACATCTTTTAATATGATATGACCAGTTTTGATGATTGAAATGACCACTCGGGAATCTCATTCAGAATCATTAAGTGGGCTTGCTTTGGAAATCAGTCAATTGCCATATTTTGGAGTTTAAACCAGTATTTAATGGATTTCAAAGTACTGTCAATACACAAAGGATATCGACTGGTTTCACCATATGTCATGGTTTTCAGGCTTTTGGGACTCACACCCAGTAACGTTTACAAGCGAACAAATGAACTGCTTCTATAGACTTATATTTCGTTAAGCCCCAAAGCTCAGCAGCACACAATAACATGGGCTTTACTTGACAATCAAACAATTTAAAAAATATTGACATATCCATGTTACTACAGCCCACATCGTTTCAAAAATGTCAGTAACATTTTGCTTTGCTCGCTAACATGTTCATCTAATGCGGTGTCAAAAGCCATCCTAGTACTGAGTGTGAAACTAAGATATTTATAGCTGTAAACGACTTCCACTTCTCTCCCTTTGTAATACCACCGTTCAGCTTTAGATAAATAACACCCCCTTTCTAAAAACAATTATTTTAGTTTTATCAAAGTTTACTGTTAGATTCAAAGTGTCGGACGTATTCTGTAAATTATGCAGCTGATTTTGGAGACCAGTGGGTGTAGACGAAAACAGAACAATATCATCTGCAAATAATAGAAGAAAATAACATTTTTTTTTAAAAACCAGGTAAAAACTGAAAAACGTGTTTTCCATTTTCGGTTACATTTTCAGCTTCTTCAGTTATTAGCAAAGAAAGCAATAAAGGTGACATCAGACAGCCCTGTTTAACCACTGAAGGACAATCAAAAAAAAAAATTCAGACACTTGGGGGGCCCAGCGAACACAGCTTTGGACACAATTGTACATACGTTTTAACATTCTAACCATTTTCGTAGAGGCTTGAACTTTTTGAAGAACTTTCAAGAG
>CM065716.1:100274381-100276881 GCA_033310375.1 Conus canariensis
ATTTTTTTTCTTTTGATTTCTGTTCATTATCTTGTCTTTTAATCTTATTGCATAATTTAGCTTAGCAAGGACAGATTGGAAGAATAGGCTATGCCTAAAATCTAAATCCTTGATCGAATAAAAGTTTTCTGAGTTCTGAGTTCTGAGTTCCCCTCTCTCTCTCTCTCTCTCTCTCTCTCTCTCTCTCTCTCTCTCTCTCTCTCTCTGTACATGAAAACAACGATGCACTGAATGACATGCATGAAAATGGAAATTGATCAGAATGTAAGATCCCAATGGGAACGAAGCCCCTAGCGAAACTGACCAATGTATATCAATGTAATATTAACAAAAAACAGTGTTATACCAATTCAAAGTAAGCTAAACATTACTTTATGCTGATGTCCTTCCCTGTCAAGATGCATCAGAATATTCTTATTGCATTTTGATTTTCATGTATTCCTTAATTTTTATTGATAGGCGCAACGGAGAGAGAGAGAGAGAGAGAGAGAGAGAGAGAGAGAGAGAGAGAGACAGACAGACAGACAGACAGACAGACAGACAGACAGATGAACAGACAGACAGATAGACAGACAGACAGAAAGATAGACAAACAAACAGACAGACAGGCAAACAGAGAGAGACAAAGACAGACAGACAGACAGAGAGACACTCAGACAGACAGACAGACAGACAGAGTCTTAGCGAGCCAGTCACGCATTTCAAATTCGCCATAGTCTGGACACACAGTTTATGCTTGTATCGACCGTCCAGTGACTTGGTCGCTAGACACTGACAGGACAGTCAAACTTTGAAGCCTTCAAGCAAAGGGTACGTTGTCGGCGTTTTCATCATCATCATCATCATCATCATCATCATCATCATCATCATCATCATCATCATCATCATCATTATCATCCCCGTCATCATCATCACCATCATCATCATCATAATCTACTCCTTCTTGTTCTTTTTGTTATTATTATTATTGTTATTGCTGTACTTGTTCTTTTTGTTCTTGTTCTTGTCCTTATTCTTGATCTTCTTCTGTTCTTGTTCTTGTTCTTCTTCGTTTTCTTCTTCTTCTTCTGGTAGTAGAGACAGTATTACCATTATTCTTGTTGTTGTTGTTGTTGTTGTTGTTGTTCTTCTTCTTCTTCTTCTTCTTCTTTTAGTAGTAGTAGAAACAGTATTACCATCATTCTTATTAGCAATATTTTGAACTGGGTTCGAACAGTAATGTTACTTTATGTACACTTTAATGAAACAGGCTTTAAATAGCTACAAGTTTCGTGTTTTTCTTATCTATATTAGCGTCTTATCTGTAGTTATTGCTTTTCCGACAAACATTATACTAATTAAACGAAGCAAAAATGAAAAGAGAAAATAGAGAAAATGTGAAATTCAAGAGTTCATGAAAATTTTTTCTCTCTCTCTCTCTCTCCTCTCTCTCTCTCTCTCTCTCTCTCTCTCTCTCTCTCTCTCTTCTCTCTCTCTAATACCGAAACAAGCATACAAAAAAGAATTGAAAGAAGTTTGTATATCCCTCAACTGGACTTTAGACATAAAACATTGTTTTCACTCCTACGGATTTTCAGAAGTGTGGTTAAATAGAGGAGTGGGAGATGAAAAGATATTCTTATCAGTGTTTAGACAGAGAATGGTAGACTGTTTCAAACAGGACTGACACAGTAAATTAGAAGGTAGTGATCGTTATACTGTCTACCGATCCTTTAAATCACTGCATCAACCTCAGAAATATCTATATGATATCACAATTACAAAATTCAGAAGAGCATTAGGAAAAGTCAGATTAGGGGTAAATGAGCTTCGAAAAAATAAAAGTGTATCGATACTACAGCAATAACCACCTGCCTTTTCTGCAGTGGAGATGAAACCGAAATACATTTTCTCCTAAAATGTCCAAGTTACAAAAATTACGAGAAAAATATATTCATAAACGTTATAAAGATAGCTTTCCTGTCCAGTTGAAGACATTATTGCAAAACGAAAATGCTGTCATAATGAGAGATATTGCTATGTTTGTAGATTACGCCTTACGTTTTAGAGAGGAACAGTTGTAATGAAATGTTATAAACCTAAGTTTGTTACTTTTGTTATAGCCAAATGAGGATCCTTCTTTTTGGAAATTTTTCTACATAAATCATTCATTTTTAATAGCATAAATAATTTCATGTTACGTGTCTCATGTGGATAGGCTGGAGGCCTCACATTAAAGTCACGAGTTCACGAGTTTCTTCCTCTCTCTCTCTCCTCTCTCTCTCTCTCCTCTCTCTCTCTCTCTCTCTCTCTCCTCTCTCTCTCTCTCTTTTACCTTTCCTCCCTTCCTCTTGCTGCTTCTCTGTTTCTGTCTCTGTGTCTGTCTATTTGCTGCCTGTCTGTCTTTCTGTCTGTCTCGTTATATCATATATATATATATATATATATATATGTGTGTGTGTGTGTGTGTGTGTGTGTGTGTGTGTGTGTGTGTGTGTGTGTGTGTGGTGTGTGTGTGTGG
>CM065716.1:100284381-100286881 GCA_033310375.1 Conus canariensis
GTACTGACTAATAAATTGTTTATATTCTGCATGCTGTTTTTTTCACGTATTTTTGTCTCCACTTTTTGTTAGTTGTTGCTTGTTGTTTTCTAATCTGCCTGTATGAATAGTATGCATATGTGTCTGTACCCACAGAGCTGGATACGAAAAAGCGTGATTTATGATCATCCCATTATACTCTTAAAATAAATAATGCGTTCGTTCGTTCCTTTCCCACCCATCCCCCATCCATCTGTCTCTGTGTATATCTCTGTTTGTGTGTCAATCCGCCAGTCTGTCAGCTTCTCTCTCTCTCTCTCTCTCTCTCTCTCTCCTCTCTCTCTCTCTCTCTCTCTCTCTCTCTCTACTTGCATTCTTTCTACTCTCATTCCATCGAACTCTGTCTCACTGTGCCTGATCCGGTCTGTCTGTCTGTCTGTCTGTCTGTCTGTCTGTCTGTCTGTCTGTTCTCTCTCTCTGTGAACCTGTCTGCCTGTCTGTCTGTCTATCTGTCTCTAACTCAATTTATCTGTCCCTGTCTGTCTGTCTGTCTGTCTGTATGTATGTCTGTAACTCTCTCTAACTCTGTTTATCTTTCCCTGCCTGTTCTCTGTCTGTCTGTCTGTCTGTCTGTCTGTCTGTTCATATACCCCCGTCTGTCTGTCTGTCTGTCTTTTCTAGGAGCTTGTCACGACTGAAGACAATCCCCGCATAACAATGCAGAATATAACAACATTTTGATGTAGCCTTGGTGTTCTAGCCTATGTCAGTTGCTGTGACACAGCTCTAAGCCAAGGCAGTGGTTCATTTCTAATTGTTGAATGTACTTTCTGTCCAATCCATTGCACCCAAATCATTAAGGAACATATGGATATTTGGCTGAAATCTATTAATTCAACTCTTGTACATAAAGTATTTAAACAGTAAGATTAAGAAGTCAATTACTTCGTCTGTTTCAATTTGCTCTTCCATATCAAACGAAGGTCTGTCGCAGTTTGTGCATATTTGTCTTTGAGTAGGTCTTTTCAGAATGATTGAGAATGCTGACATTTATACAAGTAGTGTTCTTTTGAATCCTTTTCCTCGTCGCAAAAATGATATCTGTCATTACTTATAATGTTCATGCGTTTTTTTCCTTTAAATGCTGCTAGTTACTAACAATTCTATGGCATGATTTTATTTGAAACCATTGTTATTTTATTTATTGTATTTTCTGCATTTTCTTAAAGACTTCTGTCCAGTCTACCTGTGTGTTTAGCTTATGTTTCCAGCGCACGAATGATATAAAGAATAAAATGTCACAGATTTCTATCTCTTCTAACAGGATACTACAGTATAATCGCGAACCTTTTTGTACACTTGTTAATGACTGAGGGATATGGTTTGTGAGTCACTTCTTTTCTCTTGGATACTGATGTCTCGTCTCTTTTTCAATTCCTTGGTTGTATGCTGACAGCTTCTGTTTTCTAAAAGAATCTAAATCAATTTCGATTTTTTTCTGAAAGCTCTCTGTGACTTAAACATGCGCCATTACTATCTAATATACCTCTCGGCAAAGGAATGCTTTTCTATGCCCATTTCTTATGGTAAAATGTTTTGTTGGCATTTTGAGTTTAATCTTTATGAAATAATGTTTCAGCTTTTTATCCCTGCTCTTTGTGTTGCACTTGTTTACAAAATTATAAGTATGAGTATGCTCTGAAAACATCTTTCCAGATATTATTGAGTTTGGCTCTTGCAAAGCGACTTGGTCCAAAGCAGTTAAATAATTTTGTGTCTGGATATAACGTGAGTGTTATTTCTGACCACTCTGGCTTTTGAGTGTACGATTTTCTAATCCAAGAAAGCTTGTAATTTCTTTGTTCCTTTGTTTGGCGACCCAGTATATCTCTTTTTGCTCTTTGTTCTGTTTTCATTTGTATTCACCCCACTTTGAAACTGTTGAATGTGGAATGAAATTAATCCTGTCTTAGGGTTGACGTCACTCTATATATCACTTACAATAACTGAAGGTCTTCATCAATTCATAAAAATGTTATTGAATGATCCGGCAACTCTCTCTCTCTCTCTCTCTCTCTCTCTCTCTCTCTCTCTCTTTCCTTTTCTTTTTTTTTTCTTTACCTCTCCTCTCTCTCTCTCTCTCTCTCTCTCTCTCTCTCTCTCTCTCTCTCTCTCTCTCTCTCTCTCTTGTTCGTCAGCAGTTAGAATAGAATGTGATGCGAATAGAATGTGATGCACTCTCCAAACAGAAACCCCAAACAAAGAATAATGGGTATTTCGATACCGTTTCACCACAAGGCATGCCAGACGATAAAACGCCCATGACAAAACGCCAGGTCTTGAACGGCTGAACAGCTCTGTTTGACAACTTAGATGGTGCCACACTTAATCATCGGTGATGTTCAGCTGCCTGTTTTATGGGGTCCATCATTCTTTCAGTCTTCTCTCAGGTATTCTGCTGGTCAAAGAGGGTGGAAGTCTTCTCTCAGGTATTCTGCTGGTCAAAGAGGGTGGAAGTCTT
>CM065716.1:100291881-100301881 GCA_033310375.1 Conus canariensis
ATGGAAAAGAATTTAAAGGTCAAGTGAATCAATTATTGTTAAAACATAGAGTTACCATTAAAAGAGGCATTCCGGGTGTTCACAGATCACAGGCTTTGGTTGAAAACTTTAACAAACAGTTATCTGAAAGACTTTTCTCCTACCAGTATCACAGAGAGCTGATTGACAATTCTCGCAACACAGAATGGGTAAAAAGACTGCCCTCAGTTTTGCGCGCAATGAATAATGAAGAATTTAAAGGGCTAAAACCAGTACAAGCAATCAAAACCAAACGAATAAATGTTGCTATTGAAGACTCATCCAGTAAACTATTACCATTTGGTTTAAAAGTAAGGTACCTTTATTCACCGGGAGAAGCGGAAGGGGACACTCGCATCAGGGCAACAGATCCAGTTTGGAGTGTTGATCCATATGAGATAAAAAAATTGTGAAAATGAATCCGCCCGTGTATTATTTACGAGAAACTGACACAACAAAGCGACCAGCCCCCGAAGATCTTTTGTGAAGGAAGAACTGCAGATAATCCCGCCAGACACAGTTCCAGTTGCTTAGTTAATTTAGGCAAATACATTTCTGAGTTAAAATGGAAGCTCAAAAAAAATTATTTGCGTATAGATTTATTATTAAAACAATGATAAAGAATAAACTACCCATTGATCCTAATATTTATGAAAAAATCAAAAATCTTGAAACAACAACCACAAATAATCCAGCTATACTGGATAAAGAAATTACTGAGTATCTAATTGCGCTTGACCAAATGTCCTCCAGTGCCCAATTGCATATGAATACTCTGGATTAACAAATACTCTTTTTGTGTTAGTGCGGTCAAGAGACCGTTTTGTTACAACTGTTGTGTTAATCTCATGCAGATTAGATCGCAGCTTGTAATTGTCATGATGAAAAGTCTTTTTATTGAACAATGCTTCTTTGTAGTTATCATGCGATATGTTTGACTGAACAACACTGCGAGATATTCCCTTTGCTTTTTTAACAGTTTTTGTTTGGCTAGCAAGACTGTACATTTTCGACCTTAACCAATAAACTCCTTGATCACACCACCAGATAATTCATCCTTCATCTTTCCTAAAACCTTCTTATTAATAACTGAATGCAAAGGTGAATCTTTAGGGTAATCAGATGTGTCGTACCATCCGGCATGCTCTTTTGCTACTTCTAATTCCATGTCTTTGTAAAAATCTTCAGTAGGGATGTCGATTACAAAGGAATCTGTATCTGTGTACAGAACTCTGGACTCTGGATACAAGGGTTTAAAGTAGTCGTAAAGAAATTCTAACATCAAAAGCTTCGACAGCTCTAAAACAGTAAACCCAATAAAAACAGGTTTGTCCAATTTGACTTTCTTTTTTTTCATCATTATTCCAAAAAGCTGATCATGAAATCTTCTGAAGTCTTGATAATTTGGTTTTGACACCAGCTTAATTGCATCGTTCTCTCTGGTGACCAATCTGACATCTTTACGCTTGTGCGGATTCTCCATGGTCTTTCCAAAACAGCTGTTGTTCATCAACTTGAAAAAGTCTTTTTCTGAAGCATCTGTGGATTTAGTTCTGAGATCAGTGTTCTTCATGATGTATGGTTTCATGAACTGTTCTTGATCAAATTCAATTATACGATGAACTGCTGTTAACTTTAAACCATGTCTTAAATAAAATTGAAGTCTGTAATGACAGACATAATTTTTTTTGTCGCGAAGATTAGGCACAAGTTTAGGTGGTTCTGTCATTGACACTTTTAGGGTTTCTGCTGCTAATGGGTAATCATTATGGTAATCATGAAGTTCATGAGGATATTCTAAATCAACTTCTAGAATGAGACCTCTTTTACGATCAGCTTCTAGAGTAGGTAGCCATTTTAAAAACTTTTGAGTGTCTTTGAGTCCTGTGTACATTTTAAAGTTACGTAACGGTAGTGATTGACTCATAGCCCAACCATACAGATTGTTTGCATCTAAATACATAAGATAGTTAGACTTCCTACTTGGATCATAGTCATCCAAATATTTATTGTTTGCTTTACAGTAATGGTGAGACGCCATACTAATTCCGCCACGCAATCCGTTTTCAATCACCCGAAGCATTGGTAAGTCAGTTAGTAGGTCAATCTGTACACCAGTAAATTTTAAGAATGCGTCCCAACTCATCCCGGGTGCAGAAATATAATGCGCAGGATCTAGACTATAATGTTTCATGCAGGTCTTTCTGTAATTTTCAAAGATATCCGCCAACAAACAGGTATCCGCCATTAAATAGGAATCATGATAGTCTCCCATTGTTTTAGAGTCTAATTTTTGCCACGCTTCTTGAGCATAAGAATAATCAGAATCACTGATGTCCTTTCCTCTAAGACTAGAAAAGAACGCACCTTTAGGCGGAAGGGTTGGCTCTTCAAACCTTTCCCAACTGTTCATGTACTCATAAGGATAAACGCCCTTTCTAACGAGCGTTGGGTCAAAATATTCTTCCGTTATTGGGCAGGACTTTAAGGACATAGCCAGTGACTCTAAACTCCCCATCAGGTGTTGCATAGAGTCATAAAAAGATAAATTATTTAAAGTGAAACACATGTACTTTTCTGATGACTGCGCAATGCATGACACCCTGAAATCGCTAGTTACTGCTTGCAATATAAGATGAGAGTCGTAACCTCGCAAGTTATGAAAGAATATAGGAAGTCTCCAAGTCCTAGGATCAAACTTTAGTTGAAGATTGCAATTGTTATGCGCTGCTCCTCTAAACTTTCCGCTAATGTGATCATGGTCTCTTACTGTTGGATTTAAACTTTTAGGTGTTAGCTCTAAACCACAAATCCAACAGTGAGTGGCTGAGTCATATTTTTGTTGGTCTTCGGGGGTCATCTTAAGATCGGATAGGACTAGATTATTAGAACAGACATTACGAACTTCTTGCATGCGTTTTAAGAAATATTTTGCAGCAT
This sequence comes from Conus canariensis, assembly GCA_033310375.1. Lineage (NCBI taxonomy): Eukaryota > Metazoa > Mollusca > Gastropoda > Neogastropoda > Conidae > Conus > Conus canariensis. The sequence continues at coordinate 100,294,840 of CM065716.1, forward strand.
GATCCCCTCTATATAATTCTGGCTTTGAATGGACACCATCCGACCTGACAACAATGAAGGCAAATGAACAAATCTGGTGATTACTCATTAAGACTGTTTTTGGTAAATTTTTTGGTGCTGGCCCTTCATAAGGAACAATAAGCGACTCGAAGTCTGCGTAAACAACGTATGGCGACCTCTGGAGTTTTTTGTAATTCTTAAAACTAACCTTACTGCCTTCTCTTGGCATAATTAGTTCTGTATTGCAGTCAACTGGACTGAGACAATGTTTTACATGTTCGCTCGCAGCTTGAACGGACGGAATTCTTGTTAAACATTTTCTACAAAATTCTTGTTTGCCATGATCTGTTGTAGTATGCGCCAATAATCTACTCATTGTTCGTATCAATGTGTAGTGCGGTAGCCCTGCCAGTGAAGACATCAGGAGTAAGTCTACATGATTTTTGTCTGGTTCACCAATCGACGGACTATTCTTAGACACTCTGATAGGCACCAAATTTGTTTCCTCAGACCATGTGTATACGTTAACAGTTATTGGGTGATTCTGTTCTTCAAACTGATCAATTTTGTCTAAGCTAACAGGAAAGGATATTCCACTGAAATTAAGATCATTGATGTAAGGTTGATAGTTAGATACTCTCTCTGCGTTTTTGCGGAGTACATGCAGCCTTGCAAGAACACACCACATAAAACATTTGTTGTCTGAATTCTTTATGTTCAGAACTGCTCTCTTTGCAACTAATGTTGGAGGCAGTGGAATGTAAGACTTGCCTACAATCGGCTCGTACTTAGCCTGTCTTAATCTGATGTCTAGGACTTCACCCTCTGACCAACCAGAGCCTCTCATTTTAGCTGCTTCAGAGGCTTCATTAAACTGTGTAAGAAGTTGATCTGCCCAACCGGGTGTTAAGTCATTATAAGAAAGAATAGTCTGCTGTTTAGTTGAGACCCAGACTTCTAGATTTTCTTCGTTTATTGTTATATAGTCGATTAAAACAACTAACCTTACTTTAACTGGAGGGTTTATTGTTAGTTTACTTGGAACTTGAGAAATAGCATGTACAACGCTTGCCTGCACGTTTGTCGGATCAATAACTTCTAAAACGACCTCATTTAAAGCTTTTGACAAACGCTCTTCCTCGAGCATTGCTTCAAACAATTCGTCCGGGTCTTCATATATCTTAGCCATGTTGAGTTTCTTTTCTAACTCAAAATATTTATTTAAATTAAAAAAAATACTTAGTCAGAATCAATATCAACGGTCTTTTTGTGCTTGGACTCGTAAACTAAAGTATAAACGCCCTTTGGTGTTGTTAATGTGAGCTGTTTAGAACAGAGTTTAATGTCTCGTTTACTTTTTTTAAGCATTCCTTTTTTATCTGGTCGGTGTCTGGCTGTTGAGAAAAAGTTGCCCTTGCCTTTCTTTGAAGATCAAACTTGTGTCTTTTGTAGTCCTCAAAATCAGCCTGTAGGCGACTAAATTCTTCATCCGTGATGTTTGAGTCAACTAGTGCTTTATCAATTATCAGTTTGAAGGAACTAAGTTTAGCTGTTATTAGTTGAACCATAGCTGTGTGCTTTTGGAGTTTAGCTTTTATTTTTTTGCTGACAGCACTTACAGCCAATGAACACAGGCCAAGAGTTAAAGACAAACCACCTAGAGGTAAAGCTGCCGGTGCACCTACGCCTGTTGCTAAGAGACCTACACTTGTTCCTGCTGATAGAGCACTAGTGATCGATGCTCCAGTATTAACATATGTAACAGCATTAAAGACAGCAGAATACCTTCGTTTGGTTTTACTGTATTTTGAAAGGTCCTGCTCTAGTTGGGTTTGCATTTGTGTTATGTTTGTTAATCTGAAAGTTTTTATGTCAGAGTTGCCTACTATCTCTTCTTTGGGCACTTTTGGATAAACCTGAACAGACATGCTTTTTTAAAAAAATAAAAATAATTTAGTATTGGATATCTTTTAATCTGTTATCTTGAATATTCAGCTGCGCATCATATATTAAAAACAAATGTACATTAAGTGGTTTATCACTCTCTTTTTCTTTATCAATTTGAATGTTTATTACGTCTTTAACTGTTCTCCCACTCCCATGCAACTGATTATCCTCTGTTGACCTTAGGTCAATCCATAAACCGTATTTCGTTGTTAAATATTCATCAAGTCTAACACTGTGAAGGTGTAGATCTTTAGACACAAGGTCTACTGTTGGACTTCTAGACCTCCCGCCTCCAAACAATTTTCTTATTTCATCAAAATGATGATAAGGTTTAAGCCCACTACCGTAGACTTGGTTAGGACAACCCTCAATTGAACATTGTACTTTCGTTATTTTAGGATTGATAAACTTTTCACTTTGTCTTTTGAATGGTTCTTCATCTTCACACAGCAATAAAATACCTTTAAGGGATCTTGCTGTGGCACTAAAACTAAAGTTCCATATAGTGTCTGCCCTGCTTTTAGGATATTTAGTATGATGAATCACTCTTTCGTAATATATTGCTAATTTTGACTGATATTGTTGCTCAATCAGCCTTGCTAAGTTAGGGTTGCTAACAATGTCAAACTCTAACGAGATGTCAGAAATGCTGTACTTTGCATCGGCGGTTGTAGATTTAATGACACGTTTGTATTCATTAAAAGTTAGTTCATATGACAATCTGTCTTTTAATGCTCCTTGAAAGTATGGCGCATGCGCTTTTAACAACTCAAAATCTAAGGGTATAGAAAAGCGATTTCCATAAGCAAAACTTACAGCTTCAGCCTTGTTACTGTCTTTAGCATCTTCGGCGTCTATTCTGTGTTTTAGTGCTTCGTTATTTTCGATTCCTTGAAACGCGAGGTCAGCCCTTTCATTCGCGGTTAGCCATAGATCACAATAGATTAAAAATATGTCTGCATTGTGTAAAGAAAATATTTCTTGCCCCTCAAGTTTTATAGAAATTTTCTTAACGATTGCCCGTCCCAGATTCTGAACTACTGTCCTGTTTGCGTCTGTTGCTGATTCGAGTTCTATTTTGAAAGTAAGACGTGCAGATCCCGGCACAATCACTTCATCTGCTCCTAGGTCTGGAAATTTAACAGTAAGAATTTGATCTGAATCAATAGCAGATGGATTATTTGGAACAATAATATTCTGTTTATTTCCCTTCACGCCAAAGGGCTCTTTCAGTCTTCTATGCGGGTCAAGAATTGAGCCATATGCTTGTGACATTTTTTTATAAAACAAAATAAAAAGTTAATTATTTAAAAACATGGCAGGCATTGAAGATTATGATGTTTTTGATCCTGGAGACGACATGAGTGAAATGACTCCTTTGACACATCCATTACAATCATTGCGGCGTGAATTAACAGAAAGTAAGGTCAAATCATTTTATCAAAGTTTAGGCCAAGAACCTCCCGAATTTATAGACCCTAATGATTTTGAAACAAAAGATGACCATTTGTTTGTGAGAAACGACGAAGGACAACTTGTTCAGCTTACAACTAAACCAGACTCATCAACGTTTTTAAAAAAGAGTACAATTAGACAAAGGCTCAGTGTGAGCGAACAAAATCGCCTTGGCATTACTAAACCAAAATTAGATAGGGAAGCAGTTGCTAAACTTCAAAACACACTACAAGAACTCCCAACAGATAACCAAATACAAAACATGGAACTTAAAGATTTAAGCCCAACAGCAGACGAAATAATAGAAACCAGTTTTTCAGAAGAAACAGCATTAAAAACTATGCACGATCCGCCGCTACCTATGAGAGAAATAACGGCCCTTGATCATGCTTTAAGAAGCATCAGAGGTGAATTAACAAACAATTTAGCAAAACTGGGTGAACTAGATGAGCATATAAAAAGAGAAAAAGAAAAACTAGTTGAGGCTGACGACTCCAACTTAGGACCTGGTGTTAAAGAAAGAATAACACAAAGACTAAAAGATCTTGAACAAGAGAGATCAGCAAGACTAGAAGTGTTGTCTAATAACCGAGAACAATTACGAACTCAAGCGAACAGAATAAGAGAAACCATCAACAGAATTTTATATGAAGACACAACGTTAGCAGAACGAATAAGAACACTGTTTAGAGAGCAAGGTGTCACATTAGCAAGTGTTATAACAGCCTTAGGATTTGCAATAAGTACACTGGTGATGGCTATTACAGGTAATGGTGGGGGGACAGTTCCAGGTCCACCATCAGATAAATCATGGGTAAAAAAACAACTTGATCATCTTGCGGGTTTATTAAAAAAATTAGCCACTAAGGCCATAGACTCTTTACCTGGCATATTAGGGAGTGTCGTTAGCTGGCTTTTGTCTACTGCAAGCAAAGTAGTTGGCTTTATGGCCGAGCACTTATGGACATTAGTTGTCTTAATAGTTGGGTTACTTTATAGTAAGATAAAGACCAAGTAATCCTAGGGCAGTTAATCCAATAACAAGTGCTGTCTTTTCATATTCATGGGGGTCGCTTTTATTCACCATGGGGATTGGTTGGGGGTGGGGTTTTGGGGTGATTGGTGGGACTTCTTTTTTTATTGCTATTGCTGGCTTAGAATTTATGTCGTTTTTTCCGACCTTCTCTTCTTTACCAGCTACAAGGATTTCATTATTATAGTTTATTATTGTTCCTATCTGAAGTCTGAGGTCAGAAGGCAGCATGTATAAACCAGTGCCAACAGCAAAGTCTACTTTCGATCTTGCGTATTGCAAAACATTTTGGTACCTTTTAATACTTGAAGGCAAATCAATTGCAGAATTAATAGAATCCTCTAAATTTGCTAAATCTGTTTTTGGGCGTCAAAGCCAGTAGAAGGATCAATTATGTTTGATCTCGTTTGTGCTTGCGAACCTAGCAAACACCAAATATAAGTACGAATAGAGTCGTTTATTCGTTCTATTCCCGCTCTAGTTAGACCATTAGAAGTATCCAAAATAAATGTTGTCCATGCTGTTTTATGCTCTTGCTCTATGGACCCGAGGTGAACAGTTGTGCCTGAAGAGAAAGATGTGTAAGGAGGATTCCAATCATAGTTATACTTTCTGTGCACGCCCCAAAAATAAAGGGTGCCTAAACTATGATTAAGATCCAACTTTTGTCTAAAGTCTGTCTTTGGGTCAATATCAAATTCGTTACAGATCCTTTCAAAAGCCTTGTAATCTATTCTGTTGCTGAATGGATTAAACGTTTTGTCATTTGGTAATGGCGCTTGCAGTTCAGATAAAATACGTCTGAAGGTGTAACAAAAATGAAATCTATACACTGACCTCACCAAAGGATCAGGATGATTTAAATGATCAGCATACGACACTCCACACCCAGTTGAAGCACAAAACACAGCAAAGTTTAACTGGTTCTGATAAAACTGCATCGGATGACTGAACCACACTTTCGGGATGTAGTCGTTTTTAATAGGAGGGTTAAGATATCTGTTCAATGGAGTACTAACCTTTACTTGAAAGGCGTCAGTCTGAGTCACAGAAATGTCGAGGGTATCAGTTGTTATATCTTTAGGACTGTAGTGCGGTCCAACAGAATATTTTGCATTAGTATATTTGAATGCACTCATTTTTAAATTTGTTTTAAAAATGTTTGTAACAATAACAACTCAAGACAGTCCTTCGTTTTTAGAATATGCTATTGATAATAACTGCGGAACCCAAAGGGTCGCACTCCATGAAATTTTTTACAAAGTCGTATGGTTTAATATAACTGAATCCAAGGAGAATAATAAGATTAAAAAATTTGATAATAGAGGAAACTTAGTTAGCCAGTTAACCATACCTGATGGTTATTACGGGTTTTGCTCGCTAAAAGAAGCAATGAGTAACTTCGACATTACTCTCAAACTTAACAATGCAAATTTGAAAATAATGTTGGCATTCAAACCTGAAGAAGAAGAAGTAGGTTACTATTTTGATGGAGAGCTAGCTAAAATGTTAGGCTTTGCAACTAGCAATGAAGCCATTCATGGTTTTAGAGTTACATCAGACGAAACTACTTATGAGGGAGAATATCCGCTCGATCTTGCATTATATTCATTACTCTATGTTCATTTGGACGAGCTGAGCACTGATGAAAACTTATATGATGGAAGGCCCTCAACTGTTTTAAGAGCTCTTCCATCAGGGAAAGCTGCATATTGCGATTATGAAATTATACAATTCCCTAATTTACAGTTTAAAAAATTAGCTTGTGGGAGGGTCAGATCGTTTAATATAAAGATCACAGATAAAACAGGAAAGTCGTGAAATGTGATAACCTGCACATTGTTTTAGAAATAAAATAATAAGGTGTACTAAAAATAATGTCTCGTGGGCCAGAAGAATCAGGAGTTACATTAGCGCCTGAGAGGTGTGTAACTTTAGAATTAAAAGACCTTGCAGACGTTGAGGACTTTGAACAGAACGGTGAGATAGACACTTTGTATGGTTTTGAGTACACTAAAGATGGTTATTATAAACGCAAAGAGGTTAGCGACAACAAAAGGTTTCCTAAACTAGAACAACTACGCAATCTAGAAGCAAATAATGCGGGTCAGTATGAATATAAAATAGTTCGAAAAACTGACAACAAATGGCACTTAGAACCATATTTAGAATGGGACATAAAATTTGAATTCTTAAGCCCATTTACATTTTTTGACCGTCAAAAAAGTTTCAGAAAAGCATTGAACTCTGGCCCTTTACATGTAAGTCTTATGCCAGAGGACAACAGTCGGAAAGAGATCGAAATAAAGCCGTTTGGGGACAAACAGTACATCCTCCACAGAAGAGAATCGGTTTTAAAGAAAGCTTCTACAAAATTACAGTTCATTCCACGCACAAAATTAGGAGACACGTTCACAATGATATTTAAAATTTCTGTCTTAAAGGATGAGGTCGAGAAATGGAGCTCTGGGCGTCAGTGACAATCTTATGAAAGGAATTCTTATTAGCTGGCAAAACTTAGACGTTGACAAACTTAAAGTTACTGTCGTTGTTCTTTACAATGGCGAGGATATTAAGGTCATAACAACAAGCAACAAAATTGATATT
>CM065716.1:100306881-100325851 GCA_033310375.1 Conus canariensis
CTTTAACTAAGCATATAAGTGTGTTCATATGATTGCTTTAGAAAATAATTGTTTGACAATTTTGAATATCATTATTGTCTTAAAACTGGCGCATCTAGTACCTTTTGAGAACTGACCAGCGTTACGCTGTTCCAAGACATGATTGCTTATTTTCTTGTTTCTTCTTACGCTTTCCCTCTGTTGATATTTGACATAGACTGATTATTTTACCCCTCAGTTTACAAAATGTCTAAAATGTCCATTTTTATATACAGTATATGTTACTTTTCTCTGTCTTTCTCTCTCTCTTGTTTCTTCTTGCGCTTTCCCTCTGTTAATATTTGACATAGATCTGACTATTTCACCCCTCAACTCACAAAGTATCTAAAATGTCTCTTTTTAAATACAGTATATGGTCACTTCTCTCTCTCTCTCTCTCTTTTTCTCTCTCTCTCTCTCTCTCTCTCTCTCTCTCTCTCTCTCTCTCTCTCTCTCTCTCTCTCTGATGCCCATCTTGGTTAGGATCTCAGAGTAATCTTAACTAGTTTGTTTTTCTTGCTTAAAGAAGGTGGTTTTTCTTTTTGTGATAACATCTGATTCCATCCGTTTCATTTCTGTGTGAGTTACTTTTATCTTGCTGTCGATATAAAAAGCTGTGGTTTTTGCTTAAACGTGCACATTCAAATTGTCCAAAAACAAGTGATTGATTATGGTAACTGTGTTTCAATCTTTATCTTTTTTCTTGAAAGCGCATGTACATCACGTTTATCTTTTTTTTTTAATTCATTTTCACAATTTTTTACGAGATCATTTCTTTATTTGCCTGTGTAGTGATGGGGTAAGCTTTCAAGATGTATGTATCTTATACTACATATAGTGTTATATTTAGTTTCATCAACGAATGAGCACTGATATTGTTCCAAAGAATGTCTGCTTCCATTATAACCAGGAGTGTGTCGGACACGAAGACAAATAAGGGAGACTATGCTGTAGTGGTGAAAGACTTCTTCAGTTGTATCTTAGAATTTTGAGAACATCATTAAGGTCAAAGCAGGAAAAACATATTCACAAAGGTTTCTCGTACTTTACAAATATTTAAGGACTGATCAATCATTTTCAGGTTCCCTCTCTACATTTCAGTCTCTATCAATCCCAAAATTATGAGTACGTATCTCTTCGGAGATTATCACTAAATCTCTAAAATGGAACTTCAGGATTGTCTCGATTAGGTCGATATTCTTTTTAATGAAATGTCCGTAAACGTTTTCACGACGAGAGGCAGGAACATGATTTCTGTAAGAGTCCAGTAATTTTGAAATCAGAGCGATTGTTGAGTGGAATAACTGCTCTCTCTTGAATTGTCCATTCTTGAAGCAAATTTTAAAAAGAAAGGTATTAGTTCCACAAGATCATACAGGCAAACAGATAACAAGACAAAACACAACGCATTTTGATCTCTTGGGTCTTCTTCAGGCAAAAACAGACAACATCCAGGACAATGAAAACGAAGAACGAGCAGCCACTTATCTCCTAATATTCGGCGCAATTCGGTCCATTTTGCACTGAATATAAGATAAGTGATTGCTCGTTCTTTGCTTTTTTTGTCCTGAATGTTATTTTTTTTTGCCTCATGAAGACCCGAGAGGTCAAATGCGTTGTGTTTTGTCTTGTAATCTGTTTGTCTGTATCGTCTGGCGGAACTAATCCCCTTTCTTTTCCAAATCTGCTTCATTTTCCCGCCCTCAGTCACCTCGGTGTCAGACTATCCATTCTTGGTTCCGATCCACCATGGTTCATCCCCGTTTCTTTTTTCCTCTTCTAGAAATTGAAACTGAAAGGAATGTCTGCTCTTTGAAAGTATTCTAACCCTGGGTACCTTTAGAGATGCTATCATGAGATATCTTACTGATGGTATCTATATTTTTAACTCATCTACTATGTACTTTTCTGTGCCATATGATGCCAAGTTTTGCACAAGTGTTTTACTTTTTGGCATTTTAGATGACTGAATATAAAACAAAAAGTGTAGTTTTGAATGTTTGTGGTATTAAAAGAATATTTTGTTTCAAAGAATTTAGGCTTTTTGTCGGCAAATATTATCTGCAGTTTTAATGGTCTTATTTGTTTTTATAGGTACTTTTTATGTAGAAAACATTATCCATCTATCTAAACTAATTGATAGAATACTTATGTAGGCTGTGCTGTTGTTACGGCACTGTCATACGACTCTTTATGATCTGATATTTTGCAGTTAAACCATTTCTGTGTTGTTTTTTTCCCTCACAATAACGTTGTATATATAGATCCAGCTGCAAAGTGAGACGACTGCAGGCGGAAATCTAAACAAATCTTAAATAAATGTTAGCGAACCGCCAAGAGAATCGTGACAAACGAGTCACAAGACAAAACACAACGCGTTTCGACCTTTTAGGCGTTGAATGCCTGGCATCCTTGCGCTGAAGAGTGAAGAGATCGAAGCTGAGTACCAAATTCGTTCATTTTCGTTGTATTATTTGTTTTTGTCTTGCCTGAAGAAGACCTAAAAGGTCGAAACGCGTTGTGTTTTGTCTTGTGACTCGTTTGTCCACGATTCTCTTGGCGGTTCGCTAACATTTATTTAAGAATTGTATATATAGTTTTTGATGTTTTTATTTAACGTTTATCCCTGTGTCTGTCTGTCTGTCTGCCCCCCCCCCTCTCTCTCTCTCTCTCTCTCTCTCTCTCTCTCTCTCTCTCTCTTCGTCTCTCTCCATGCACATGTGTGTGTGTGTGTGTGTGTGTGTGTGTGTGTGTGTGTGGTGTGTGTGTGTATGTGTGTGTGTGCAGATTTCTCCATTTTTTTCACACTTCTTAAATACTGAATTTTGTATTCATGTGAGTGTTATTCCTCTGTTGCACGGCTTATGTCTCATCATGGTAATAAAACTTGTGTTAGAAAAAGGAAGGACCCGACTTTCGCCTGTTTGATCGACGTACGTGTTCAACACCCCACCTTCGGGCCAGCTCAGCAACAAATATCACATCACTTATCACCTATCACCTATCCCGAAATCTTGACGACCGTTTGAGCAACACAGAAGACTTAGCAACCAGCTTCGTCCTCTCTCTCTCAGTTCTCTTAGAAAGTTGCTGGGTGTGAGGCCAGTCCATTCACTGATTTTATCCTCCATTGTCTTTCTCTCTCTCCTCTCCTTCTGTCTCCTCGCGCTGTTCCTTATTGAATGGTTTTTGGCAAATTCTGTTGATCTTAATACATGACCATACCATCTCATTTTCCTTTTTTTTTTTTTTTACTGTGGACGACAGGTCTTCGTATGTTCTTATGGTTTTGCCTTACTCTGGCCTGGATCTCCAAGTTGGTGATGTGGTTTTTTATGAGATGCCAAGGATCTTGTGGAAGCATCTTATCTTTAATGCGTGGGTCCTTTTCTCAAGTTCAGCAATCAAAGTCCACGTCTTACAGGCATAGAAAAACATGGCAAGTATCAGGGAGCACATCAGTGTGATTGTGGAACATACATTGAATCCAGTTTATTTCTATATCAATTTTTGTCCAATCTATTCATTTACTTTTTCATTTGTTTGTTTATTTATACTATGTATGTATGTATGTACGTACGTACGTATGTACAGCAAAAAGAGCAAAAATACATCTGTGCCAGCTTATAGTACAGCAGTCATCAAAATGAGGATGATTTTTCAATGTTCCGTTAAAGAAATCGTACCAGAAGACAAATCGCTGAAATGTGGGAAGGCTACAGGCATAACAGTATCTCAAAACTCTAGAAACTCGGCGGAAAGGCAGTAAATGAAATCCAAAATCCAGACTGCCATCTACAACACCCAGGGCACCCAGGGGAGTGGCCGACGCCATGAACTCAGTAATTCATCATCACCCTTTCAAAGGAAGGAAATTTCCAGCTAAGATTGAAGGCAATGATTTGAAGGAGCATGGCTGGTTTTCTCAAAAATAAAAAGGATAATTTTGTTTTGTCTTTCAATACTTGGCATCAACGGTAAGGCAGTTTACAGTAGGTGTCATTTAATGAAAGTTATTGTATCTCGAGTTTGTTTGTTCCATACCAAGTCAAAGACAAAAGAAGTGTGTGTGTGTGTGTGTGTGTGTGTGTGTGTGTGTGTGTGTGTGTGTGTGTGTGTGTGTGTGTGTTTAACGCATCAATTTATGTTGCCGTTATTTTGTGGGAGTGTGATTTTGTCAAGTGACAGGTAACTTACTAGCAAAACAACCATTTTGACATGAAGCTTTTGATGTAATTGTGCTTTGAATTTCCAATGACATTTTGTTAGTGTGAAGGAAGACTTATACACACAAACCTTAGACTGGGATTTAGCATTTTAGTGTGAAGGAAGACTTATACACACAAACCTTAGACTGGGATTTAGCATTTTAGTGTGAAGGAAGACTTATACACACAAACCTTAGACTGGGATTTAGCATTTCTTAACAATGAGCACAAGGATTCAGTACCTTTTTTTTTTTTTTAATGATTTGTTCTTCCGCTCATTTTTTCACTACCGGAGCATTTGCCTAGCGGTTATACGTGCTTTAGTAAATAGGTTATGATATACTATTGGTGCCTTTATAGCGCCTGGTAGGCGTATGCTATTTTGCTTTGGAGCAGAAAATTTAGTCTTTGTAATGTTTTCCTTCATCCTTTTAAATGGATCCTGATAATCCCATGTAATCCAACTTAACTGTGGTACCACATTTATCTGGGAAACGTACTTCATGAAATAAATGTCCATGTTGCTAAACACCTTTAACTAAGCATATAAGTGTGTTCATATGATTGCTTTAGAAAATAATTGTTTGACAATTTTGAATGTCATTATTGTCTTAAAACTGGCACATCTAGTACCATTTGGGAACTGACCAGCGTTAGGCTGTTCCAAGACATGATTGCTTGTTTTCTTGTTTCTTCTTGCGCTTTCCCTCTCATTGCCGCCTCGTCGATCACCTGGCGGGCGACGGGTTGAGTGCTTGGCACTGACGCGTCGTCCGCCAGGTGATCGACGGTTTTACTCGAATTTTCACATGTAGCTGTGCGGGTCTAAGGGAAACAATCTTGGTATCTACAGAAAGCTGAGGATTTCCTCTATTAGGTGGTACTCTCCCTTGGTGTATAACGCGTTTAATTCTGCTTTTTCGCTCATATTATGGGATAGCTGGAAATAACTCTGGCTGCCCGTGTTCATCATGTTGTCGGCACCGAAGCGTCAGCGAGTGGTAGCGAACAGAAACATCTTATTTCAAGAAGTAATTGAAAGAATAATGGAAGAAGGATCAAATGAAGAACTGGAACTGTTTTCCGAACTTGCCGAATCAGACAGAGAGGATATGAGTGACGATGGTGAGTTGTACATACCAAATGATGATGAAAGGTTTGCATTTTTTCTTCAGATATGTGACATCAGCACTCTGTTTGAAATTTGGACCATGCACACAGCTGTGTGTGTGTGTGTGTGTGTGTGTGAAAGATATATTGTTTTTATGTGTCTACTATACATTGTGTTTACTACAGTTATGATCATATTGATTTTTCATCCATACCTACGTGGAGAAAAAGTTTTTGCTGATAGCTGTTTTCCTACACTTTTCAAACCAGTGGTGAGTGAAGTGTGTACTGAGCACAGGACTAGTATTTTTTTTCTAAAAGGACATGATTTGAAGTTTCCAAAAAACATAATTATTGTTGTATTCGGCGTGTCGGGGTTGTGGCAGAAAGCTGCGTCTGCATTGAGTTAATATTTGACATAGATCTGATTATTTCACCCCTCAACTTACAAAATATCTAAAATGTCTCTTTTTAAATACAGTATATAGTCACCTCTCTCTCTCTCTCTCTCTCTCTCTCTCTCTCTCTCTCTCTCTCTCTCTCTCTCTCTCTCATGCCCATCTTGGTTAGAATATCAGAATAATCTTAACTAGTTTTGTTTTTCTTCCTAAAAGAAGGTGGTTTTTCTTTTTGTGATAACATCTGATTCCATCCGTTTCATTTCTGTGTGAGTTACTTTTATCTTGTTGTCGATATAAAAAGCTGTGGTTTTTGCTTAAACGTGCACATTCAAATTGTCCAAAAACAAGTGATTGATTATGGTAACTGTGTTTCAATCTTTATCTTTTTCTTGAAAGCGCATGTACATCACGTTTATCTTTTTTTAAAATTCATTTTCACAATTTTTTTACGAGATCATTTCTTTATTTGCCTGTGTAGTGATGGGGTAAGCTTTCAAGATGTATGTATCTTATACTACATATAGTGTTATATTTAGTTTCATCAACGAATGAGCACTGATATTGTTCCAAAGAATGTCTGCTTCCATTATCACCGGGAGCGTGTCGGACATGAAGATAAATAAGGGAGACTATGCTGTAGTGGTGAAAGACTTCTTCAGTTGTATCTTAGAATTTTGAGAACATCATTAAGGTCGAAACAGGAAAGACATATTCACAAAGGTTTCTCGTACTTTACAAATATTTAAGGAGTGATCAATCATTTTCAGGTTCCCTCTCTAAATTTCAGTCTCCATCAATCCCAAAATTATGAGTACGTATCTCTTCGGAGATTATCACTAAATCTCTAAAATGGAACTTCAGGATTGTCTCGATTAGGTCGATATTCTTTTTAATGACATTTCCGTAAATGTTTTCACGACGAGAGGCAGGAACATGATTTCTGTAAGAGTCCAGTAATTTTGAAATCAGAGCGATTGTTGAGTGGAATAACTGCTCTCTCTTGAATTGTCCATTCCTGAAGCAAATTTTAAAAAGAAAGGTATTAGTTCCACAGGATATACAGGCAAACACATAACAAGACAAAACACAACGCATTTCGATCTCTTGGGTCTTCTTCAGGCAAAAACAGACAACATCCAGACAATGAAAACGAAGAACGAGCAACCACTTATCTCCTAATATTCGGCGCAATTCGGCCCATTTTGCACTGAATATGAGAAGGTAAGTGGTCGCTCGTTCTTCGCTTTTTTGTCCTGAATGTTATTTTTTTTTTGCCTCAAGAAGACCCGAGAGGTCAAATGCGTTGTGTTTTGTCTTGTAATCTGTTTGTCTGTATCGTCTGGCGGAACTAATCCCCTTTCTTTTCCAAATCTGCTTCATTTTCCCGCCCTCAGTCACCTCGGTGTCAGACTATCCATTCTTGGTTCCGATCTACCATGGTTCATCCCCGTTTCTTTTTTCCCCTTCTAGAAATTGAAACTGAAAGGAATGTCTGCTCTTTGAAAGTATTCTAACCCTGGGTACCTTTGGAGGCGCTATCATAAAATATATTCCTGATGGTGTCTTTTTAACCCATCTACTTTGTACTTTTCTGTACCATATGATATCGGGTTTTTGCACAGGTGTTTTACTTTTTGGCATTCTAGAGGACTGAATATGAAACAAAAAATGTAGTTTTGAATGTTTGTGTTATTAAAAGAATATGTTTTTAAGTGAATGTAGGCTTTTTGTCAGCAAATATTGACTGCAGTTTTAACGGTCTTATTTGTTTTTATACGTACTTTTTTCTATATAAAAACATTATCCATCTATCTAAACTCATTGATAGAATATTTATGTAGGTTGTGTTTGTTGTTACGGCACTGTCATACGACTCTTTATGATCTGATATTTTGCAGTTAAACCACTTCTGTGTTGTTTGTTCTCACAATAACATTGTATATATGTAGTTTTTTATGTTTTTATTCAACTCTTATCTCTGTGTCTGTCTGTTGGTCTGTCTGTCTGTCTGTCTGTCTGTCTGTCTGTCTGTCTGTCTGTCTCTCTCTCTTCTCTCTCTCTCTCTCTCTCTCTCTCTCTCTCTCTCTCTCTCTCTCTCCCATGCACGTGTGTGTATGTGTGTGTGTGCCGATTTCTCCATTTTTTCACATTTCTTAAATACTGAATGTTGTATTCATGTGAGTGTTATTCCTCTGTTGCACTGCTTATGTCTCATCATGGTAATAAAACTTGTGTTAGAAAAAGGAAGGACCCGACTTTCGCCTGTTTGATCGACGTACGTGTTCAACACTCCACCTTCGGGCCAGCTCAGCAACAAATATCATATCACTTATCACCTATCACCTATCCCGAAATCTTGACGACCGTTTGAGCGTCACAGTAGACTTCGCAACCAGCTTCGTCCTCTCTCTCGGTTCTTTTAGAATGTTGCTGGGTGTGGGGTCAGTCCATTCACTGATTTTATCCTCCATTGTCTTTCTCTCTCTGTCTCCTCGCGCCGTTCCTTGTAGAATGGTTTTGGGCAAATTCTGTTGATCTTAATACATGACCATACCATTTCATTTTCCTTTTTTTGTTTTACTGTGGAAGACAGGTCTTCGTATGTTCTTATGGTTTTGCCTTACTCTGGCCTGGATCTCCAAGTTGGTGATGTGGTTTTTGTATGAGATGAAGGATCTTGCGGAAGCATCTCATCTTTAATGGCTGAGTCCTTCTCTCAAGTTCAGCAATCAGAGTCCACATCTTACAGACATCTTACAGCATAGATAAACATAGAATTATGAGCGCATCAGTCTGATCTTGGAACATACATTGAGTTTGGTTTATTTCAATATCAATTGTTTTCCAGTGTATTTATTTATTCATTCATTTATTTGTTTATCTATTCATTTATTTTTTTTATACTATGTATACATGTATGTATGTACGTACGTATGTACAACAAAAAGCTAAAATACGTCCATGCCAGCTTATAGTACAGCAGTCATCAAAATGAGGATAATTTTTCGATACTCCGGTAAAGAAATCGTACCAGGAGTCAAATCGCTGAAATGTGGGAAGGCTACAGGCATAACAATATCTCAAAACTCTAGAAACTCGGCGGAGAGGCAGTAAATGAAATCCAAATTCGAAACTGCCATCTACAACAAAATTTGGCACCCAGGGGAGTGGCCGACGCCATGAACTCAATAATTCATCGTCACCCTTTCAAAGGAAGGAAATTTCCAGCTAAGATTGAAGGCAATAATTTAAAGGAGCATTACAAGTTTTCTCAAAAATAAAAAAGGATAATTTTGTTCCATCTTTCAATACTATGGCATCAACGGTAAGAAAGTTTACAGTAGGTGTCATTTAAAGCAACTTATTGTATCTCGAGTTTGTTTATTTGATACCAAGTCAAAGACGAAAGAGAAAAAAATGTGGTTTAGTCTTTGAAATCTACATTAGGGAATTCTTTAGTGGCGTTAACCAACTGTAGCGTCAACGGTATTGTCTTGCCAGCCTCACCGCGTGAGAGGGTAGCCCTTCGTTAGTATTTATTGTTGTCTTGCATCTTGACAATTTGTTTTTAGAAAGAAAAAGAAGAAACAGTACCGCAATGCGCACACTGTATGCTACGCTTTAAATCGTGTCCAGTTTATGATCGGATAATTGACTGACGTCGACGTAACCTTTGCCTCTCTGTTGGATCCATAGCAGCCACTGTCGGCTGCTAGAAAACGACGACAGCGAGCTGATCACGGGCCGACAGCTTTCTTCTAACGATGACATCAAACCAACGACGAGGTAATGTTTCCGTCAATGAAGAGCTGAAAAGTTGTATGTTGGAGCACGTGCTTGCTAAACTCAGTAAATTAGATGAAAATACAAATACCAGAAAGAGAGAGAGAGAGAGAGAGAGAGAGAGAGAGAGAGAGAGATGGTTTTGCTTACCCGTACATATGACGCAAGAAATTCTAAATTCGTATTTGAGTTTAAGCATTTAGAGAGTAGAGATAACGTGTGTGTGTGTGTGTGTGTGTGTGTGTGTGTGTGTGTGTGTGTGTGTGTGTGTGTGTGTGTGTGTGTGTGCGTGCAATGCTTCTCAGGCCCAACCATGGACCGTGCCAATCATCGACACAACACGACTCTCCGCGAGGAACTACACAGACTGACTGCGCAATAAACAGATATCCACAGAAACACATACATGAGTAAACAAGAACCAACAGAGCAAGGTATACAATAAATTAATGGGAAAAGAAGGAAAGGAAACATACAAACAACAACTCGATCTGAATAGCGTATGGAAAACCTTAAAATTATTACACCAATCAGAAGAACCTGAATCCACAAATGGCTGAAATATCAGAGTAACACAACATATAAACCATCCAGAGAAGCTGTTCGACAAAGATGTACATGCAAATAAAAGCGCTAACAAATAATTCAGGAATAATCAAGAGAAACTAATAATGACCTCTTAACCTCATACCTAAACTTCCCAACCACACCTAAAGAAATATGGAACGCCTCAAAACATCTTAAAAGTAAAACAAGGTTCACCGGTTATTGACGGAATTACAAATACAGTCACAAAAGCCAGTCTTCCACTGATATATCCATCATGCAGAAACTATTCCAGAAAATGTTTCAACCGGGTACAGAGCCCAAAGACAGAAAAACAGGAACCAATACCCATATACCAAAATAGTGACATCCCCCCCCCCCTTAAACCCAAACAACTTCAGAGGAATAACAATAAACAATACACTTGGAAACTTCGTGCCATGTATTAGAATGCAGAATGTCTGATTATCCCAAGAACAAGCTGAACTAAGAAAAACTTCCAAAACAAATGACCATGTTTTCATTCTTAAAAACATTATTGGCACTATAAAAAAAAAGGAAGGGTAGAATATACAGCTGTTTCATCGACTTTCAGAAAGGCTCAAGCAGCGTTTGAAGCACCTTTAACAAAAATATACAGAATAGAAATCTGAGGCAACTGTTTTAAAATAATAAAATCAATGTATAAAACATCAACAAAGGCAAACAGATGCGCTGTCCCGTAAGATATACTATTTGAAGGTGTTCTGCAAAGAAACACGCTAAGCCTGACCCTTGTCAATATGATTTATTCATTTACAATCATCCAAACTACATGTATAGTTTTGATTAACCTAACTTAAACACAAACAGTAGCGCCCAAATTTCGTATTTGTTATATGCAGATGACCTTGTAAATCTATCTATCTGCGAAGCTGGACTACAAAATACCTAAAAGAAACTGTAAGAGTACTGTTACGAATGGGAACTTATGGTCGATGAGGGAAAACTGAAGTTGTTTTCACAGAAAGAATCCTAAGATACCATACAGTGGTTTTATATCATATTTTCATATACTGGTTTGATATCACACAAATTGCAAGCCAATATAAATATCTCGGGGTCATTTTTTATAAAGAGGGTAAGTTCACAAGAGCCTCTGACCAAGCAAGCAAACAAAGCACTGCACATTCCGAGAAGGACAGGTAAAGGTTTAGAGCTGAAACTGGATGTTTGATGAGCCCGTATGATATGCTGATCGCACCTATATCAATACATGACGCGGAAGTATGCTTCCTTTTTGTAGATCACGACATGAACAACACCTACATTTCCACTTTTTTTCCCAACAGAGCCTATTCTAAGCGCTCCCTTATCAGAAAGTACACATAAAATCTTGCAAGAACTTTCTAGGCCTACACAAAAAGGGAATGAATTTCCAAACATTTATGGTTTTCCAATTAGCCTGCGAACGCTATGCTGCACACTTGCGTTCTGGTTACACGTAACAAAAGCAGCCAATATGTCCTCCCCCAAGTATTAATATAGCAGCATGCTTCGAAATGTCGAATATCTAAAACTCCGTGGCAAGAGCTTATCCAAACTGTGCTAAGCTGGACACTCCCATGCATCGACAATCCTCTGCTTGATAATCCCCCTGCTCAATACCGTCCCTGTACCATATTCCTCCTGCCCGATATTTTCCCTGCTTATCTATAGTGTGTGTGTGTGTGTGTGTGTGTGTGTGTGCGTGCGTGCGTGCGTGCGTGCGTGCGTGCGTGCGTGCGTGCGTGCGTGCGTGCGTGTGTGTGTGTGTGTGTGTGTGTGTGTGTGTGTGTGTGTGCGTGCTTTTGTGTATGCGTGCGTGCGTGCGTTCGCGCGCGCGCGCGCACGCGTCAGTGTGTGTGTATGTGTGTGTGTGTGTGTGTGTGTGTGTGTGTGTGTGTGTGTGTGTTGTGCAAAAATGTAATTATATTAAGCAGGAAGCTCCAATCAACTGTACATAGCAAATTACAAATCCGTTGCGAATAGTAACGGAGGCAGATTTATTCAAATAATAAATCAAATCATAGAGTAGTTTATCGTTACCATCATATCACTTCAAGATAAAATCCTCTCTGGTCTAATGTGATTAGGTAAGGCAATTCTGATTGTATTGTATATGCATTACGTGCTGATTCAGTTTGATACATAACTTCTCTCTGAGTTTCCCTTCATTTGATTGACAACTATAAAATCCCCTATTTGCTTCCAGACAAAAAAATGAAAAATTCACATGTAAATTTGTTACTTTCAGTACCTTTAATATTTTTGGTTATATTTCTAAGAGCTTTGGTTGCCTCTTCTGATGTTAGGTTTTCTTCCAAAACAGTTGAATCTCCTTGATTGAGTTGTGAAGATCATCAACAATATGTTTCAAATTGTATTCATCTACTCCTCGTTTTCCATATAGCTGTTGATAAAACCCAGTTTACTTTCCCCATTATGTATGTTGTATTGGTTAGTATATTCCAATGTTAATCTTCCATTTTTGTCATCCGCTTACTGACATGATTTCGTTCCTCCAGTCCCACAAGACATAGTCTTGTATTTGTTTTTCCTTGAGATATCCACGCACGCACACCCACACTACATGAACATAAAGATCACACTGAAGAAGAATGAAAGAGAAGACGTAAGATGCTCCCATCGCTCACATACACAGCTACCATCGTAGAAAAAGACAAAAGCGGGAGAATCCCTCGAAGAAGAAGAAAGACAACAGGAAGAGAGAGAAGATGACACAGGAAGAAGGAAAAGTAAGCTGAAAGCTGAAGGCGCACCAGTCAAGATCCAAATAAAGATTAGAAGACCTTGACACAGAAATACCACCACCAAGCACAAATACACGACACGGAAAGAACACTTTTGAACGACACACGCTAGGTGCAGACATACATTGTCAGGTTCATTTCCAGTGAACAAATTGAAAATTGTCGGATATTATATACCGCTCAGACTATTCCAATTTTTTTTTTAATATCCATTGCATCCTTAAATGGATCCTCAAGCATAGGCTCAAAGATTGTCCCCCTATATTTATACTGTTTCCATAATGTTTTTACTCTTTCAGCAACTTTGTTACCTCTCCACACTTTCGTTTTATTTTATTCTACTACCTTTCGCTGCCTGCATTGGGGGTGCTGTTGGATTCTTCTTTGAACCCTTGGTGGTGAGAACATCACAGAATTACGGACTGTGGTGTGTCTCTATTTGACGCCAAGAGCACAGACACAATCAGCTGTGTCTCCCTGATGAGTTCCGATCCAGCGGAGAAGACTTAAGAAGTAATGTGTGATACACACGCTGAGGGATGAACGGGAACTTAACAGTTATATTCTTTTCTACGCGAACACCGATCTGTTGCCAGTACATATGGTCCAAATAAGGTTGACTTCATTTTTCATGATAAAATTACAAACATGGCAAAAGGATAAAAGACATGATAATACCATACTCTTTGGTATTTTCAATTTTCTACCGGGTTAAGAGATTAATTGATGCAAGGATATTAATTTTACAAAAGCAAGAAAGTCCTCGAACATAATGTTGAAAATTAAGTTTGGAGAACTAATGGCTTTAACTTTAAAAAGGAACATCCAGCAAAAATCACGTCCGCAAAACGAAACCAGGATAGGGTGATTTCTTGTATGTGGTTATTTAGTTTGGAATTAATATACTCCCAGAATATTATACTGATCACTCTATTGTTTTCAAGTTGAATTTTAAGAAAGAGGTTGAACAGACCTTTTGGAAGTTTAGTGCTTCTCCAAGAGATGAACAATTCGTTTACGACTTAAAGAAATGAAAACAAAAATGTTTTGGATGTACGTGGCTATTAAAATGATGAATCTGGTGCTTTTGACATTAAATTAAAGATTCACTCCATTGACTGAACCTGCTTCAATGCTCTGGCTGTCACGTCTGCTCCAGACAATGATAGGTAGCCTCTTACCCTATGTAACGTCGTTCCTGGCGCTTCTAGTGCCATAGAGCCGTCTAATGCACTGCTAACCGCATGTGCAGTCTCCTTCAGCATCTTGTTGTGTCTCTTTGAATTCCTTCCTCGGGTTGGCGCTGCTTTGCATGCATTCAGAATATGCTTTGTACTAAATGGGTAGGTGTAGTTAGCAAGCATACTTTATTGAGATTTAGTGTAATTGTCCAAATAATTCAGTGAATTGAAGTCTAGAGAGGATACACACAAACTGATCAAGTTTCTCTGTGCATTATTTTGTGCTGAAATCTCAGCAATCATGTGAAAGAAAAAAAACAAACAAAAACATTTGCAGATGTCACACAACGTTAACAAAGAAAATCATTTAAACTTTCATGAATAATACACTTGATAACATTTGAAATGCATCAAGGATATTTTTAAACAACGAGAAGACACAATTCATATGACTTCGATGTAAAAAGAACCGGAACACAACACACACACACACACACACACACACACACACACACACACACACACACACACACACACACACACACACACTAATGGTAAATTTTGCTGGTAAATTCCAAGGTCAAAATTCCTCAGGATATTCTTATTACTTGAGCATTTTAACATAACAGTTTAGCTGTAGGTTTTAACGTTTGCATTGTGCAGAATATGTACTGCAAGAATGTCTTCAACGTTAATCCGTGCAATTTGATTATAAAGTATGGCATAAATACGTTTTTTTTCACAAAACTGTTGATTAGATTTCTAAACACATTTTTCACAGACCTGTTGATCAAAATTTTTGCTAAAATGTGTAAGGGTATACACTTCGTTGTTTTTAATTTCAGCAATTAAGAATAGTAATAGCTTTCAATAGAGCATCGCAATGGTACACGCTATTTCGAGTGCTGCTACACATGTATTAAATATTGTAGATTTATTCCTTCGCTTTATAGCCCGTCCTTGCTGTGCTTCTATTAAAATTGCCTTGGTTTCTATTTCAGACGAAATGGAAAAACATGTTTTTAAGTTCTAATACAGGATGTAAAAGGTTTGGAAACTGAATCCAAAAATGTGTATATCTATAGACATTACTTTATTCTTAAAAAATCATATAAACTCTTCATTATGGTGTAATACCTTTATTCTAAAAAATCATATAAACTCTTCATTACGGTGTTATTACCCTTTTGAGTCATATATTAAACTTTTACTTCTACTAGTTTTCCTCATAGTTTCTTTTATCCAACAATCGGGTCCCGTTAGACCCATACTCACAATATTTTACAATCTTCAGGCTTCCATTCCAGATTTAGCTCTCTCTCTCACACACACACACACACACACACACACACACACACACACACACACACACACACACACACACACACGCACAAACACATACACAAGATGAGACAGCATAACAAAAATTAACGATAAAATGTGAATATAAAAAATAATATGAAAAGCAATCAAATATGTTCCGTTAAACGCAAAAGACAACAACTAATGCAGGCAAAAAAAAAAAAAAAAAAAAGGCTGATTAAGCGCACCATAAATGTATATCTCAATGTAGATGACCACAAAAATTCCCCCGATGTTAGTTTGTGGCATGATTATCGGCATGATACTTTCTAACCGGTAGGAGGGTACAATCTGGTTATGTTAGTTAACATTTTTGTTCTTGTTGTGAACGTCAAACAGGTGCGCGCGCACACACACACACACACACACACACACACACACACACACACACACACACACACACACAACAGAGAGAGAGAGAGAGAGAGAGAGAGAGAGGGGGAGAGCAATACATGCATGCACATATAGAACTGAAACAGTCTGATTTGATAGACTCACTGATTTTACCCACCTGAGTCAAAACACTAACGGAAAGCTCAGCAACAGCCCTATTTGAACATTTGTACATGTGATACTGCACCCTTGCTGTTCTTTGCCACATTAATTCTGAAAACACTGTGCCCTCATACTGAATGGTTTTAGGATCCATAATGTGGAAAGCTTTCATTTGTCCTTTTTCGTGGATGAAGTTGCTGATTAATTCATTTGCCGATTCATTTAACTTTTGCTGTGTCCATATTAAATCGTTAAGTTTCTTTATTTTTTCTTTTATACAAAGCAACATTGATGTATTAAATTTCTCGCTTCAAGACACAAAAATCCTGTAGACTGTGTTAGTGTCTTTTACTGCATTCACATTAAAAGAACATCACTGGAAATGGTCATCAGAACAAATTTGCTATGTCTAAAAGAATGGTTTGAAAAAATCAAATTATTAGATTCCAAAACTGAGCTCTTAACTTTCTACCGGACAGGCAATATAAATAAAAGTTGACTGCACTGTTAGACATTAACATAATATAGCTGGCCTTATCAAAGACCTCATATTGTCCGTAAAGAACCGCATCGTTCGAATCAACGTATTCAATCGCAACTTCATACAATGCTCTAGGTCCGGTGAGGAAAAAAAATGTGATACTTACAACGATCAAAGTCACTGACAATGAGGACACTTTCTCTTGTCTGGATTCTTGAATGGACTGTTGTAAAGGAAGGCGACTGCCAGCTTTTACAGATCTGACAAGATTCCAAAGTAGAACACCGTTGCTGACACCCATTAAGATGAAAGGTAGCAAAGAGCGCATTTTCAAATCCACCCAAGGCCATATCGTTTCAAAAAACCAGTCGTACGATTCCCGTGCAGAGTAAGAGCAGTCACAATCCTCTTCATCACAATCATATCCATAGAGCAAATGACTGTGGATCAGAGCGATCACGACGATTGATGAACCAGCCACAACTCGTGACGTTGTCTTGGTCCAGACAGCATTGATGCGATGTGGCCACAAGACAGAAGCTGCCCTTTGCATAGTGAGTGCTACAAGAGTCCATGGGGATAAAACTATAGTCGTGTCTTTTATAAAGTGATACAGCTTGCACGCCCAAGGACCATGATCAGCAAAGTACGGCACATCAAATTCCCAGTGGAGCCATATCGTTAGCGGTTTCAGCATCAAATAAATCTGGTCAGACCAAGCCAGAACTAGAAAGAAAACGCTCAAATTGGATGCAGAAATACGATGCATGATCAGAATTGTCATGAAATTTCCAAAGAGTCCAAACATTAGCACAATAGGTAAACCAGTTTCATAAATCTTATCAGCAATGTCATCAAATGGCTCGTATAAATCCCACCATGTCTCATAGTCAAAATCCCATTCATCTTCAGAATCATATTCAGCCATCTTGATTCAGTTCAGTTATGTTGGAGTTTGTTTCGTACTTTAGTTTATACCAAAGACCTTTCCAGTGAGCGCAAGATGACGGATTACTGTTCTGTAATGAGGTCGAGCTGCCAGTATGGGAAAACATCATTAACCCAGCATGGTTCACAGCTGTGTAAAAGATGTCAGGTTTCATTGTCAACAGAGTCATGCTTTCTCAATATAGTATGAGTAAAATGTCTTGAGACGAGCAAATGTGGAAGAAAATTTCAACATGCAGAAAGAGGCATACAGAAAGTAAGAGACACACACACACACACACACACACACACACACACACACACACACACGTGTGTGTATATATACACACAATTCATAGCCGCTGACAATGCTTGGGTTATTGAACAGCAGAGCTGACCTCTCAGACTGTTCCATATTTTAAACAGTAAACAAGTGGCGTAACTTTTGCTCCCATAAGAAAACCTAACACAGAGTAACTTTTATTCAAGACTGGCACAGCCTTTTAAACTTGAATAAAGTCAGACAAATACATAGACGAACAATCTAATAGTGGGGGAAAAAACAAGCGCAGGCCAACAACTGAACTGTCTTCATAGTAATGACTTGGCAAAGATTTGGACTTAAGGAGGGGGGGGGGGGGGGGGGGGGGGGGGGGGGGGAGTTTGAAGATGGAGAAACTGGGAACATGAAATTAAGAAAATGTATTACAGATATGAAAACTCTTCACTAGCTGCATAAGGGAACCATCGTAATCCTTTTTGAAGGCAGATATATTTGTATTGCCTGCTCCAAGGCCTTTCGTCCACTGGGTCGGAACTCATCAGGGAGACACGGCTGGTTGTGTCTGCGCTCCTGGCGTCAAATAGAGACACACCACAGTCCATAATACTGTGGTGTTCTCACCACCAAGGGTGCAAAAAAGAATCCAATAGCACCCCCAAAGCAGCCAGTGAAGGGTAGTAAATGAAACCACACGAAAGTGTGGGGAGGAAAAAAGTTGCTGAAAAACTAAAGTATTGTCCCCTACATTTTATACTATTTGCATAATGTTTTTAGTTTTTCAGCAACTTTTTTCCTCCCCACACTTTCGTTTGGTTTCATTTACTATCCTTCACTGGCTGCTTTGGGGGTGCTATTGGATTCTTTTTTGCACCCTTGGTGGTGAGAACACCACAGTATTATGGACTGTGGTGTGTCTCTATTTGACGCCAGGAGCGCAGACACAACCAGCCGTGTCTCCCTGATGAGTTCCGACCCAGCGGACGAAAGGCCTTGGAGCAGGCAATACAAATATATCTGCCTTCAAAAGGGATTACGATGATTCCCTTATGATGGTTCCCTTATGCAGCTAGTGAAGAGTTTTCATATCTGTAATACATTTTCTTAATTTCATGTTCCCAGTTTCTCCATCTTCAAACTCCCCCCTCCTCCCTCCTCCTCCTTAAGTCCAAATCTTTGCCAAGTCATTACTATGAAGACAGTTCAGTTGTTGGCCTGCGCTTGTTTTTTCCCCCACTATTAGATTGTTCGTCTATGTATTTGTCTGACTTTATTCAAGTTTAAAAGGCTGTGCCAGTCTTGAATAAAAGTTACTCTGTGTTAGGTTTTCTTATGGGAGCAAAAGTTACGCCACTTGTTTACTGTTTACTGTTCCCTGCCTCATTT
>CM065716.1:100325951-100340951 GCA_033310375.1 Conus canariensis
AACAAATATAAAACGACCAAAAAACTTGGCACAGTTTCTAAAGAGACTCAGAACACTGAGAACCTTAGGAGTGTGAATTGGATGTACGCTAGCAATGGCGGCAGACAGTTGTTTTGAGGTTGTTGTACATCGGAAGTAATCCTCCAATCGTGGAAGAGTTTGTCTGCCGCCAATAATGGTTGAAATGCACAATATGTGCAGGTTAACACGTTCGAATCAACTGGATTTACATCTTGATCTACAGCATCAGTCGTCGATAACAATCATGAATCCAACGGAGTTTGATGCACCTTCAAACTGCAAATGATAGCAAAGCTAGCTGTAAATGTCTGTTCTTGTGACTTGCAAGTATAAAGCTGCCTGATCAGTAGCAAAGGACATCAACGTGTTACATGAAAAGCTGGGGATTATCATGCTTTCAGTAAAAGACATTTTCATTTGGATGTTATTTATGAAAAAAAAAATATTGATCAATAGAACATCTTCTGGAGAATTTTCCCTGATCTACAATTTCTCGCAGCTTTAATATAATATTGCAGTAAAAACTACCAAAAATTGAACTTCACGTGTGGACTACCCACATTCTTTAACTGGCTTCAATACTAATGAAAATGGAGACAATGATTTTGTAATGGATAGCATATTATACCCATTTAGATGTATCCACGTTGTGACGTGAACGTAAATTATGACGTCAACTTGAAATGACATAGGAACATGACGAAAATAATAATATTTGACGGAAGAACAGAGCAGGAACTCACGGCCGAGGCTTAGGTGTCCAGCCTACTTTATTTTGTTTTAATCGTCGTTTTCTCCGTAGTGTTACTATGTGGAGAGGCTGACTTTCAAGTCAGTAGTGCGTCGCTGTTCACTGTATATGTACGATATTTCTGATGACGGTACCAGCGAAATATGTACCAGGAAATTTATTTGTTATAAAATTGTTGTGAATGCTGTGTCGCCGAGAGTGACTTAAAACTCCTGCAAGAATATTTATGTGCTCTAATTGTACCACCTCATGTGTGTCGGTGGGCTGAATTTATTGATGTGAACATTGTAATATCAATACACGGAGAAGCTAATTAATTTTTGTTTTAGATCAACAATACGTCGAATCGAAGTTTATTGTGTTCTTTGGGACTTTGCTGAAATCGTGTTCTCGGGGATTTAATATTGATTGCTGTGCCTTGTGAATCTGCGGTTCTTCTTCTGTTGATTACTGTGCTTTATGAATCTGCGGTTCTTCTTCTGTGGATTACTGTGCTTTATGAATCTGTGATTCTTCTTCTATGGATTGCCGT
Source organism: Conus canariensis (assembly GCA_033310375.1). NCBI lineage: Eukaryota > Metazoa > Mollusca > Gastropoda > Neogastropoda > Conidae > Conus > Conus canariensis. The sequence continues at coordinate 100,327,256 of CM065716.1, forward strand.
GCTTTGTGAATCTGCGGTTCTTCTGCTATGGATTACTGTGCCTTGTGAATGTAAATCTGCGGTTCTTCTTCTGAAAGTTCTACGTGATTTATTGTGCTTGTTGTGTGGAGACTGTTTCTTCTTCTTCATCGCTTGTGTTTGTGAACGGCTGTGCTTATCATGTGGGACCTTGGTTATCCTTCTTTGTCTTCTTTTAGGGTGTAGACTGGCTTGGGTTCTGCGGAACCGAGTGTGTTGATTGTATATGTGAGACACTGTGGACAGCGCCGGCGAAATCTGTGAATGATATCAAGATATGTAATATGATACGCTAATATCTGATGATTGAAGTTCCTTTGCATTGATATCTTGATCTATATGCTATGTAGTGACACGTATTGATTTGTACCAATTCACATGAATGTATATTTTGATGGTTCAGGCAGCATAATTATAAAGAAAAAAAATCTAACTCGTGTGTTGCCTGGCTATCCATGTGCGTATGGTGTGGGTGTGTGTAGGGAATAATTATTACACGCATCCAAAATTTTGAAAGCGAGAGTCAGACACTAAAACACGCACCGCACACCATCCGTAACATCTGGTGACCCCGTAGTTAAATTTCTTTTGCTATTGAATTAAAAATCGCCTTAGTGGTAGGATTTGTTTTTGTACCCCTATAATTGCCCCAATTAGAAGTGATAGGTCACGTTCACAGACTTTTCTTTTGAACAATTGAGTTGTGTTGTATTGTTTTGTTTTATGACTGTTTTTGTCTACTTTCTTTCCCGTCTCCAGCGTAACGGGGTATCTCCTTTGTATAGTTTCTGGAGATACGAGGGCCTAGTTCCTAGTTCTTCCTTCCTTTGTGGGCTTTATTTTTATTGTCTTCAGTTATCTCTATGATTATTTCTGTTTCTATCTTTTCTTGGGGATTGTGTTGCTTCTTCAGCATTCTTAGGGTTCTTTTCTCTTGAATGAGTGAGTGTGTGAGTGGCTGCCCTGAACCAGTTTTGAAAAAGATTATTAGCCGTTTCATTTTGAATGCTTAGTGTGTGAAAAAATAACAATACATTGATTATATTTGTTATTACTCTCATGTCGTTGCTTGATTTATACTTGTTGCTGAAAATTTGACATTGATTACCGATTGCTTTTCTTTCTCCCCACATCCCCGAATTTCTGTTTCATTGTTTATCTCTATCTTTTTGTTGGTTGGGTTTGATAACACTTAGTCTTTTTAAGTGTGATTGTCGTTAATGTTTGGAAAAAAAATCTTCTTTGGAATTCATAAACATATTTTAGTGGACAGGCGTTTCAAACCTTTTTTGCTTGTGATAGCAATTGTTTGTATTTGGACCACTGGTGTGTGTGTCAGGTTTGACAGACATTATTTCATATTTTCATTATGGCACAGAAGGCTAAGGAAGAAAGTCCTGTTGTGTCCTCTGTGGACGAGGACAAAGTTTTCGCTAAATATTTACAACGAGGTAAGGTATGTGGTTTGGAGGGACCAGCTCTGTTGGACTATATTGACAAATGCATTGCCCAGGACATGGAAAGAGAGGAAAGAATGCGATTGAAAGAATTTCAGTTGAAAGTACAGGAAGAGAGGATAACTAAAAGAGAGCAGATACAAATGCAAGAGGAAACAAAAAGAATGCAAGAGGAAACAAAAAGAATGCAAGAGGAAGAGGAAACAAAAAGAATGCAAGAGGAAACAAAAAGAATGCAAGAGGTAGAGGAAACTAAAAGAATACAGTTACAAATAACTTCTCAGCAGAGTGCGGTCTCAGGACAGGACAGTGAGAGTCAGGGTTCGGGTTTTCCCATGTTTAACGCCCCTCGCCCAACGTTTCCTAAGTTGCCCCCTTTTAAAGAAAGAACTGATGATATAGACAGTTACTTGTTTCGTTTTGAAACCCATGTTCGTTCCTTGGGATGGTCTGAGAGTTTGTGGGTAACATACCTGTCTGCATTACTTGAGGGTTCCGCTTTAACTCTGTATCACAGTCTCGCTGAAAATAATGTTGTGTCTTACGAGCTTTTGAAAAGAGAGCTTGCTAAAAAAAATTTCAATATACTCCAGATGGTTTTCGTAAGCGTTTTCGTGAGGCTAAACCTAGCTCAGATGAACCTTTCGAGACCTTTGCAGTTGAACTTCGGCGTTTGTTTGACCATTGGGTCTCTTTGTCAAAAATTGATGTCTTTTGAAGATCTGGTGGATCTTATCTTGCGTGAGCAGTTTTTGGAGTGTGTCTCTAAGGACTTGACTACCTTTTTGTGTGAAAAAGATGTGAAAACTTTTGATGAAATGATCAAGTCGGCAGAGTTATACAGACGTGCTCATCGAACTAAGGTGCTTTCTAGGAAAGCTGATGTAAACATTTTTGCTTCTGTTGGGTACAAAACTCCTGGTCAGTTTGATAGAAATCCATACTGTGGTTAGTCTGACAGAGGAAACAGATACTCTGCTTTTCAAAACAGTGGCCACTACTCTGGTTCATCGGATGATCGTGTAAGTAACTTTGGTAGCAGCTGTTATTGTGGTTGTGGTAACCGTCAGAGCTCTGGTTACTCAGCTGCTCGTGGGAATAACTTTGGCGGTAGCCGCTATCGTGGCCGTGGCGCCCGTTATATCTCTGGCAGTAAGAGTTCCTCAGGAAGTGCTTTTGATCAGCCTGCTAGTGTTGTGTGTTTTTTGTGTAAGAAGACAGGACATGTTGCTGTTAGGTGTCCATGGAAGTCAGGTAGAAACCCCTGTAGAATTTGTAACCTTAGCCACCCAGATGAATGTCCTTTTGTGGTTAGTAACTCCACTGTTGTCGAGAACTCAGCCGACAGCAAACAGTCCAGTGCTTGTTGTTCTGTTCTTGATACTCCTTTTGCTTGTCTAGCTGCTGGCGAGTTCACAGGCAAATTACATTTGGAGTCTGGTTCTGTGAATGGCATTTTGAGTTCTGTTCTGCGTGATACTGGTGCTACCATTTGTGGCGTTCGCAGACGGTTAGTTTCTGACAGTCAGATGTTAGGAACCACAGTGAAGTGTGTTTCTTTTGGTGGTCGTGTGGATGAGTTTCCACTGGCTACAGTTTCAGTCAGTTGTCCTTATTTTGTGGGCGATTTGACTTGTTGTGTCTTGGATAGCCCTGTCGCAGATCTCATTGTGGGTAATGTACCTGGAGTTTCTGTGAGCGGTGAGTTTAGTAATGTATCTGGTGAACCTTTCTCTTTAGCCGCCGTTACGAGGGCTAGAGCTAAGCATGTAGTGGACAAAAAGCCTTTGTGTCAGATCCCTGATGATCTGAACATTTCCCGTTCTGACCTTGTTCAGAAACAGAAGGATGATGCGTTATTGAAGTCGTGCTTCCAGTCAGCATCTTCTGGTGAGGTGAAGAGGTTAGGTAAAACTGCATTCTACTACTATGTGTCTGATGAGGTTCTGTACAGACATTTTGTCAAAAATGATATCTCTTTTGATCAGGTTGTTGTTCCTGTTGAACTTCGACCTACAGTGTTATCTGTGGCGCACGATCTGATTTTGTCGGGTCATTGTGGTTCTCGGCGTACTCTGTCTAGAATCCTTAACAAGTTCTTTTGGCCTGGAGTGACTGTAGATGTAGCAAAGTATGTTGCTTCCTGTGATGTGTGTCAGAAGACAGTATCAAAGGGTAGAGTTTGTCCAGTACCCCTTGCATCTGTTCCAATCATCAGTACTCCATTTGATCGTGTGGCTGTTGATCTTGTTGGCCCACTGTCTCCTCCTTCGGAACAAGGTCATCGTTACATCTTGACCATGATTGACATTGCTACCCGTTTTCCAGAGGCTGTTCCGTTGAAGGATATCTCCTCTGTCGCTGTGGCAGAAGCATTGTTGGGAATCTTTTCTCGTTTAGGTTTCCCCAAGGAGATTCTGTCTGATCAGGGTACACAGTTCAACTCTGAGCTTATGAAGCAGTTTCATGCTTTGTGTGGTGCAAAGGGCATACGTACATCGCCGTATCATCCACAAGCAAATGGGCATGTTGAGAGATTTCATGGGACTTTGAAATCCTTGTTGAAAAAGATTGTCCGCACTCACCCAAAGGCGTGGCATCGATATTTGCCTGCACTGTTGTTTGCATGCAGAGAGTTGCCCTCTGAAAGTACAGGTTTCTCTCCCTTTCAGTTGCTGTTTGGTCGACAGGTTCGTGTTGCTTTACTACAGGAGTCGTGGACTCGGTCAGATGCTCAGGATGTTGAGGCCAAACCTCTTTATTCGTACTTGTTTGAACTCAAGAATGTCATTGCTGACTCATGTAAGTTAGCCATGGAGAATTCTGCTGATTCCGCTTTGAAGGGTAAAAAGTACTTTGACAAGAAGGCCAGGGAACGCTGTTTCCAAGTTGATGATGAAGTTTTAGTTTTGTTGCCGACTGACTCTAACAAGTTGTTAGCCAGTTGGTCAGGGCCATTCCCAGTAGTCAAAGTCTTGCATCCAGATTACAAGGTTCTTGTCAAGGGCAAGGAAAAGCTCTTTCATGCGAATATGCTCAAAAAGTATATTCGTCGTGCTGTTATGTCTACTTCTGCTGTTGTTGTACCTACAGTTGTTCTTTCACAAGGTACTTCAGTGCCTTGGTCAGAGATAGCACCTTTGGCTTATGAGCAGGAACAGGTTTCTCTTGAGTGTTCTCCAGGAGTTGGTCTTTCTGTGGATCCCTCTCCAGAGTCTGTTTGTACTATTCGTGAAGAGGTTTGTACAGTTGGTGTCGTCCAGGACTGTGATGACGCTTTACCCATTCCCACTTTAGCTATTCCGATGGCGTCTTCTATGCCAGATGAAGATGTCCGCTCAGTGCAGTTTGATTGTACTTTGTCTGACAGCGGTTTCAGGGAGTTGCGTGCAGTCTTTGATGATTTTCAGGACATTTTGACTCCTAAACCAGGTTCTTTCTCAGGTGATGTACTATTAGAGATCCCTCTTACAACAGATGTCCCTGTTAGAAAGAAGTGTTATGATATCCCCTTTTCTGCGAAAGAGGTTGTTGAAAGAGAGATTGGTATCATGTTGGATCTTGGAATCATTGAACCATCCAGTAGTCCGTATGCATCTCCAGTTGTGTTGGTCAGGAAGAAAGATGGTACGTGTCGTTTTTGCATTGATTTCAGATCTGTGAATAAAATTACCGTCTTTGATGCTGAACCTATTCCTGACGTTGAGAGTCTTTCTGCAAGGTTAGCTGATGCTCAGTTTTTCACAAAGATAGATCTTGCAAAAGGATATTGGCAGATCGTGGTTAAGCCCGAGGATCGTCCAAAACGGCTTTTACAACACACATGGGTCTATTCCAGTTTGTCAGGATGCCTTTTGGACTTGTGTCGGCTCCTGCAGTGTTTGCACGTATGATACGTATGCTAGCATTAGATCAGTTTTCTGCAATCAATTTTTGACGATATTCTTGTGTACAGTATGTCATGGGATGCTCACCTTAAACATGTGAAGGGTGTGCTCTCTCGTCTGAGGTCTTTCAACCTCACAGCTCATCCTTCAAAGATCGAGGCAGGCTTTCGTTCACTTGAGTTCCTTGGTCACGTTGTTGGAGGTGGTACTATGCGTCCTGAAGGTAAGAAGGTTGATAAGATTTTGAATATATCCACTCCTACTACCAGGAAGCAGGTCAGGTCTTTGTTGGGGTTGCTCAGTTTTTACAGGAGATATGTTCCTGGGTTTGCCACTTTGAGTGCTCCACTGTCGGATTTGATCAAAGATACTGATCGGCTGAAGGTCTATTTCTTGGACTCCTGAGTGTGCTGAAGCTTTGAGGAAGATTCGGGGAATATTGTCTTCTGCACCTGTGTTGTTGTTACCTAGGTTGGGTAATCCTTTTGTTCTCAGGACTGATGCTAGTTCTGTTGGTTTGGGTGCTGTATTGCTTCAGGAGAATGATGATGTTCTTCACCCAGTTGTGTTCGCTAGTCGAAAGTTGCTGGATCGTGAGAAGGCGTACAGTACTATTGAACGGGAATGTTTAGCCATTGTCTGGGCTGTACAGAAGTTTGTTAGGTTTCTTTGTGGAGTCAGGTTTATCCTGCAGACGGATCATCGTCCCTTGACCTACCTGCGAACGTCAAACTTCAAGAACTCAAGAATTATGAGATGGGCGTTGTCGTTGCAGGAGTTCTCGTATGAAGTCCAGCCAGTTCCTGGTTCGGCGAATGTTTTCGCTGACCTTCTCTCCCGTTCATGTGAGAATCAGTTGATCCCGTAGGAAGTGAGTTTCCTTGTGTGAACTGTAGTTTTATGATGCTGTTTTGATGTGTGATTTCTGGGTTTGTGTATTCTGCTGTTTGTTTACTTCTTCAAAAAAAACAATTTGGTCATTGTTTTTTTTTGTTTTCTTTTTGAGGAGGGGGAGTATTGTGACGTGAACGTAAATTATGACGTCAACTTGAAATGACATAGGAACATGACGAAAATAATAATATTTGACGGAAGAACAGAGCAAGAACTAACGGCCGAGGCTTAGGTGTCCAGCCTACTTTATTTTACTTTAATCGTCGTTTTCTCCGTAGTGTTACTATGTGGAGAGGCTGACTTTCAAGTCAGTAGTGCGTCGATGTTCACTGTACATGTGCGATACTTCTGATGACGGTACTAGCGAAATATGTACCAGGAAATTTATTTGTTATAAAATTGTTGTGAATGCTGTGTCGCCGAGAGTGACTTAAAACTCCTGCAAGAATATTTATGTGCTCTAATTGTACCACCTCATGTGTGTCGGTGGGCTGAATTTATTGATGTGAACATTGTAATATCAATACACGGAGAAGCTAATTAATTTTTGTTTTAGATCAACAATATGTCGAATCGAAGTTTATTGTGTTCTTTGGGACTTTGCTGAAATCGTGTTCTCGGGATTTAATATTGATTGCTGTGCCTTGTAAATCTGCAGTTCTTCAATGGTTTACTGTGCCTTGTGAATCTGCACTTCTTCTTCTGTGGATTACTGTGCTTTATGAATCTGCGATTCTTCTTCTATGGATTGCCGTGCTTTGTGAATCTGCGGTTCTTCTGCTATGGATTACTGTGCCTTGTGAATGTAAATCTGCGGTTCTTCTTCTGAAAGTTCTACGTGATTTATTGTGCTTGTTGTGTGGAGACTGTTTCTTCTTCTTCATCGCTTGTGTTTGTGAACGGCTGTGCTTATCATGTGGGACCTTGGTTATCCTTCTTTGTCTTCTTTTAGGGTGTAGACTGGCTTGGGTTCTGCGGAACCGAGTGTGTTGATTGTATATGTGAGACACTGTGGACAGCGCCGGCGAAATCTGTGAGTGATATCAAAATATGTAATATGATACGCTAATATCTGATGATTGAAGTTCCTTTGCATTGATATCTTGATCTATATGCTATGTAGTGACACGTATTGATTTGTACCAATTCACATGAATGTATATTTTGATGGTTCAGGCAGCATAATTATAAAGAAAAAAAAATCTAACTCGTGTGTTGCCTGGCTATCCATGTGCGTATGGTGTGGGTGTGTGTAGGGAATAATTATTACACGCATCCAAACTTTTGAGAGCGAGAGTCAGCCAGCAAAACACGCACCGCACACCATCCGTAACACACATAAGTGTAAAGCTAATGACAATATTTCAACAAAGTTGGAAATAATCGGTGAAAAAATGCATTAGAGTAGATAATTAATCTTCTTTAAACCCAAAAATTGACAATCGGACAAAACCATCAATCAGTGCGTTATAGACCAAACGCTACACAATCACAATGCTGTCATACATAGCTGTAAGATATGGGGATGTGGGGTGTATTAAAAAATTCGTGTGAGACTTCCAGTATGATGGTGGATTAATACTTTGAACTGTGCTTTTTTCTAATTTAAACAGCTAACAATGGAACAGCCAAAGTGAACAAAAGGTGGAAAATGAGTATGCCTGTGTCTTTCATTTAACACACCAAAAGGTACTGCTGAAATTGTCACTGTTCAAGTCGTGTATCTATTTTTGAAAATCACAAACACAACCAGACACACAACTACTTTTAACAAACATTTGTTGACTGGAGTGGAATACTTGTGTGTGGTCGATTCCTTGTAAATGCACAGCTTCGTTTGCTTTTGATTACATATTTGCATTATCTATAATTATAAATCTCGTCATTCACAGTTCAAAGTATTAATCCACCATCATACTGGAAATCTCACATGAATTTTTGATACACCCCACATCCCCATATGACAGCATTGTTACACCATGCACAGCTCAGTTTTATGACGGGATCATGGGCACTAAGGATAATAAATGTCTGATTGGTGAAGGGTAATATATACTGTCTCATCGTCTAGCCAGCACCGACAATTTAAGTTGACAGAAAGTAGCAGTATGGTGTAGCTCCTAACATGTTACTAATCTCACTGCAGCCGCTAACGTCCTTTGCTATTTTCATCAGTTCCTTACTATCAGGTTTTCCAAAGAATGCAAGACAGAAATGATTCTGTCGATCTCTTTTTTACAGAGTTTCAAATTGACCGCTATGATTTTTTAATCAATGTTTTCGCCATTTACGGCATTTTGTTTTTTCGTTGAAACACAAATTAAGCAGAACGAATGAGACAACTAAGAACTCAGTCTCATTCAATGTTATTTTTGACGGGTATATATGCGCTAGAATTGAAAGAAACATCCAAAAATAGGAAGGATAAGATTCGAGTCATCCTTTCAATATACAGAAAAGATTAATGAACTTTTAAGGATCTGAGGAGAAACACGGAGTAACTAATATTTTCTGTTCCAGTGCGAAGAACGTACTGTGCTGATGAACAATCGCACTGGTATATATTTGAAGATCAACGGGAAATACAATAAAACAATTCTGAAAGACCAGGTTTTTTTTCGTCTGTTTTGTATTCATTATGACAGATTCATTTTTGTATTCTGCGTCTTTTTCTAGTTTTAATTCATTCTGTTATCTGTTCGTTTATCAAACTTTACAGTGAAAAATACCTCACAACTTAGTATGGCAATTCAGAACCATTGGATTAATTCTAACAGCCACACAAACTGTCAAACAAATGATCACAAAAATTGTCAGTCCATATGTTTTGACAGGTGTAAGAAACTGCACCACTAAACTCAAAGTGATACAACCCCTAGGACAATTTGCGAAACACAATCATGTGCATGTACTTTCCAAAGATATGTTTACAATTTCCAGCAGCTGTGTCCGCCTGTCTTTGTAAAGATTTTGCTTGTCTCCGGGCTCATTGTACCCTTGGCTAACACAACAGCAGAAATGTCGATTGCCGATTTTGAGTCGTTCAAACCCCTCTGCTAAGCCTGTTGATTGAAAAAGTATTTTACATATGGAATGGACTTGTAACCTGAAGTCTGTGAGGTAGAAATACGCTTCCCAGCTTGTGTAAATAGGTACCTTACGATTTCAATTGAGAATTGCTAAGACCTGCTGAAAATAAGATCTAGAGAAAGGGAAGAAGGAATTGAGAAAGATTTTGGAGTTTTGAGACTAGATTTATGAGGTTAATCTTACCGTATCCAGTCAGCTGTAGGGCCACTTAAACCGTCAGAAGTTTATAACTTCTAGGTCATGGCCAAATTGAAGGTGGTACCTATCCTCCCTCCACCGCATTTAACCTTACCTGAAATGAAGCATAAAACCATTTACTGCTGGGAGGGCAGCGAGGGTTTTGAAGCTGAAAATACACCACCACATATGTGGTTCGAGCTCACAACCATCAACTCTGCAGGAAACTCTAACCATTTGACTTCGGGCACCTTTTTGATAGATTTGGTAATGTTGGTCGATCGCTTTAGTTAGGCATCGGTCCTCTGCACTGTTTGGCCTTTTTCATCTAGGTTTCTTCGTTAGGTCATACTTATCAAGTTGTGACACCTTTTGACCTGTGAGAAGGGTTCACCAGGACACACAACCGATCCACGACAGTCAGCACCGGTACAATTGATAATGTTGGTGATGACTTTGCTGTCGCCGAGGATGAATGAAGACATTAGCAAAGGAACCTCAACGTGCCCTTCTATCTGGCTGTATTTGGCTGTTTCATCAATTTTAGGCTAATTGAGTCAGTTGATTAACAGGTTTGTTTCAACCCTTTGCAGTTTCGTCTTTTAACGAAAGGGTTTTTAACGAGAATCTTTCATTTCCTTCGACTTTTTTTTTAGCTTAGAAATATTTGTGGAATATGTCATCACACACACACACACCACACACACACACACACACACACACACACACACACGCTCACACACACACATACACACACACACATACACACACACACGCACGCACGCACGCACGCACGCACGCACGCACGCACGCACGCACACACACACACACACACACACACACACACACACACACACACACACACACAGGTGTTTCATGACCTGCAGGAAACAGGCAAAAAAAAAATCGATTCGTCTGATTCCCATTTTTTTGTGGGATATCCAGAGCGCCTTTTTCTAACTCTGTGGTGCAGCCTCGGGACCACTCCACATCCAATTAAATATTGACTGACAGTGACAGTTTTAAGTCTGCCACGTAGGCACAAAATAGTTTTTAAGGATCAACAGAATTTGAAAATTAAACGAGACTTACCTGAAAGTTGAAGTTTAATGGAGATTATTTCGAGGATGCTGTTGGGTAGAGGATACATGTGGAGGACGAAACCGCGCGCGCGCCCCAGACTTCAGCTACGTGTGATCCCCGAGAACAAACTCGGAAGGGAGGGTTCAATGGAAGTACCTCGAGCTGCTGACGGGTGGGCACATGTATACCTCTACCCAACAGCATCCTCGAAATAATCTCCATTAAACTTCACCTTCCAGGAAAGTCTCGTTTAATTTTCAAATTATTCCTCGTCTGCTGATTGGTCAGACGTATACATGTGGATGTTTTAGCGTCGGGGATCACACGTTATTCCTTAACACGTCAGGCTCTGAAAAGTGAAAGGCAATCAGCCCATAATGTGAGTTACTTCTCTTTGTCTACAAATGTGTCCAGCACGGACTGGTAAAAACTCTTAGTCTTCGTAGAACCATCATTTCCATCTTCATTCTGTTCAATGATCCGGTAGTAGAATCTTGAAAAAGTGTTCCTTTTTGACCAACCACCTGCTTTAAGGATGCTGTCTATTGGCACACCTCTGCTTAACGCTGCAGAAGTACTGGCAGCCCGAGTGCTGTGAGCCGAGTACTTCAACATGTCTATTCCAGCCATAAACAGCGCATCTTTCATCCAACGAGAAATGGTGTCTCTTTTCACAGGTGCAAAAGGCTTTATGCAACTGATAAAAAGTGCTTTCCCAGTTCGTAAGTGGGCAGTCTTTTTCAAATACTGCCGAAGTTGGTGAACCAAACACAATCTCTTGTTTTCAAAAAAAAGGTATGACTAAAGGCTTTAAGTGAGTCCCTGGTTTGGTTTGTTTTAAAAGAGAGCTATATACAAGTACACACTTAGACTCATGGATTTTTACATCATCAACAGTAAGACTATGCAGAGTCTGTCCTCTCTGACCAGAGAGTAAAGCAAGTAACATAAGTGTTCTGAGTGTGAGTTTCAGAAAGCTTAGCTGTTCTGCATCTGGCCACTGTGCTAACATATCAATGACTGTGTCTACATCCCAAGTGTCACAGTACTTTGGGAGTGATAGTCTATTGTTGAACACACCTTTGACAATTTTACAGACTATAGGATGTTGACCTATTGTTTCTGCGTTATCAGGACAAAGGTATGCTGAAACCGCACTCCTAGCTAGGTTAACTGTACTATAACTAGCACCTGCAGCATACAGTTCTGCAAAATAATTTGCCACATGCGCATGGGTACAAGTAGTGATTTCATTCCTGCTTACAAATGTCTGCCATTTTTGAATGTAGGTGTTGTCGGACTTATGGGTGCTGGGTCTCCATGAATCCATGATTAGAGCAACTGAATTTCCTGATAAACCAGAAGTTAAGAAATTTTTGCCGAAATCTTGCAGACAAGCAGGTTTAGCCGACGTTTCTGAATGAGAGGATGAACTGCTCTGAGGTTGCTGGGTAGCTGAAGAAGGTGGCGTCTGCACCTGAGTTCTACTGGAGGGCAGCAGAGAAGATGTTGAAGCACAGGGAACCATGGTTGTGTCGGCCAATTGGGTACCACAATTATCCCCTCTGCACGGTCTCTCCGGATCTTCTGCAGCACCCGTCCTATGATCCTGAAAGGTGGAAATGCATACCACTGTAAATGCTCCCAAGAGATGGAAAAAGCATCAATTGCTTCAGCTTCTGGATCCGGCCTGTATGAAATGTATCGCCGCATTTGGAAGTTCAACCTGGAAGCAAAGAGGTCAATATCTGGACAAGCCCTGAGCTGTTGGAAGGCAGACTGCAAAGCCTGCTAATCAAGTTTCCACTCAGCATCTGTTCTGGCACCTGGACTCCTTGTCAGCTGTCCTGTTCTGCTTCCCTGGAATGTGCGCTGCACTGATCCCAATATTCTTAAAATGCACCGTGACCAAATTGTAAATGTCATGTCATTACAAGCATCTGGATGGCTTGTTCCCATGCGATTGATACAGCTGACAGCTGTTGTATTGTCTATCATTATCCGGACATGTTTGTTTTCCAGCTTTCCCTGAAATGACTGCAAAGAAGTAAAACAGCTTTCAATTCCAAATAATTAATGCGAAAGACCCTTTCATGCAGCAACCAATGTCCACTTGAAGCTGTTTCTTCACACTCGCTCCCCCAACCTGTGCCACTAGCATCAGTTGTGACAACTATTCTGGTTCAGAACTGCAAATGTCATTCTTTGTATAAGACACATTGACAATCCACCATTTAATTTCCTCCTTACTCTCTTCAGACAACTGCATGAGCTGGTCAAAGTCACCTCTGCTCCTCTTCAGAGCTAATTTTTTGTCTTTCTCAAGCTGTCTGCAATAGAGAGGTCCATACTTGACAGCAGCAAAGCTAGCAACGATTTTTCCTATAACTTGAGCAACCTCACGGATTGTGTGACTTTGCTCATCAAGAAGCCTTTGACAACTAGACAGTATGCTGACAGCCCTTTCAGTGCTAAGAGTGACTTTCATGGAGACAGAATCTATAATGACTCCAAGGTACTTAATCCTTGTTGTGGGCTGAATAACCAACTTGGTTGGGTGAACGATAAATCCTAACTTTTGAAACAAATCAGTGGTGTCTGTAACATTCCTCATGCAGCTGCTCTCTGTGAGTCCAGTCAACAAAGAATCATCCAAAAACCCCGTAGATACATGACCTTTCATTCTAAGGGATGAATAGACAGGTTTCAACAGCTTTGTGAACAAATGGGGAGCTGATGATAGGCCATTGGGTAAAGCATTGAATTCATACAGTTGATCTCTCCATTGAAATATGAGTAGTTTCTTGTGCTGTTCATGGATTGCTACACTATAATAGGCATCCTTCAGATCAATTGAGGCCATAAAGCATCCTTGAGTTATCAAAGTCAGGGCAGTGTTCAGAGTATCCATTTTGAAATGATGATAACTGACTTCTAAATTGAATCTTTTTAGATTTAAAATCATGTGATAAGATCCATCTTTCTTTTCCCTGGTAAAAACTGGAGAAATAACTTCACCAGGGGAATGCTCACATGGGGATATTACTTTCTTAGCAATCAACTTTTGAACTTCTGAATCAATGATCTTGT
>CM065716.1:100348451-100378451 GCA_033310375.1 Conus canariensis
GGCCTTATGCAGTGATGCTGTGTAGATAGAAAACACGAACCTGAAAGTCATGGTTGATTCTATGCCGAGCCAGAATCGTTTGACGCTTCGCCAGGGAATAGGAGATACTGGAGGTATGGTTGGAAGAATAACGGGATGAACTGAATTGAACTACGACAGTGTTCTGAACTGTTTTTGCCCCAAGCTTTCAAGGAAAGCTATGTAAAGACTTCTTTCTTAATTTCACGTGTGATTGACAGTACAGTAAAACATGCACAATTATGAACGAACGAGTGAAGGGAATAAACGAACGCAAACATCAGTTACGTAACTGCATGGATGCATAAATAATTTTCCTAAACATTGACCACGAAATCGGTGTGTGTGTGTGTGTGTTGTGTGTGTGTGTGTGTGTGTGTGGTGTGTGTGTGTGTGTGTGTGTGTGTGCTATACAAGCAATGACAGCCAAAGGCACTGAATAACGCCATCTATATCGGCGGTACCAGGCAGTTGTACGCAGTGTAATTGATTATGTATAAGGGCTCACAACACTGTCCCAGAACAATCATCCTGATTTAAAGAGGATTCAAAATGAAGCAATGAGACTGATTGTGGGAATTACTGGTTTCAAACTATGCCACCTATGGTCCTCACAGTCACGAAAGACAGCTTCACACCGCTGCGTGCTGCCCACAAAGCTATAATACCGTGGTACACTCTCCGTCTGGTACCAACATGGCTATCAAACTACACCCCAGCCCCTCCACCCCACTTTTAGTTTTACGTACGAATCCAGCAAATTTGTATCATATTTGGTACACAGCGATACAAAACCAAAACTGAACACAGACAGAAGAAAAACAACATCTTTTCATTTTACTTTTTTTAACATATAGTTTCACCAACAATACATCACTGCTAAGAGACAAGTCCACACACACACACACACACACACACACACACACACACACACACACACACACACACACACACATGAACACACGCACGTACGCACGAGCGCACGCAGAGAGAGAGAGAGAGAGAGAGAGAGAGAGAGAGAGAGAGAGAGAGAGAGAGAGAGAACATTGAACATTTTACTCACCTTGATGTCTAATATGAACTGCTTTGCCATATAATGACTGTAACATTGTTGTGATGGGATGGGCAGACAGATTGGAACACTAAGCACTGCTGTGTGTCTTGTCTAGTTATATATGAAACAATATGCAGCCTCCTTATGATGGAATGGTGCAGGCATATCAGGTTCTGAGTGAGAGGCTGTAATCGTCTCACGATGGGATGGGGCAGACAGATCAGATTGTCAGACTGTATCTTCCCTGTGATGCAATTAGGAAGACAGATCAGGTCATCAGATTGTATTCTGTCTGTGACTGGATGGGGGAGACAGATCAGGTCATCAGATTGCATTCTGCCTGTCACTGGATGGGGGAGACAGATCAGGTCATCAATGAGAAACTGTCTTTCTGTTAATGGGATGGGCTCATAGACTCAGTTATCAAGCACCACTGTTTCTCTTGTTCTGTTTTACATGCAACAATATACAGCCTACATGTAGTGGGATGTGGCAGACAGATTGGGTTTCCAAGTTCCATTATCCGTCTTGTACTGTCTCACATGGAGAAATGTACAGCCTCTTTGTGACGGCACGGGGCAGGCAGATCGCGTTACCAAGTACCACTATCTATCTTCTATTGATTCACGCGTAACAGCGAACAACATGCTTGTGGTGGGATGGGGCAAATAGGTTAAGTTGCTAAGCACCGCTATCTATGCTCTATAGTTTTACGTGTAATAACAAACAACCTGCTTGTGAGGGGATGGGGCAGACAGACCAGATCATTACTGAGAGGCTGTGGTCTCCTTATGATGGGGTGGGGCTCACAGACTGAGTTACCAAGTAGCTCTGTCTCTCTTGTGCTGTTTTACATGGAATAATATACAGTCTCCTTGAAATGAGACATGGCAGACAGATTGAGTTACCGAATACCACTGTCTGTGTTGTCATGTTTCTCTTGGAACAATATACAGCTCCATGTGTTACGTTTGGCAGTCGAATTAGGTCATCAGACTTAAACCTCCTTGTGATGGTATGAGGTGGACAGATCAGGTCGTTAGTGAGAGACTGTTTCCATCTTGTGATGGAATGAGGCTCAGACTCAGTTACCAAGTACCACTGCCTGTCTTGTTCTGTTTTACATGGAACAATACACAGCCCCCTGGAGGTGGTATGGGGCAGACAGATTGCGTTACCAAGTACCACTATCTATGTCTGTTTTTTTGTGGTTTGTTTTCTTAACGTGACACAAAAAAAATGTGATGGGATGGGCCAGACAGACTGCGTTAACGAGTTCCACTGTATGTGTTATTTCACATGGAACAGTATACAACCTCCTTGTAATGGGATAGGCCAGACATTCCATCATCTGTGAGAGACTGTACTTTTCATGTATGATGGGACGAAGTAGACAGAACAAGACATCATCAGTAAGAGACTGTCGATGTCACCTCCTTGTGTGTGATGGGGCAGATGTATCAGGTCATCAGTGACCGACAGTGATGGGAATGGGGCTCATAGATGTTTACCATGTAGCACTAGCTCTCTTTTACTGTTTCACATGAAGAAAAAAAAGATATACGTCCTTGTCATGGGATAGGACAGACAGATTGAGTTACCAAGTTCCGCAAGCTATCTTCTATCGTTTAAGGAGCAGTACACAGATCCTCGTGATAAGATGGAGCAGACAGATTGAGCTATGAAGTTCCCCTGTTTGTCTCGTCTAGTTTCACATGGATAAACATTCTTCTTGTGATGGGTTGGGGAAGGCAGACTGAGTTACCGAGTACCATGATCAATCTTCTGTTTTTCTTTTACATAGGGAAACACACACAGCTTCCTTGTAATGAGATGAGACAGACAGACTGCGTTACCAAGACACATTTTCTATCTTATATTGTTTCACAATGGAACAATATACAGCCTACGTGTGATTAGATGTGACAGACAGACTGAGTTACTAAGTTCCACTGTCTGTTTTGTCTAGTTTCACATGGAACAATATACATTAACTGCAGTGGAACACTGACATCTTTTACGTGTAAACAAAGGAGAGTGACGCTTTTCTCAAATCCTTACATACAAAAATGCATTTAGGGAAGTTTAGCGCTCTAGAGGATAGCATACGTTCAGGGCTTCCAATGTTCACAGAACATTAATAGTCCATAACACATTCGAGTTACGTCAATACAAAACAGTAATGAATTATTAGTCCACAAGATGGAGATTCATTTGTTTGTTCATAGGCTCATAATAAAAAAAAATAGGGACATCGTAAACCTCTCAGACGCATCATTAATTAAAACCGTTCAAATAAACAGCTCTCCCCCCCCCCACCCCCCCGCCGCCTGCCGTCCATGGATCCATGCAAGCCACTCGCATTACTTGGTCGCCACGTTTTGGAAAAAAAAACCCAACTAAACGAAACCGCTCTCTTCTCTCTCTCTCTCTCTCTCTCTCTTCTCTCTCTCTCTCTCCTACACACACACACACACACACACACACACACACAACACACACACAACAACACACACACACACACACACACACCACACACACACACACACACACACACTCATCTCTCACACACACACACACACACACACACACACACACACACACACACACACACACACACACACAGAGTCTCGCACGCGCACAGACACGCGCACGTGCGCGCCGTATTAGTTGGAATATTTTTACATCTCTGCTGAATGCGACAATAGCAGTGGGAACGAACTAATTTCTGTAGCGAGATAATATCTTTGCACGTGGAGCTCTGAACTTTCCACTTCTGTCTGACAGTTTACAGTCAACACCGTCAGTGGGTGTGTTCCAGTCATGACTCGCTCTCTCAGTTTCCTTTTGTACATGTTGCTCAAATGCCCTGTCTTTTGCCAGTCACGCTGTCCGCTGTCCTTGATGTTAATCTTGCTTGGCATACCGCAGATATCACTTACTGGCTTGATGACGGTTGCAGGGGATGATTGTGCGGAGCCTCAGTCGCTGCGTGTGATCGTTCTCTTAAATACGTCAGTTGACGATGCGGATACACTGGTTTCGTCTAGATGGTTGCAGACACATACTCTTTGTCCAAAGAATGAACGACGACACTGATCTGTATCACTACATGGCTCTTCAAAACATTTGCGGCTAGTAACAGGTGTCAATGTTCACACTGGTCGGTGTGACTATTTGGCACTTGAAAAACCTCTGCCGTTGTCAACGGTAGGAACATCTTCCAATTATATTGTCAGTCACAATCTGTATTGTTCTGTAAGTGAACAGACCTCTGGTTACTTTTCAAATGTACGAGGGAACTTATTAGGAGTCATGGCTGGCACCAGCCCCTCAACCAATTTGTACACACAGGTCAGGCAAAGCTGTTTTCCACGCTGCTTAAGAGATAGAAGTTGAGTTTTTCAGCATGGTAATGATGCCTTCTGGATCTCCTGAGCGGTAGTCTTGAACGATGAAGCGGACCGCCCTGTTCTGGACACGTTCAGGTTTGCCTATGTCGTTTCAAAATTAATTGACTCTCCCACACTCTCTGGCACCATGCTCTACCCCACTCCTGACTATGTTGTAGAGTACAGTCTTCTAGACCACGGAAGTGACTTGTTTTCTTTCTGATACTTCCGATATCACATTTTGTTTTAGTTGAATCTCATGCCCCACTTCTCTGCCCAGCGTTTCAATTGGTTAAGATCTCTTTGTACTTTGAGATGAACTCCCTTTTCCTCCATAGTAATCAGTCATCTGCAAACAGTCTAATCTGTGAGTTGACTGCTGGAGGAAGGTCACAGGAATGACAAAGGAATAGTAACGGCCCCAGACGCCTCCAGTGGGAGCCTCGATTCCACTGCAACTTCTTCTGACATCTCTTCTGCCAGAACGACCATCGCACTTCAATTGGTAAGGAATCCGGTAAGCCTTTTCTGTATAGGGCCATCGATTCCGTACCTTTTCAGCTTAAACAGCTGCTTCTTTTGGGGGACAGTGTCAAAAGCCTTGCTAGAATCCAGTATTTATCCAGATGCTTCCTGCGATGATATTTTCAAACCTGTCTTTGACATGTTTGATCAATGTTCCACCGAAGCACTCTGCACCAAAAGTCAAAACACTGATGACAGCAGATTTGCAAAGCATTTGCACATGTTACATGACTTTCTTTTCCTCGGACCGTATATTTGACTGCTTAACTTTTTGTCATTGAAATGGCACAGCAAATCTCTTTCCAAGATAGAATGTTATCATTTATCATGCCAAGATATTCGTGTACGTACGCGTGTTCAACCATTTCACCCATTATCACTATATTCTCATAACATTTTTAAGTCAATGACCAGCTATTTCGTCTTACAAACTTGAAGTTGAGGATGGTTTTTATTACGGCAGATCACAAACCCACTGGTTCGCTGTTACGTCATCCATCTCAATGAAAATGTTTATGCAAGAAATTGAATTATTTCAAACGGAACTAAGTTATCACATTCGTCCGGCTGAGATATCTCCAGTTGAAATGATACTAATGGGTTGACTGTTAAATAACAAACAAAAGTACAACGAACAAGCAAACAAAAGAAAACAAGATGGATCTTTTCCACGCGCAAATTAAATGTTACCAGTAAGACCAAAATCTATCGTTTCACTCGCGAGGCATGTACATGGCGCAACAGGCATTGTGTGGTGATGGAAAGATAAATAGTGCAATTCATTCATGGAACCATTGATCACTATGCTTTTATGTTCAATAAACCGAGGCGCAATCTGCACAAATTCACAACCACACGTCTATGGTGATGATATGTCTGTTGTCTTCCGTGTCGCATCACAATACAATCAGACATGATTAAATACTTTAAAGATAAGACCATAACAATAAAATAGCCGTTTAAATATAAATAAGTTCTTTATAATGTACACAGGTAAGGCACATAGGACTGGTAAGGAAAAAAAGGGGAGGGGGGGGAGGACGTAATGGGGAGGGGGGGGTATTAAGGGAAGAGTGAAACACTAACAAGTACTATCTGACAGCTACAGACAAAATCATCGCGCATGCATACACACACACACACACACACCACACACACACACACACACACACACACACACACACATGCACGCACGCACGCACGCAAGCACGCATGCACACACACACGCGCACGCACGCACGCTCGCACGCACGCATACACACACACACACACACACAACACATACACACACACACGCACGCACGCACGCACACAAGCGCACACACACCTGGCAACAGGTAAAGCTGTCCCCCAGATGGCGAAGGTGGATAGGATGCGAACTGACCAATCCACAGTCAACTGTGAGGAAAGGAGGGAGAGACAAATGAAAGGACACAACACAGATCATCTTCTATTCCAGTTTATACCGACTCACACGTGAAAACAATCCAGTGTGCGTTATCATGCAATGTCAGTCACCTTTGTGTGTGTGTGTGTGTGTGTGTGTGTGTGTGTGTGTGTGTGTGTGTGTGTGTGTGTGTGTGTGAGGGGGGGGGAGTGGATGGGGTTAGGTGGGACGATACACTAGATATCAAGTTTACTAACGATCCTGGCATAATCACTGCATTCAAGACAATCAACAGACCCACACACATTCACACAGGTTGCAGTCTAATCCCGCAGCTCTTTGGTTCTGAGGACGCGTCGTTTTGTCACAAACGTAGTCAGACCAGATATTACACTAATTAACAGAACAGACCGCGAAGGTTTCTTAACGAGATTGCTATACCATTTCCATGGCCATATTGACGTATATTAGACACAAACCAGTTTGACAAGTACATGTCACTTCGAGAATTTGTTGTGTTTGTTTTTACATGCTAAGATGGTTCCTAGAATGGAACTGTTGGATAACCCAGTATAGACCAGAAAATAACTGGTGCCACACACACACACACACACACACACACACACACACACACACACACACACACACACACACTCAAAAATAAAAAAAAGGATAATTTTGTTCCATCTTTCAATACTATGGCATCAACGGTAAGGCAGTTTACAGTAGGTGTCATTTATAGCAACTTATTGTATCTCGAGTTTGTTTATTTCATACCAAGTCAAAGACGAAAGAAAAAAAATGTGATTTAGTCTTTGAAATCTACAACAGGGAACTCTTTAGTGGCGTTAACCAGCTGTAGTGTCAACGGTATTGTCTTGCCAGCCTCACCGCGTGAGAGGGTAGCCCTTCGTTAGTATCTATTGTTGTCTTGTATCTTGACAATTTTTTTAGAATGAAAAAGAAGAAAGAGTACCGTGATGTGCACACTGTATGCTACGCTTTAAATCGTGTCCAGTTTATGATCGGATAATTGACTGACGTCGACGTAAACTTTGCCTCTCTGTTGGATCCATAGCAGCCACTGTCGGCTGCTAGAAAACGACGACAGCGAGCTGATCACGGGCCGACAGCTTTCTTCTAACGATGACATCAAACCAACGACGAGGTAATGTTTCCGTCAATGAAGAGCTGAAAAGTTGTATGTTGGAGCACGTGCTTGCTAAACTCAGTAAATTAGATGAAAATACAAATACCAGAGAGAGAGAGAGAGAGAGAGAGAGAGAGAGAGAGAGAGAGAGAGATGGTTTTGCTTACCCGTACATATGACGCAAGAAATTCTAAATTCGTATTTGAGTTTAAGCATTTAGAGAGTAGAGATAACGTGTGTGTGTGTGTGTGTGTGTGTGTGTGTGTGTGTGTGTGTGGTGTGTGTGTGTGTGTGTGCGTGCAATGCTTCTCAGGCCCAACCATGGACCGTGCCAATCATCGACACAACACGACGCTCCGCGAGGAACTACACAGACTGACTGCGCAATAAACAGATATCCACAGAAACACATACATGAGTAAACAAGAACCAACAGAGCAAGGTATACAATAAATTAATGGGAAAAGAAGGAAAGGAAACATACAAACAACAACTCGATCTGAATAGCGTATGGAAAACCTTAAAATTATTACACCAATCAGAAGAACCTGAATCCACCAATGGCTGAAATATCAGAGTAACACAACATATAAACCATCCAGAGAAGCTGTTCGACAAAGATGTACATGCAAATAAAAGCGCTAACAAATAATTCAGGAATAATCAAGAGAAACTAATAATGACCTCTTAACCTCATACCTAAACTTCCCAACCACACCTAAAGAAATATGGAACGCCTCAAAACATCTTAAAAGTAAAATAATTCAGGAATAATCAAGAGAAACTAATAATGACCTCTTAACCTCATACCTAAACTTCCCAACCACACCTAAAGAAATATGGAACGCCTCAAAACATCTTAAAAGTAAAATAATCCAGGAATAATCAAGAGAAACTAATAATGACCTCTTAACCTCATACCTAAACTTCCCAACCACACCTAAAGAAATATGGAACGCCTCAAAACGTCTTAAAAGTAAAATAAGATTCACCGGTTATTGACGGAATTACAAATACAATCATAAAAGCCAGTCTTCCACTGATATATACATCATGCAGAAACTATTCCAGAAAATGCTTCAACCGGGTACAGAGCCCAAAGACAGAAAAACAGGAACCAATACCCATATACCAAAATAGTGACCCCCCCCCCCTTTAACCCAAACAACTTCAGAGGAATAACAATAAACAATACACTGGGAAACTTTCTGCCATGTATTAGAATGTAGAATGTCTTATTATCCCAAGAACAAGCTGAATTAAGAAAAACTTCGAAAACAATTGACCATGTTTTCATTCTTAAAAACAGTATTGACACAATAAAAAATAACAGGAAGGGTAGAATATACAGCTTGTTTGATCGCTTTTAGAAAGGCTCAAACAGCGTTTGACACGAAGCACCAGTAAACAAAAATATACAGAATAGGAATCTGAAGCAACTGTTTAAAAATGATATGATCAATGTATAAAACATCAACAAAGGCAAACAGATGCGCTGTCCCGTAAGATATAGCCTACTATTTGAAGGTGTTCTGCAAAGAAACACGCTAAGCCTGACCCTTTTCAATATAATTTATTCATTTACGATCATCCAAATTACATGTATAGTTTTGATTAATCTAACTTAAACACAAACAGTAGCGCCTAAATTTCGTGTTTGTTATATGCAGATGACCTTGTAAATCTATCTTTCTGCAAAGCTGGGATACAAAATATCTAGAAGAAACTGTAAGAGTACTGTTACGAATGGAAACTTATAGTCGATCAAGGAAAAACAGAAGTTGTCATTTTCACAGAAAGAATCCTAAAATACCGTGTATTGGTTTTATATCATATTTTCATATATTGGCTTGATATCACACAAATTGCAAGTCAATATAAATATCTCGGGGTCACTTTCATAAAGAGGGTAAGTTCACAAGAGCCTCTGACCAAGCAAGCAAACAAAGCACTGCATATCCCAAGAATGACAGGTAAAGGTTTAGAGCTGAAACTGGATGTTTGATGACCCCTTATGATATGCTGATCGCACCTATATCAATATATGACGCGGAAGTATGGTTCCTTTTTGAAGATCACAACATGAACAACACCTAAATTTCCACTCTTTTCCAACAGAGCCCATTCCAAGCGCTCCTTTATCAGAAAGTACACATAAAATTTTGCAAGAACTTTCTAGGCCTACACAAAAAGGGAATTAATTTCCAAACATTTATGGTTTTCCAATTAGCCTGCGAACGCTATGCTGCACACTTGCGTTCTGGTTACACGTAACAAAAGCAGCCAATATGTCCTCCCCCAAGTATTAATATAGCAGCATGCTTCGAAATATTGAATATCTAAAACTCCGTGGCAAGAATTTATCCAAAATGTGCTAAGCTGAATACTCCCATATATTGACAGATCGTCTGCTTGACAATCCCCCTGCTCAATGCTATCCCTGTACGGTACTCCTCCTGCCCGATATATTCCCTGCTTATCTACAGTGTGTGTGTGTGTGTGTGTGTGTGTGTGTGTGTGTGTGTGTGGTGTGTGTGTGTGTGTGTGTGTGCGCGCGCGCGCTTTTTGAGCGCGCGTGCGTGCGTGCGTGCGTTCGTGTGTATGTGTGTGTGTGTGTGTGTGTGTGTGTGTGTGTGTGTGTGTGTGTGTGTGTGTGTGCACACAAATTTGATTATTTTAAGCAGGAAGCTTCAATCAACTGTACATAGCAAATTACAAATCAGTTGCGATTACTAACGGAGGCAGATTTCTTCAAATGAAAATTGAATCATATAGTAGCTTATCGTTACCATCTATATCTCTTAAAGATAAGATCCTGTCTGGTCTCCTTTGATTAGGTAAGGCAATTCCGATTACATTGTAGATGCATTACGTGTTGATTCAGTTTGATACATAACATTCAAAAGTGTAACTGGCAGCCATTTCATTAATTGTTATGATTGACCTTTTTTCGGAATGTAGATCAAAATCCCTTCTCTCTAATCTCCCCTTCATTTGTTTGACAACTACAAAAATCCCAAATTTGCTTCCAGACAAAAAAAATGAAAAATTCACATGTAAATTTGTTCCTTTCGGTACCTTTCATATTTTTTGCTATATTTCTAAGAGCTTTGGTTGCCTCTTCTGATGTTAGTTTTTCTTCCAAAACAGCTGAATCTCCTTGATTGAGTTGTGAAGATCATCAACAATACGTTTTAAATTATATTCATCTACTCCTCGTTTTCCATATAGCTGTTGATAAAACCCAGTTCACTTTCCCCATTATGTATGTTGTATTGGTTAGTATATTCCAACGTTTATCTTGCATTTTTGTCATCCGCTTACTAACATGATTTCTTTCTTCCAGTCCCACAAAAATAGTCTTATATTTGTTTTCCCTTCAGATATCCACGCACACACACCCACACTACATGAACATAAACATTACACTTAGGAAGAATGAAAGAGAAGACGTACGATGCTCCCATCGCTCACAAACACAGCTACCATCATAAAAAAGACAAACGCAAGATAATCCCTCAAAGAAGAAGAAAGACAGTACGTTGGAGATAAGAAGAGAGAGAGAGAAGATGACACAGGAAGAAGGAAAAGTAAGCTGAAAGCTGAAGGCGCACCAGTCAAGATACAAATATAGATTAGAAGACCATGACACAGAAATACCACCACCAAGCACAAATACACAACACGGAAAGAACACTTTTGAACGGCACACGCTAGGTGCAGACATACATTGTCAGGTTCATTTCCAGTGAACAAATTGAAAATTGTCGGATATTATATACCACTCAGACTGTTCCATATTTTTTTTTATATCCATTGCATCCTTAAATGGATCCTTACGCATAGGCTCAAAAATTCTCCCCTACATTTTATACTGTTTCCATAATGTTTTTACTTTTTCAGCAACTTTTTACCTCTCCACACTTTCGTTTTATTTTATTCTACTACCTTTTACTGGCTGCTTTGGGGGTGCTGTTGGATTCTTCTTTGAACCCTTGGTGGACTGTGTTGGATTCTTCTTTGAACCCTTGGTGGACAGAATTACGGACTGTGGTGTGTCTCTATTTGACGCCAAGAGCACAGACACAATCAACCGTGTCTCCTTGATGAGTTCCGATCCAGCGGACGAAAGGCCTAGGAGCAGGCGATACATAGAGATCTGCTTTAGAGAGGGATTGCGATGGTTCCCTCATGCAGCTAGTGAAGGGTTTTCATTTAATATAATATACATTTTCCCTTTTTATTTTTCAAACATTTCAAATCTTTGCCAAGTCATTACTATAATGATGGAAGAATTGTTAACCTACACTTGTTTTCCCTCACTACTTTATTGTTCAGCATTATATATGTGTGTATATATTTTATATTATATATATATAATATATATATGTATTGTTCAACTATATATATATATATATATATATATATACATATATATATATATATATGTAGAGAGAGAGACAGGGTTACTGACCAGAATTCTTTATCTCAAAAGAAATCAGGCAGATACACTGTTCTGGCAGGAAACCCTCGAATATGTCTCAGTTGATTTGTTTCATGGTTGTTAATTCTTTCATGTTACTCAAATGCCAGGAGGGCGGGGGGAGGGGGTCTGGAGATGACGTAAGAAGTAATATGTGATACAGATGCTGAGGGATGAACGGGAACTTAACAGTTATATTCTTTTCTACCGCGAACACTGATATGTTGCCAGTACATATGGTCCAAATAAGACTGACTTCATTTTTCATGATAAAATTACAAACATGGCAAAAGGATAAAAGAAATGTTAATACCATACATTTTAGAGTTTTCAATTTTCTACTGGGTTAAGAGATTAATTGACCCAAGGATATTAATTTTACAAAAGCAAGAAAGTCCTCGAACATAATGTTGAAAATCAAGTTTGGAGAAATAACGACTCTAACTAAAAGGAACATCTGGCAAAGATCAAGTCCGCAAAACGAAACCAGACTGGGGTGATTTCTTGCATGTGGTTGTTAAGTTTGGAATTAACGTACTCCCAGAATATGATACTGATCACTCTATTGTTTTGAAGTTGAATTTTGGGAAAGAGGTTAAACAGACCTTTTGGAAGTGTAGTGCTTCTCCAAGAGATAAACAATTCCTTTACGACTTAAAGAAATGAAGAAAAAATGTGTTGGGTATATGTGGCTATTAAAATGATGAATGTGGTGCTCCACAAGATGTTTTTGACGTTAAATTAAAGATTCACGCCTTGAGTAAACCTGCTTCAATGCTCTGGCTGTCACGTTTGCTCCAGACCATGAAGAGTAACCCCTTGCCCTACATAATGTCGTTCCTGGCGCTTCTAGTGCCATAGAGCTGTCTAATGCACTGCTAACCGCATGTGCAATCTCCTTTCGCATCTTGTTGTGTCTCTTTGAATTCCTTCCTCGGGTTGGCGATGCTTTGCATGAATTCAGGGTATGTTTCTACTAAAAGGATAGGTGTAGTTAACAAGCATACTTTATTGCGATTTAGTGTAATTGTCCAAATAATTCAGTGAATTGAAGTTTAGAGAGGATACACACAAACTGATCAGGTTTCGCTGTTCATTAATTTGTGCTGAAATCTCAGCAATTGTGTGAAAGAAAGAAAATAAAATTTGCAGATGTCACACTACGTTAACAAAAAATCATTTAAACTTTCATGAATACACTTGATAACATTTGAAATGCATCAAGGCTATTTTTAAACAACGAGAAGACACAATTCATATGATTTCGATGTAAAGAGAACCCGAACATAACACCACACCACACACACACACACACACACACACACACACACACACACACACACACACACATTTCTCTTAAGCCTTAAACTTTCGGATTTTATACATTCAATTTCAGTCTAAAGAGTCCATCGCTTTACAAAAAAAAAAGCCAGATTTATTAAACATACCTGATAGATGCTTGGATTTTATGTACTTAGCTGTCGGTTTTGACGTTTGCATTGCTGTGCAGAATATGTGCTGAAAGAATGTTTTCAATGTTAATCCGTGCAATTCGATTATAAAGTATGGCATAAACACTTTTTCCACAGAACCGTTGATTAAATTTCTAAACACGTTTTTTCACAGAACTGTTGTTCAAATTTTTTGCTAAAATGTGTAAGGATATACACTTCGGTGTTTTTGATTTCAGCAATTAAGAATAGTGATAGCTTCCTATAGAGTATCGGAATGATACACGTTATTTCGAGTGCTGCTACACATGTATTAAGTACGGTAGATTCATTCCTTCGCTTTATAACCCATCCTTGCCGTTCTATTAAAATAGCCTTGCTTTCTATTTCAGACGAAATGGAAGAACATTCTTTTAAGTTCTAATACAGGGTGTGAGAGGTTTGGAAACAGAATCCAAAAATGTGTATATGTCACGTTGGTCTAGGGGTCCAAAAGGGAAGGCTGTCTCGAACACTCGCGAACGCGCCAACAACAGACCACCAAAGATTTCACATTCACACTTCTTTATTCAAGCATACGACATGTGAGAAAACTAACGGGAATGGGGTAGGGTAAGCCAACTAATCTAGAATGAAAAAGGATTCCCAAACTACACCCTCCCTCCTTACCACCTAAACCCGATAAGTCAAAGGGCAGGGGGGATACAGTGGGAAGAGGGTAGGGGCCAAAACCTTCAAACTAAAGCATGACAAACGATGAGGAAGAAAACAAAACGACAGGAGAGAAAGGTCAAGACAAGAAGACACGACACAACAACATGCGCTCGCCTCTCAACCCACACATCGATAGCTTAGCAATGTCCGCGTCCCGGGGTGGAGGGTCCGGTTGGAAATGGTCCCACGATGTCCTTCGGAACGCCTGAGTCCATAGAGGGGTGGAGTGAAAGAGGCAGTGGCTCCTCTTCGGTGCCGACGATCCGCCCCTGGAAACACAGCTGCAGAATACCATAACCACTTGGACTCGCCGTGTTTTCTTTTCCCTACAGTAGAGGACAGTGGGTGAGAGGCCAATCATTCACAGAAACTCACACGCATCTACCCACAGATTCACACAAGAAGAGGATAGCCAAGAACCCTCTTTTATTAGCCAGAGAAAGAAAGAAGAGAGAGAGAGAGAGAGAGAGAGAGAGAGAGAGAGAGAGAGGGGGGGGGGAGAAGCCAGAAGAGTAAAGAAAGTGGAGAATATAGGACAGGTACGATGGCCACACACAAAGGCACTCTCACACTTTACCTCCCCCTGTCCAGGAAAAACAAATGGAAAGGGGAAACATGAGGGGACTGCTAAAACGGTGCCATGCCCCCAAGATTTCAGAAAATACCCTTTCCGCCTGCACCTAAAGGAAAACACTGCGCACGCAATACTATATCATCCAAAGGAAATGATTATTCCCACGCAAAAACCGGCCGGAATCTAATGAATTAATGTCTTCCCACTATTTACGTGGTCATAGTCGCGTCGATATCGACTACTGCAACACCTTCTTAACCGTTACCTCAACAGCCGGTGAAATAAAGAGTTCTGGTGGCCACGGCAACCTCGACCTCACGGGCTGTCCCCCACGCCGACGGCCACGGGTAGCGTCGTCGCTGACGCTGGTACCTGGCCACCAGATGTGCCACCAAGACTGCAGGGAACGGCGGCGGTAGTGACGGCACGAGCTGGAGGTGACGGGGAGTTCTCCTCAGTCCAAACCAGGGAAAGGATGGCATGGACAGCTCGGGCACTGCTAGGAGGGCCTGATGTTCCGTGTAGTGCAGTACCTGAGGCAACGGCCTTCACCGAAGAAGGACGATCCATAAAACGGGGACCCGTCCCCGCCACCCATCGAAGGATGTCGCAGGTGCCTCCAGCACCGAAGCTTGACCCTCGGCTCAACGATGACGTCGAGGGCGGAGGACACGGAGGTGACGAGCCTCCTGGATGGCTGCCTGTTGTTCCCTCGGCTGCTGTTCCTTCTCTAACTTCGAAAACACTTTCGTTCCACATCTTCACCTTCGTGACGTAGGAACAGCTCACCAACAACAAACACCCCCCCCCCCCCCCCCGGACGCTGGGTAGTGGTTGGTCGCCGCCTACCGCCACGTGGGCTGGGTTCTAGTGAGCTGAACTGACCCTGCAGCACGTGCTCCGCTTGGAATGCGGGACACTCACTGTGCCGCCACCAAGAAAAGGAGGGAAGGAAGAGAAAAAATAGTCAAAACATGCCACGGTTCTGTCAACCTGTGACAGTATATCTATACGATATTACTTTTTTTTTTATCATATAAGCTATTAATTATGGTGTAATTAGTCTTTTGAATCATATATTAAAGCTTTTAATTCTATTATTTTTTCTTCGTTTCCTCATAGTTTCTTTTATCCAACAATCGGGTCCCGTTAGACCCAGACTCACAATATTTTACAATCTTCAGGCTCCTGTTCCAGATTTAGCTTTCACACACACACACACACACACACACACACACACACACACACACACACACACACACACACACACACACACACAAGATGAGACAGCATAACAGAAAATTAACGATAAAATGCGAGTATTAGAAATAATGTGAAAAGCAATCAAATACGTTCCGTTAAAGGCAAAAGACAGCTGATACAGGCATAAAAAGAAAAAAAGAAACAAAACAAAAAAACAAAAACAAAACAACAAAAGAAAAAAGACTTACCAAGCAATATAAATGTATATCTCAATTTAGGTGACCATAAATGTCCCCTGATGTTAGTTTGTGGTATGATTATCGGCATGATACTTTCGAACGGGTAGAAGGGTACAATTTCGCTATGTTAATTGACATTTTTGTTCTTTTTGTGAACGTCAAACAGCCACACACACACACACACACACACACACACAACACACACACACACACACACACACACACACACACACACACACACACACACACACACACACACACACACACAGAGAGAGAGAGAGAGAGAGAGAGAGAGAGAGAGAGAGAGAGAGAGAGAGAGAGAGAGAGAGAGATACACATATGGAACTGAAACAGTCTGATTTGATAGACACTGATTTTACACACCAGATTCAAAACACAAACGGGAAACCTCAACAACAGCCCTTTTTGAACATTCGTACCTGTGACTGCTGCACGATTGCTGTTCTTTGCCACATTAATTCTGAATACACTGTGCCCTCATCCTGAATAGTTGTAGGATGCATAATTTGGAAAGCTTTCATTAATTTTGTCCTTTTTCATGGATGAATTTGCTGATTAATTCATTTGCTGAATGATTTAAGCTTTGCTGTGTCCATATTGAATTGTAAAGTTTCTATATATTTTTTCTTTTATACAAAGCAACATTGATGTATCAAATTTCTCGCTTCAAGACGCAAAAGAATCCTATAGTTTGTGTTTGTGACTTTGATTTCATTCACATTAAAATAACATCACTGGAAATGGTCATCAGAATAGATTTGCTTTGTATAAAAAAATGGTTTGAAAATCAAATGATTAAATTCCAAAACTGAGCTCTTAACCTTCTTCCAGACAGACAATACAAATAAAAGTTGACTGCACTATTAGACATCAACAAAATATAGCTGACATCATCAAAGATCTCAAATTGTCCGTTAAGAACTGGATTGTCCGAATCGAAGTATTGTCTCGCAACTTCATACACTGCTCTTGGTCCTGTGAGGATAAAAAATGTGATACTTACAACAATCAAAGTCACTGTCAATGAAGACACTTTCTCCTGTCTGGATTCTTGAGTTGCTTGTTGTAAAAGAAGACGACTGCCTGTTCTGACAGATGTGACAAGTTTCCGAAGCAGAACACCGTTGCTGACACCCATCAAGATGAAAGGTAACAAAGAGCGCATGTTCAAATCCACCCAAGACCATATCATTTTGCGAAACCATTTGTAGGTTTTCTTTACAGAGTAAGAGCAGTCACAATCCTCTTCATCACAATCATATCCATATAACAAATGACCATGAATCAGAGCGATCACGAAGATCAATGAAATAGCAACAGCTCGTGACGTTGTCTTGGTCCAGGCAGTATTGATACGATGTGGCCACAAGACAGAAGCTGCCCTTTGCATAGTGAGTGCCACAAGCGTCCATGGAGATAAAGCTACAGCTGTGTCTTTTATAAAATGATACAATTTACACGCCCAAGGACCCTGATCAGCAACGTACGGCACATCAAATTCCCAGTGGAGCCATATTGTTAGTGGTTTCATCATCAAATAAATCTGGTCAGACCAAGCCAGTACTAAAAATAAAACGCTCAAATTGGATGCAGAAATACGATGCATGATTAGAATTGTCATGAAATTTCCAAAGAGTCCAAACATTAGCACAATAGGTAAACTACTTTCAAAAATCATGTCAGAGATGTCATCAAATATCTCGTATATGTCACACCATGCCTCCTCGTCATAATCCCATTCGTCTTCAGAATCATATTCAGCCATCTTGATTCAGTTCAGCTATGTTGGAGTTTGTTTCATCTTTTACACTAAAGACATCTGCAGGCAGTGCAAGATGACGGATAATAGTTCGGTAATCAGGTCGAGGTGCCAGTAATGAAAACCGTCAATAATCCTGTATGACTCATAATACTTCCACACTTCAACACTTGCCAACTGAGCTGTGATTTCTCAGTATATTATTTGTAAAACAAGCAAAATGTGGAAGAAATTTTCACCATGCCGATGAGGCATACAGAGAGAGAGAGAGAGAGAGAGAGAGAGAGAGAGAGAGAGAGAGAGAGAGAGAGAGAGAGAGAGAGAAGAGAGAGAGCAGTAAACTCAGAATTTCATTGTTTCTTTTGTCAATTGCATGTAACACATATCTTGAAACACTATGCCTCTGGTTCATATTTGTCGTTTTGTACAGACCATTTACAGGCTTTTTAATGATTATTTAGCAATTTAACTCGTAGGGCTATATACAGGCAACAATCAAATAAGAAATGATGCTCATTTTTAACTTGACCCACACAAAATAAACAGTTTTCATCTATGACAGACTCACTTTACCGATGCACATTATACTTCTGAGGAAGCACGTTAAATCTTAACAGAGAAAATTCTACTTGACAGCAATACGTATTCATACCACAAACGTTCCTTTCTTTTTCAAGAACACTGTTTAATGTTCTGTAAGTGCTGTGTCTGTTATGTGGCAATCTTTCAACATCCATACACAACAGTTTAAAGCAGAATCTTGCGCATGCAAAATGAGAATTAACACACAGAGAGTATCTGCCCAGATCCCCATATATATATACCATCTTACAAGGAGTTCTACTTACAACACCCATAACCTCTTACATGCCAGTAAATGTACTTTTCCTGTATGATCCAGTCTATATAACCCCTATACTTCTGATGAGTATAACAGTATTGGCTGAATCTTCACATCAAAATATTTTCAAAGGTATTTCAACTCACTTCCTTATAGTTTGGAAAACCCTGCACAGCTGTGGAACGGCTTTCTTTCCTTTTGTTGCCAATCAAATTGTGCCTTTTCCAGCACTAATTATAATTGTGAAATTTCACCCTAAATAACAATAACTATTTACCACCTCTAATCTTGTACCATCACAGAACCATTTTTCATGCCTTCCCAAGAATCCACCTTTTCTGAATACCGTCACGTTTGTCTTTGTGGTGTTTACATATAACTTCATGTTGTTGCAGCATGTTTGTAAAGTATTTAGTTGATTCTGTGGACCATTAGGGGTAGTTGACAACAGAACTACTTCATCTGCAAACGATGCAATGAATAACTCCGTAATACCCAGTAATAGCTGCACACCATGCTTACCTTTTTCTTCAATATGTTTTGCCAACTGTGCATAAGTATTGAAAATAATGCGGGGCTTAAAACACATTTCATATTCCTATTGGGCAATCAAACATCTTAGAAAATTCGTAGTTTGATCGAACACACGACAACAATAAAATGTACATTGCTTAAAGAGACGCCCAAATTTTCCTTTTCACATTTTTTTATACACTCCAAAAATTTGTGATGATGCACAGAGTTGAAAACGTTTCTAAAATCGACAAAAACAACATAAAGTTTTGTACCTTTCCTATTCATACATTTCTGGATAGTAGCATACAAAGCAAAAATATGATCAATGGTAGAGGTTTCTTCGAAATCCTGCCTGATTTTGTGAAATAAAGTTCTTGTTTTCTAACCACTGTGTTTGATACTGATGTATAACACTTAGATATGATGCTTAGCAAAGATACTCCTCTATAATTATCAGCATTATCGGGGTTGCCTCTCTTCAATACTAGTATGATAATAGATTTCGTCCATTCATTTCTAAACATCTGCACCTCCACATGTCACCATTTCTGCGAATATATCGTATATTCTGTTGGCTTTATTTTTCTTAAGTTTAGAAATAGTTTGAATGACTTCATCCTCTGAAATAAGCTGATTCAAAACATGGTCTGATTCTTCGAACAGATCGATTTCAATATCATATTGCTTATCGTATTCTTCACCGCTATTTTGAAAAACACTCTTGAAATGCTTGAACCAGTCATCTACATTAATATTGCTATTATGTTTTATTCTGCCAGTATCCCATTTTCCTTAAATTTCTCCAAAACTGCGATGAATTGCCAGTTTCCCTCGCTAACAGATCTGCTTGTTGCTTACTAAACGCTTGTCTTTTCGCTTCTAGTAATATTTTACCTCTTTCTTGCCTTTACGTTCGGTATTTCATCTTTTTCTTTTCTTCCGAAATAGCTTAATTTACTCTTTCTTTCCTGTTTTGCTGCGTTAAATCCTTCCTTAACAAACCACTCTGACCTTTTATTTCCATTGACCGTGGACGAACTTAACAGGCACTGCCTGGCATCTTTTAAACACTTCACAAAAATGTCAAAAGAACGCTGCCTATGTCTATATCCAAGGTCTGCATAGTCAGCATTACTTGGTGTTGAATGTCATAACTTTTCAACAGTTTTATAAAATCATCCTCGCATTATTCATTCGAGGAGATTTTGTACGACGGTTTGGCTTTGATTTTTCAGTATTCTCGTGAATGTCATTATCCCTTTTCATCTTCGCAACAACTGGGAGATGAACGGATTCAGTTAAGCTTTCAACATTTAGAGATGTAATATTGACGGACGAAAATACGTTGTAGGATGCAATAAAATAGTCAACCGTACTAACTCAAGAACGTGCAATATACGTGCACTATCATTAAGGTTTCTGTGACCGATTCCATTTAAAACGATACATTCAAACATGTTACGCAGCTCAATAACTGCTCTCCAAAAAAATTCATTTGTTTCTCTTGAGACCGCCTTGGAAAACTGTTATCATCTGGAAATTATGTCTCATGAAAGTCATTGTCATCTCTATGATACCTGTAATTTCGGGATGAAGTTCTTACATTGAAATCGCCAGTTACAAGCATAGAAAGGTCACCATATGATTCATGCAAATCTATTGTACGTTCCTCTAACAATTCCATGCCATATACGTCCTGTTGAGATCTCCAGGACGGTGAATCATTCGGGGGTATGTAAAAGAATGATATTTTATTAACATGACATTTTTTTCTGTAGAAGACATGTCCTTTAGCTTCACAACAACAGTGTTTCTGACTTTCACTTCAATCCGTTCAACATAATTAGCAAAATATTTCCGGATCACAACAAGAACACCATCAGAGTATCTCCTTTGGTGTGACAATTTTTGAGCTTTGGATGTGAATATCATAAAGTCCTTGGAAAAACGATAATTCGAAGTCAATACCTATGAAAGTCTCAGACAGGCCGACGAAATCCAGGGAAATAATGAAATTCACGAAGTGGGTGTTGTCTAATTTTTGTAACATCCCATTAACCTTGTAACTTAGAAATTTAACTTCTCAGTTATTTACACTAGTAACAAAAGCACTTATGCTGGGTCTTGACAGTACACCATGTGTTTGACTCGCAGCACCTGCGACACTATGTCACTGAATCTTTAATGATAGTCTGTCTAGTATTGTGGCCTGGTCAAATCCCTATTTTTGTGCACCTGATGTTTCTGCACCAACTTTGGTCTTTGGTTTAGTCTGCGAAGGCCCGCCTTTGATTTTTGTCTGGTCACCTGACTGAACTTTTACAAAAAGAATCTACAATGTTTTGGCTGTTAGATCTCTGTAAAATAGTATTGCTGGTATCGCTGCTTACTCTTGAACCAGAAGCAATATGTTTTGAACGTAGATCACGAGCTGGAGGTTGTGTCTGTTTGTCTCCAGTCGTTACGTCGTTAACTGCATCAACAACATGCCCACTATGTAACATATCTATCCCCAACTCCGATTGGACTAGGCCTTATTCCGATTGGTCAGAAACCTCTGACAGGAGCACTGGAATGCACAGACAGATAACAAACTTTCAAGGTCCGTCCAAACCTAAAAGTGTTCCTCTCATCTTCCACTGTTGGTCGCAAAGAAGAAATGGGTTTATGCTTGCTGGACACTGGCCATTCGTTTTTAACCCATTTGTATTTTTTAGAGAGTTAAGAAGCTCCCTGGTGCATTCCATGTCATGTACCACTCACAATGAAACCTATCCTTTTAGAGTGTTGGGATTTGTATAATGTGAGACATAAACATCAACATAATACAGCAGACTCCATGAAAACCTTGTTTAGAGATGTCCCACCCGATATGATCTTTGAATTTCTGGGGGAGACTAATTTTTTTTCCATCTGATCTGAGATTTACAGTAGGAAGATTTTTTAACAAAATTTCAGGTGTGTTTTTAGAAGGTTTATAAGAAAGCGTTGTATGGATGAATGACTTTTGGGTTGACTTCAACACAGTGACAGCCCTGATATGGCCCTTTGCGGTCGACTTGGCTATAAGCAACTTTATCCTTCCTTACCATGCTCGCTGTCTTATTTGTCAGATGGTATGTCAGCAGTCATATCTTGTCTCGGCTTAATCTCTAAGCCTGTATTGTCAGTCACGTATTGTCTAATGTTGCCTGTACCCTAATCTGGTTGGCGAATATTTTGTGCAAAATTATCCATTGTGTCTCTTCCCCTTGGTGCATAATCGTGCGTCAGGCAATCGATGCAATCCTCTTTTTCAGCCGTCATCTCTTTGGGGTCATGTACAACATGAATTTTAGTACCTTTCTCATGCTCTGTTTTGTCGCGAGTTTCTACGATATCTCTGCAAAGACTGCGTCACTTTCCCCTCCCTTTAACACCGTCCTGGCCAGTCAGTGTTTTCTAGATGTTGTCTTCAGTCATTAGAATCACGTCTGTCGGCTTGTCATTCACACATACACATTAGAGTATGTTGAATCTTTGTCCATTACAGGCCTAATCTGACTGTTGGCTTCGCTGGACCTGTCCGCACTCAGCTTCAGTGAAGTCGAACTTGACGTTTTAGACCTTTTGGCATAGTCTTTCACCATAACATTTCTTTAGTGTTCTGAAGTTTTGCCTTCATGTCGTGGTCTATACAGTTATGTCATATCACTGTAGGACCTTGTTCCTGGAACGACTAGTATGGAGGTATGTGTGTCTGGATCCAGGTGTCGAGAGTTCATCCCTCCGCTTGGACTGCCATTCCACCTGTTGCCGAACGTCTGATGCCTGAGTGGTGTTCCATAATGTCTTTGATTTCGTAAGAATCTTTTTGATAAAGCAAAGACTTGAACCTTTGCTGTGCCTTCGCTGTTTCTCCTGTAGCCATTTCTGTAATCGTTCTGCATGAGCAGCCAGCCTTCCTAATTTCCTCTGGGACCAGAAGTGTGGCGCCATTCATTTCTGATGTCCCTGGAAACCGTTTGCCGTCTGTCCTTAACATACAGTTTGCCATTATGAATATAGGCGATCTTGCAGAGTCCACGATGGAACTCTACCTTGTCCCTATGCCGTGTAGTCGGGTCAGAGGCCACTCGTACGCCAATTTCTCTTAGGCTGTTTCTGAGGTCTTTGGCCATCTTGTCCGACCAATGACAAAACTGGACAAGAATGGGCCGGGGATCATATCTGCGTGGACGAGGCCTGCCAATACGGGAGGCTCTGACGATATATTCTTGACGCCAGGTGGGTGAACGTGCATGGTCGTTCAACACATTGGTTACTATTTGTGTAGTTATGTATTCATTCTCCCAGTCAGTTCCTTCAACATTGTTGAATCGTATGTTACATGCCTTTGCATCCTGCTCGGCGGACTCCAGCTTCCTTTCCAGATGCTCTAGTACAGGGTCGAACTTTAATTAAGGACCACCCCGAAAAAAGGCCGTTTCTTTTTAAATTGGCCAAAAATACAAGCAATGCATTTTTTCGAAGAATTTGACTGGGAAAGGTTTAAGGGTTAACAGAGTATTCCGCAAAGCTTGCGAAAGCTGTCTTATTGTCACGTGCGGCATGCAGAGGGGGGGTTGAAAGTTGCAGATTGTTGTCAAAATTGCTTGTTTTTTAAGCAAGAGTGAACACTGCTTCAAACGGTTTTGCACTGAAATTCCAAATGCACGTGCAAAAACCAATGCATTGCAGAGCATTTTACTGACTGGAATGCCCCTAAAAGCAGCCCAACGTGCATAATTCTTCATAATACAAAAATGCCTCCAAGACGCAAGCTGTCTGATTTTGACCGGACCCGGGCGATTGCATGGCTGCAGGATCGAGTTGGCGTTCGAGAAGTGGCAAGAAGACTACAAGTGTCCCACTCCATCATCATTCGGCTGAGAGAACGTTTTCAAGCCACTGGAACTGTCAAAGAGAGACCCCGTCCAGGCCAGCCAAAGAAGACCACTGCAAGAGATGACAGGTTCATCCGCAGACATGCTCTTCGGACCAGGACCACCACCTCCAACACCATCAGGCGTCGGCTCCAAGCTGCCACTAACACAGCAGTGTGTGAGATGACCATACGGCGGCGCCTCAATGCTGCCAACCTTCGAGCAAGGCGCCCAGTCCGGAAACCAGAACTGACTGCGGCCCACCGGGCACGTCGCCTGGCCTGGTGCACAGCTCATCGAACATGGACTCGGGCTCAGTGGCGGATGGTGCTTTTCACCGATGAGTCCAAGTTCCAGTTGAAGCCACGAGATGGACGCATTCGGGTGTGGCGGCGTCCTAGGGAGCAGCTGGCAGATGACGTCATCCAGGAGGTCGTCGCTTTTGGTGGTGGCTCCGTCATGGTATGGGGGGGGCATCAGCAGTCACCACAAGACTCCCCTGTACCATGTGGATGGCAACCTGAACGGCCAACGCTACCTGCAGGAGATTTTACGGCCTTTGGTTGTCCCAGCACTCCAGCAGATTGGGGCTCAGGCTGTGTTCATGGACGATAATGCCACCCCACATCGTTGTCGAGCCGTGAACACTTTTGTGGTGCAAGCTGGCATCACCAGGATGCCATGGCCGGCAAACAGCCCGGACATGAACCCTATTGAGAACATCTGGGGCGAGCTTGGGAGGAGAGTTCAAGAAAATCACCCTGTTCCGGCAAATCGACAGGAGCTGCCGCACTACCTGCAGCAGGAGTGGGCAAACCTCACCCAGGCACTCATTACAAGAACAGTCAACACCATGAGGCAGCGCTGTGTGGATTGTGTGGCAGCACGAGGGGGGGCACACTCGGTTTTGATCAGACTGTAAAGAAACACTCTTTTTGTGAATGTCATTTTGGGGGGTAGTCTCATTCAGGCTCCCCTGTCTAATCAGAAAGAATGATTTTTTCGATGAAAGTGACAAAATGTTGTTCACTGGTAATGAAATTAAACATTTATAAAGTTTCTGTCGTTTGTCGGTTTTTCTTTCTATGTTTTGTGAGACTGTGTATACGTGGTCCTTAATTAAAGTTCGACCCTGTATATCCAGAATGTTCACATTGTCTTCTTTTAGTTCACTGAAGTCTTCGAGACTTTGAACAATGCTATCTTTCAGTTTATTGACTTCTGTAATAAAACGTCCAATGCTATTCTCCCGTTAACGTCCTTTGCTATTTACATCAATTTCTTACTATCAGGTTTTCCAAAGAATGCAAGACAGAAATGATTCTGTCGATCTCTCTCTCTCTCTCTCTCTCTCTCTCTCTCTCTCTCTCTCTCTCTCTCTCCTCTCTCTCTCTCTCTCTCTCTCTCTTCTCTCTCTCTCTTTTCTTTACAGAGTTTCAGCTTGACTGCTATGATTTTTGAATCAATGTTTTTGCCATTTACGGTATTTTTATTATTGAAACACAAATTAAGCAGAACGAATGAGACCACTAAGAACTCAGTGTCATTCAATACTATTCTGGAAGGGTATACATGCGCTAGAAATGAAAGAGACGTCCCAAAATAGGAAGGTTAAGATTCGAGTCATCCTTTCAATATGCAGGAAAGATGAATGAACTTTCAAGGATCTGAGGAGAAACACGGAGTAACTAAAATAACTGATTTTCTGTTCCAGTGCGAAGAACGTACTATGCTGATGAACAAATGCGCTGGTACATATTTCAAGATCGATGGGCAATAGAATAAAGCAATTCTGAAAGAACAGTCTTTTTTCGTCTGTTTTGCATTCATTACGACAGATTCATTTCTGTATTCTGCGTCTTTTTAGTTTTAATTCATTAAGCTATCTGTTCGTTTATCTAACTTTATAATAAAACCTGAAATGAAACATAAAACCATTTACTGCTGGGAGGGCAGCGAGGGTTTTGAAGCTGAAAATACACTACCACATATGTGGTTCGAGCTCACAACCATCAACTCTGCAGGAAACTCTAACCATTTGACTTCGGGCACCTTTTTGATAGATTTGGTAATGTTGGTCGATCGCTTTAATTAGGCATCGGTCCTCTGCACTGTTTGGCCTTTTTCATCTAGGTTTCTTCGTTAAGTCATACTTATCAAGTTGTGACCCCTTTTGACCTGTGAGAAGGGTTCACCAGGACAGACAACCGATGCACGACTGTCAGCCCTGGTACAATTGGTAATGTTGGTGATGACTTTGCTGTCGCCGAGGATGAATGAAGACATTAGCAAAGGAACCTCAACGTGCCCTTCTATCTGGCTGTATTTGGCTGTTTCATCAATTTTAGGCTAATTCAGTCAGTTGATTAACAAGGTTTGTTTCAACCCTTTGCAGTTTCGTCTTTTAACGAAAGGGTTTTTAACGAGAATCTTTCATTTCCTTCGACTTTTTTTTTTTAGCTTAGAAATATTTGTGGAATATGTCATCACACACACACACACACACACACACACACACACACACACACACACACACACACACACAAGTGCGCACGGGTGCACGCGCGCGCGCGCGTACACACACACACACACACACACACACACACACACACACACACACACACACACACACGCTCACACACACATACACACACACACACACACACACACACACACGCACGCACGCACGCACGCACGCACGCGCACACACACACACACACACACACACACACACACACACACACACAACACAGAGGTGTTTCATGACCTGCAGGAAACTGAGGCCCAAAAAAAAAATTGATTCGTCTGATTCCCATTTTTTGTGGGATATCCAGAGCGCCTTTTTCTAACTCTGGTGCAGCCTCGGGACCACTCCACATCCAATTAAATATTGACTGACAGTGACAGTTTTAAGTCTGCCACGTAGGCACGAAATAGT
This sequence comes from Conus canariensis, assembly GCA_033310375.1. Classification (NCBI taxonomy): domain Eukaryota; kingdom Metazoa; phylum Mollusca; class Gastropoda; order Neogastropoda; family Conidae; genus Conus; species Conus canariensis. Next base: position 100,375,621 of record CM065716.1, read on the forward strand.
TTTTAAGGATCAACAGAATTTGAAAATTAAACGAGACTTACCTGGAAGTTGAAGTTTAATGGAGATTATTTTGAGGATGCTGTTGGGTAGAGGATACATGTGGAGGACGAAACCGCGCGCGCGCCCCAGACTTCAGCTACGTGTGATCCCCGAGAACAAACTCGAAAGGGAGGGTTCAATGGAAGTACCTCGAGCTGCTGATGGGTGGGCACATGTATACCTCTACCCAACAGCATCCTCGAAATAATCTCCATTAAACTTTACCTTCCAGGAAAGTCTCGTTTAATTTTCAAATTATTCCTCGTCTGTTGATTGGTTAGACGTATACATGTGGATGTTTTAGCGTCGGGGATCACACGTTATTCCTTAACACGTCAGGCTCTGAAAAGTGAAAGGCAATCAGCCCATAATGTGAGTTACTTCTCTTTGTCTACAAATGTGTCCAGCACGGACTGGTAAAAACTCTTAGTCTTCGTAGAACCATCATTTCCATCTTCATTCTGTTCAATGATCCGGTGGTAGAATCTTGAAAAAGTGTTCCTTTGTGACCAGCCACCTGCTTTCAGGATGCTGTCTATTGGTACACCTCTGCTTAACGCTGCAGAAGTACTAGCAGCCCGAGTGCTGTGAGCTGAGTACTTCAACATGTCTATTCCAGCCATAAACAGCGCATCTTTCATCCAACGAGAAATAGTGTCTCTTTTCACAGGTGCAAAAGGCTTTATGCAACTGATTAAAAGTGCTTTCCCAGTTCGTAAGTGGGCAGTCTTTTTCAAATACTGCCGAAGTTGGTGAACCAGATACAATCTCTTGTTTTCAAAAAAAGGTATGACTAAAGGCTTTAAGTGAGTCCCTGGTTTGGTTTGTTTTAAAAGAGAGCTATATACAAGTACACGCTTAGACTCATGGATTTTTACATCATCAACAGTAAGACTATGGAGAGTCTGTCCTCTCTGACCAGAGAGTAAAGCAAGTAACCTAAGTGTTCTGAGTGTGAGTTTCAGAAAGCTTAGCTGTTCTGCATCTGGCCACTGTGCTAACATATCAATGACTGTGTCTACATCCCAAGTGTCACAGTACTTTGGGAGTGATAGTCTATTGTTGAACACACCTTTGACAATTTTACAGACTATAGGATGTTGACCTGTTGTTTCTGCGTTATCAGGACAAAGGTATGCTGAAACCGCACTCCTAGCTAGGTTAACTGTACTATAACTAGCACCTGCAGCATACAGTTCTGCAAAATAATTTGCCAAATGCGCATGGGTACAAGTAGTGATTTCATTCCTGCTTACAAATGTCTGCCATTTTTTAATGTAGGTGTTGTCGGACTTATGGGTGCTGGGTCTCCATGAATCCATGATTAGAGCAACTGAATTTCCTGATAAACCAGAAGTTAAGAAATTTTTGCCGAAATCTTGCAGACAAGCAGGTTTAGCCGACGTTTCTGAATGAGAGGATGAACTGCTCTGAGGTCGCTGGGTAGGTGAAGAAGGTGGCGTCTGCACCTGAGTTCTACTGGAGGGCAGCAGAGAAGATTTTGAAGCACAGGGAACCATGGTTGTGTCGGCCAATTGGGTACCACAATTATCCCCTCTGCACGGTCTCTCCGGATCTTCTGCAGTACCCGTCCTATGATGCTGAAAGGTGGAAATGCATACCACTGTAAATGCACCCAAGAGATGGAAAAAGCATCAATTGCTTCAGCTTCTGGATCCGGCCTGTATGAAATGTATCGCCGCATTTGGAAGTTCAACCTGGAAGCAAAGAGGTCAATATCTGGACAAGCCCTGAGCTGTTGGAAGGCAGACTGCAGAGCCTGAAATGACTGCAAAGCAAGTAAAACAGCTTTCCATTCCAAATAATTAATGCGAAAGACCCTTTCATGCAGCAACCAATGTCCACTTGAAGCTGTTTCTTCACACTCACACCCCCAACCTGTGCCACTAGCATCAGTGGTGACAACTATATCTGGTTCAGAACTGCAAATGTCATTCTTTGTATAAGACACATTGACAATCCACCATTTAATTTCCTCCTTACTCTCTTCAGACAACTGCATGAGCTGGTCAAAGTCACCTCTGCTCCTCTTCAGAGCTATTGTTTTTGTCTTTCTCAAGCTGTCTGCAATAGAGAGGTCCATACTTGACAGCAGCAAAGCTAGCAACGATTTTTTCTATAACTTGAGCAACCTCACGGATTGTGTGACTTTGCTCATCAAGAAGCCTTTGACAACTAGACAGTATGCTGACAGCCCTTTCAGTGCTAAGAGTGACTTTCATGGAGACAGAATCTATAATGACTCCAAGGTACTGAATCCTTCTTGTGGGCTGAATAACCGACTTGGTTGGGTGAACGATAAATCTTAACTTTTGAAACAAATCAGTGGTGTCTGTAACATTCCTCATGCAGCTGCTCTCTGTGAGTCCAATCAACAAAGAATCATCCAAAAACCCGTAGATACATGACCTTTCATTCCAAGGGATGAATAGACAGGTTTCAACAGCTTTGTGAACAAACGGGGAGCTGATGATAGGCCATTGGGTAAAGCATTGAATTCATACAGTTGATCTCTCCATTGAAATATGAGTAGTTTCTTGTGCTGTTCATGGATTGCTACACTATAATAGGCATCCTTTAGATCAATTGAGGCCATAAAGCATCCTTGAGTTATCAAAGTCAGGGCAGTGTTCAGAGTATCCATTTTGAAATGATGATAACTGACTTCTAAATTGAATCTTTTTAGATTTAAAATCATGTCATAAGATCCATCTTTCTTTTCCCTGGTAAAAACTGGAGAAATAACTTCACCAGGGGAATGCTCACATGGG